>CM062820.1:536438796-537038796 GCA_031772625.1 Pinus tabuliformis
CTTCGAGAGGGAACTGGGGATTTTTGCCAAGGATTGCTTTGTTGTTCTCCTTGAGCCATCATAAGTTTGTTTACAGGTCTTGAATAATTACAGGTCTAGCATTTTTAGCCTGGAATTTGTGGGCTTAATAGTGTGCTCAGTTTGGTTACGAGCTATACCCTAAGTGTGTGCAAGTAGTAAGTCATAATGAAAATGAACAACATCAAATTACTAATATTGAAAGGGATGTTCAAAAAAAAGTAAGAAAGCCTTAGAATATAATCATCTAACATTTCAGTGGCATGGATTCTCTTTGAGATTCATGTGAGCTTAGTTTGTATATATATAGTATATAGGTTGGATTAGGCATGACTGGACAACTAGCTATAGGAGTTCCATTAGTAACAAGTTGCTATTGGGAAAAGGACAATGGAATAAATTACATTGAAAAATAGAGAACAAAGGTTGAAACAAAAGCTCCATGGTGGGAACATCACACCCAAAAAAAAACATTTGCATGATTGAAAATGGTAGCATTGTTACAGTTTACAATAATATGTTACATCTTTATTATGAATCATTCTCGACTTTGGGGAAAATATCTGTTATTATTTGTATCATGTGTTAGGGATAATAGTAAAAAGAATAAAATAATTATAATAATATTATTAAAATCATTGGGAGGTAGATAGATTCTGAAAAGGTTATTAATATAAAATAATAATTACTTTGTTACAAGTGGACTTACTTTTCATTAGTGGCATTGTCATAACTAAAAATGAGATTTTCCATTTAAGAAAATGATAGAATTTGGAAAGATATCCATCATATTACATATTATTTTATTTATCTTATCTGATGTCATCTACTACCTATATTTTTTCAAAATCTATCAAATATTTGCTATTTGAACTTGAAACACCATCTTCGAAGATTAACAAACAATTTATGTTGGAAATGTTATAAAATCTGTCAATTTGGCATAATGTAAGTGATTTATCCTTATCTTCTAACTCTGAATGACATTTTGTTTACTAATTTTTATTTTCAATGATGTTTTATATGGCACTATTCTTCTCGAATTAATGCCTTATGACATTTCCTTTGCAACATTTGGTGCAATTGCAAGTTTAATTACATTGAAAAGAATTATTATTATTTCTTATAACACTATAAGATTATGATGACTATGATGACTATAGATGTATTTTTATTAATATAATGGTGTTATAGTAGTCGCATAAATTATTATATTTTTATTAATAATTATTGAGCATAAAATATTTTTGTTGATTATGTTGAACATAAAATAATTTCTAAATAAGTTATGTTATTTTTTGGGAGGATATTTTTAATATTGTTTAATTTACTTGTTTTTAAAGTGATAATTATGTGAAAAATAATAAAAACAATAATTATACATTTATTTGATCTGGAATCTGGGATAAAATTTGGATATTTTATATCTATTTTTGAAGATATATATAGTTTTAATAAGGTAGGGTTTCCTATTAGTATTCAGGGAACCTAAAAAACAACTTTGAAGGAAAATACATTCACATTCAAACAAATAACCCCAACTTAATAAAGACTTTTCACTGTGATCACTTCCTTGAGAATTTAAAATAGAATGTGAATATTGATATATGGGAGGTATGCTTACAATTAGAGCTAATATTTTGGGTAAGTATTCTTTTAAAATTGTTAAATATCATATTATTATATATCTATATATATATATATATATATATATATATATATATATATATATGACTCTTATTTTTAATTTAATGTAGGGGTAAAACCATGTTTACAATGAAAGGTTAAGACAAATAAAAATAAGATGGATGTATGGAGAATAATAGCCATATTAAGATAATATTGGTTCAACAATTTTTTTATGTGAGCCATTTCATAGAGATAGACAAATTTTCCTTAGACATGGGAAAGTGAGGAAAATTTGAACCTCTAATCTCATGGTACTATATAAGAGGTTATGGTTTCAACTATTTTTGAAGTATAATGTTTTGATAACATGTGGATAATGATGTCATGCATATGTGGTGTTAATTTGTCATCATAATGGAATTGTGCACTCATAATGGATATGACATGCATAATACAGATTATGATGTTGTAATATGAGGTATATTGACATTTGGTTCATTTATTATGTGACGTCATGTTATATCTTTGATGTTGATATGATGATGTTATAACTTATGATGGTGAAGCATGTGGTAATTGCATACATATTTTATAAAAAGCATGAGCATCCAATTCTTTACTATTCAAAATGTTGTGATTAACAATGATGTTATGTTATCATTATGACATGCAAGAGTTGGCATGCGGATTATTTTTTTGATGTTATGATTATAGCTAATGCATTGGATGCATGTTGTGATGTTGTGACTGGTAGGAACTCCAAAAATGGGATAAGAGGGCCAAGTTATTTGACGATCTTCTAGGAGCCCATACTCCTGAGGGAGAATAAGTAACACCATATGGGTTGGGGATATAATCAATCAAAACTACATATGATAGTGGATCCTTTGTCTTGTACTACTCTTGAGGAGCTATGGGACCATCTTGAGGAGGCCAAGTGTCTGATATTGTAGACCAAGTGCCTATTATTGGATTGCGATGTGGAAGTCTGGTGGGGGTGTAAGGAATTTGATTCTTACAGTTGTGAACATTAGTTAGTGTGTAGGGAGCGAGTTAGAATTTCGAGATACCTAGAGTACTTCTTCATGGAGCACTAAGTCAGGTGCCTACCTTATGGAAGATGAGGCCTGAGTCAGGTGCAAGCCTTGGGGCTAGCCTTGGGCTATGGTATAGACTGATGAGGCTCATGCCTAGTTTGGAAAGTGGGAAAAGGAAAAATATTCCGTCGGATTCCCAGCTATTGTGGATACTTTCGATGCATGTTGGTTATAATAGATTAGTAGAGGGTACAGGGAAAACATGAAGCAATAAATCACTAAATAAAATGTTAAATGATTCAACTTAACTTCGAGATGAAGTTCCTTAAAGAGGGGGAGTATGTAATGTCCCCTAATAATAATAATAATAATAATGATGATAATAAACTATAAGAAAATAACTGATAAACAATAAATAAAAGATAATAATGGTAAATAAATAATAAAAATTTAAAGAAAATATAATAATAGTAAATTAATAATAAATAATGAAGGGAATATAATAATAAATAAAATAGTAAATAATCATACTCGAGTTATATATATATATATATATATATATAAATATATATAAAGTTAACAAAAATTAAAAGGGAATAAAATAAGAAAAAAATAAATTAAGACAAATATTAAATTAAGTAAAACTTAATATAAAGAAATAAAAGTTTCATGTTGGAACACGCAATGTGTGCATGCAGACCCCTTTCCATTGTTTGGTCTATGTAATAGACGATAAGGAAGATGAGATTCATCATTCTTTCATCCATTCCGTTGGGAGAAAAGTATTGTGAGATAAAGGATTTCCTGGTAGTAGTACCTGGAGTGAGGGCTTGGGGTTAGCCAGTTGTGGAAATATTATGTGAAGGTAATCCGACGGTTGGAATCCTATTTAGATTTGGTACTTCATTTGTAAATTTCTTCAACAATTTCACTATACTCTCAAAATAAATATCCTCCTTTTCAATTGGATTATTCGTTAATGTCTTAGGCTTCTTAATAATAGCCTTAGAATTGTCTTCAGTTTTGTGTACTCTAAGAGAAATGATAACATTTTCAACCACTAAGGCTTCAACAAAATTTTCTACCAATTTTGAGCTTTTTCAACAACTATTCCAACATTAGAAGGCAAGGCAGTAGTACAATAATCTTTTGTTATCGGATCATGACGTGGTATGTCAAGCTGAAATTTATTCAAGATTGTAGTGAAACAATGATTGAAATATTTTACCTTTTCTTTGTTACACATATTCAAAGCACTTAATTATTTTAACAACAATGTTGGCATTTTCTCTTTAGAAAGTTTCTCCAAGAAATCGTTCTTAAAATCTTCCATATTGGTAATAGAACCAACCAAAATATTATGGTACTAGTTTGAAGATTTATTTTCAAATGTATTATTGAACCTCTAAAGTGTCCTCACCTTGGCAAACCCTTTTCCCTTTCTTTCCTCCATTTGGTGAACTTTTTTGCTTCATGCATGAATTATGAGGTCATACAAGTCAAAGATAACTATAATAAAAGGTAGCATTCTATTGCAACTCATATTTTATTATTTCTTTGTGAAATTGGTTAAAACATTACTATAGCTACAAAAAAGGTGCATATTTCATAGCTAACTAGCATTTCTGAAACTAAATCCAAGTTTGAATAAGTTCTCGTGAATTTGAAATCAAGCAGGACATATCGATAGATGCCAGATGTCAGGTACATGGGTATCCACCTATTGAGCTTAGTGGAAGTTTGCAAAATATAAGAATCATGCTAGTCAAAGAAAGAGTCAAGCATGGTTATAGAAGACTATTCTTACGTAGAATTTCAAGCAATCAATCTTATCACCAAGCGAGCATGGAGAATTCAAGCAAAAGATATCTAGAATTTAGAATTTTTAGTGATGATGTGTCAATCAAAAGTGCTCTCATGATTCAACCTTCTAGTACTGAATCATGCGAGGAAATTTCTTATTTGGATTTTAGAACCTAGTTATCGAATGAAGGTTTTACTTCTTGGAATTTATCTATTTAATTTTTATATCTTCAACAATTATAAATTTCTTTGAGTTCGAAGAGAGAGGATCATTTACTAAGTTTGTACTTATTGTTACTCTCGGAGGGAAGTCTTTGTTTATAGTTAATACAATCAATATGTTTATGGTGCAACTGTGAATGTGATTGGTGATTTAATCTAGTGATCTGAGTTTCTATTTCCCCACATTCACCAAGAGGGCCCCCTCTATAGTTGTGAGACAATGTAGTCATTTTTCAATATCTTCCATTTTAGCATTGATTTCAATTAAGCTTTTGAATAGTTAGATCTTCAATACTCTATTTTCAAGCATAGTTTGCTTACTTTTATTTTGTTTCTAATAGGTTGAGTGCTTGATGGTAATACAAAAACCTCAAAAATTATTATTTCATGTTTAATATCCTACTTAGTCTCATATTTACCTTTCATGCTATGTTAGGTCCCCATAATACTAGTGATTCCCCCATTACTATTGTTGTTGTATACCTTATTGTTATTGTTGTGCCACTATTGTCCCCATATTGTTATTATTGTGCCCCATAGAATCCCACTATTGTTATTTTTGTGTCTTTATATTATTATTGTTAGGTCAGATTAGTTATATTATGACCCCTTCAAATCCTATATATAGAAAGGAGGTTTTCTCATTTGAATCGTCGAAGAATTGTTCGTTTGTGTCATGTAAAGGGGGTTGCCCCCTCGAAGAGGCTGAATTCTAAGGCATTGATCTATCTCTTCTATCTTTTTGTGAGCTTGCTTCATAACATTTTGTATCAGAGCTTTGGATTATAGGGTTTTGCTGCTCCAAATAGGTCATTGTCGAATTTTTCTATAATTGTTTTTCTGCGATGTTGTAGAAGCTAAAAAGGAACCCATTTGAGATGAAACATCGCTGAACCTCGAGTCTGAATTTTAGATTTTGTATCGCTATATTTTCGGCGATATGATGTGAGGAAGTTAGGGTTTATGAAAGCTTGAGGATCTCATCTAAAACAAGTCATCATGGAATCTAAGATGGATGATTTAAAGAAAGGTATGAAAGATTTGAAGATGGATTTGACAAAGTTTCCACAAGAAATGCTTAAAATGGCAGAAGGGTAGTAAAGGAAACTCACGATCAGAAAAAAATAAATGCTAATCATGATTTCATAGACTCTAACATTGGATAGAAGAACCACCATGTTCCAAAGATCTATATGAGGAAGTTTGATGGCAAGTATCCCGGAAAATGGATACTACATAAGGAGCAATTTTTCGATCTCCATAATGTGAAAAACACACAAAAAGTACGCATTGCAACTTTATATTAGGAACCAAATCAATTTTTATGGTATCGATGGATTTTCTCTCATAAACAAATTGTCACTTGGGTTATTTTTATGGATGAAATGACAACACATTATGAGGATACAAAAAGCAACACTTTTTAGCCAATTGATAAATCTCAAACAAAAGGGTTCAATGATGGAGCACATTTAGTACTTCCAAAAGTGGAATATAAGGGTAAAAGATATTCGAGAGGAGCATAGGATTGATGTGTTCATAGGGAATTTAAATGATAACATCGAACACAAGGTTCGCCTTTGGGAACCAGATTCATTGGGGAAGGCATTCAGGTTGGCAAGAAAAATGGAAAGAAAAATTATGGCAACAAGGATGCCTGCCACTCACAATCATAATGATGGAAGTCTTGATGCCCCTAGCCATCCACAACCTACAAGGTTGAAACCACAAAAATTGGAAGAAAGAAGAGAAAAAGGGCTTTGTTAAAATTGTGATAGCCAAAACACTAAAGGTCATAAGTGTGTTGAGAAGAAATTATGTTACATAGATTGTGAAGAGGAGGAAGAAAAGGAATAAGAAATGTCAAAAGAAGAGGATATGCACTAGGAAAAAACCCTAGAATAGGAAGAAATGAATCCAGCCATATCTTGTAATGAATTGGTTGGAATTACAACTCCTAAAACTATCAACATAGAAGGGCATATCAAGATGAAAAAGGTAATAGTGTTGATTGATTCGGGAAGTACCCATAATTTTTTTCATTGTAAGATAGCCAAGGAATTGAATTGCTTCCTATATCTAGAAACATAGTGTCAAGTGATGGTTTCAAGTGGAGTAACCATAAATTTCTCAGGAAAGTGCCATAATATCAAGCTATCCATGGGAGAATATGTATTGAATAGCCCAATGCTTTCCATTCCAATAGGTGGTGTTGATGTTGTACTAGGAGTCCAATGGTTACAATCCTTGGGTAAAATAGCTTTTAATTTTCAAGAAATTTTCATCAAATTCTCTTCATAAGGAAAGGAAATTGAATTAAGGGGTATCGCAGGGAAACCGAGAAAGATAATCAACTTTAACGAGATGTCAAATCATCTAAAGAAAGAACAATGAGGCATAATATCACAATTATGTTCACTAGAGGTTCCCACATCGAAATCATCCATCTCTCAAGATCTCCACCAAGTCTTTGACAATCACTCCAAGGTATTTGAGACTCCCAAAGGCCTCCCACCTATTTGTGGTCATGATTGTGCTATTAATTTTTATTCCAGGAAGTGTTCCTCCAAACATTAGGCCTTACAGATATCCCTATTTCCAAAATAGTGAAATTGAATGTATGGTTCCAGAAATGCTAGAAGCTAGTATAATTCATCCTAGTCAAAGTTATTTCTCTACTCTAGTAGTATTGATTCACAAGAAGGATGGATCATGGCGCATGTGTCCAGATTATAGGGAGCTCAACAAGCTCACTGTTAAAGATAAATTTCCCATTCCCATTATTGATGAATTATTGGATGAATTGCATGGATCAATTTACTTCACCAAGTCAGATCTTCATTTAGGATATCATCAAGTCAAAATGAAGACTAAATACATTTCAAAAACAACATTTAGAAATCATGAGGGTCTTTCTGAATTTTTGGTCATGCCTTTTGGCCTTACTAATGCACCTTCTACATTTCAAGGATTGATGAATTCCATTTTCAAACCTTTAGAAAAATTGTGTTAGTATTTTTTGATGATATACTAATCTACAACAAGTCTTGGAAGGATGATGTCAAAGATGTTGACATGGTTCTCAAACTGTTGGAGGAGAAACAATTATATGCAAAAATCTCCAAATGTTTCTTTGGAGTACAAGAGGTGGAATATCTGGGTCATATTGTATCTCATGAAAGCTTTAAGGTAGACCCTAGCAAAAATAAAAACATTAAGGAATGGAAAATCCCCACATCAGTAAAGCATCTACGAGGCTTTCTCTATTTGACAGGCTATTATCGCAAGTTTTTTTAGAATTATGGGAGAATAACAGCACCTATGACAACATTATTGAAGAAAGGTGCATTTTCATGGATTTCAGAACCAACAAAGGCCTTTGAAAATCTTAAGGAGGAAATGTGCCAAGCACCAGTCTTAGTTACATCGGACTTCACAAAAACCTTTATTATGTAATTTGATGCCTTAGGAAATGGAATTAGTGTTGTTTTAGTGCAAGAAGAAAGACCCATTTCTTTTCAAATTCATCCAATCAAAGGAAAGTATTTAGACAAAGCTATTTACGACAAGGAAATGTTGGCAATACTACATGCACTTAAGAAATGGTGACCCTACCTAATGGGAAGACACTTGAAGGTAAAAACAAATCATGATAGTCTTAAATACTTTTCACAACAAAGCTTATCTTCAGAAGAGAAGCAAAAATGGGTCACAAATATGTTGGGTTATGACTTTGAAATCATCTATGAAAAAGGGAAGAAAAATGTTGTGGTAGATGCACTCTCAACAAAGGATGAGGATGTGGAAGCATTTCTTTGCGTAATTTCTATTATCCAACCAAATTGGATAAACGAAGCAAGGGATGAATGGAACAAAGATGAGAAAGTGTGGGCACTCATTCAAAAGATACAACAAGATCCCAGTACATCTGATACATTTAGCTGGAAAGATGATTCGTTATGGTACAAGGATTGGTTATACCTATGTAAGAATTCCCAACTCAAACAAAATATTCTTATGGAATTTGACACCTCTCCCTTAGGAGGGCACTCAAGATCTCTAAAAATCGACCACAGGGTTAAGAATAATTTTTTTTGGTATGGCCTTAAATTGGATATTCAAAAGTTTGTGGCAGAATTTTTGGTTTGCCAACAAAATAAAGTTGAAACAATTAATACCCCAGGACTATTACAACCTTTATCCATTCGAAGCCAACATTGGGAGGAGGTTTCAATGGATTTACTCAGAGGTTTACCCAAGTTCGAAGGAAAGAGTGGCATCATGGTGGTAGTTGACAGACTTACCAATTATGCACACTTTTGTGCATTATCTCATCCATTTAAAGCGATTACAGTTTCTACTACATTTATGGAAACAATTCAAAAGCTACATGGAAACCAAAAGATTACTGTAAGTGACAGAGATCCCATTTTCACTGGAAAATTTTAGACATAATTATTTTCTTGTCTTGGTACTCAGTTAGCTCATAGCTCATCTTATCATCATGAATCTGATGGGAAAACTGAGATAGTAAACAAATTTTTGGAAGAATGTCTTCGTTTCTTTGCACATGATAAATAGACACAATGGGTCAAATGGTTACCTCTGGCTAAATGGTGGTATAACACTTCCTTCCATACTGCAATAAAAATGACCCCATCTATGGCACTTTATGGATATCGTCCACCATCCACCACATCATACTTTAGAGAAAATTCTAATGTTCAATCAGTGGAAGATCACATCGAGCATCATCAACAAGTTCTCCAACTCTTAAAGGATAACCTCACCTTGGCACAGAATAGAATGAAAGAGCATGCAGATGAACATTACAGTGAAATAAGTTTTGATGTAGGTGATTGGGTATTCCTATGGCTACAACTATATAAACAAATGTCTCTCAAGAAAGCTAAGAAGGATAATAAATTACCACCAAAATATTATGGCTCGTACAAGGTGTTGCCAAAGATAAGTACTATGGCATACAAATTGGAGCTTCCAGTAGCTTCCCCAATGCACCGAGTATTCCCTATTTCATGCTTAAAGAAGGTTATAGCTAATAAGCTTCCAGTTCAAACAATATTTCCAAAACTTGATGAGGAAGGAAAAATCATATTGGAACCTGAAGCAGTCAAAGAAACAAGAACATGACAACTACGAAATCGATCAATTTCAGAATATCTCATCAAGTGGAAGAACTTACCCATTGAAGATTCCACATGGGAGGATGAGAATTTTATACAGAACCATCCAGAATTACTCAAGAGTTGAGGAAAAAACTTTATTGAAGGATATGGACATGTTAGGTCCCTATAATACTAGTGACTCCCCCATTACTATTGTCATTGAATCCCTTATTATCATTGTCATGCCCCTATTTTCCCCATATTGTTATTATTGTGCCCCATAGAATCCAACTACTATTATTTCTGTGCTTTTTTATTATTATTGTTAGGTCAGCTTGGTTATATTTTGACCCCTTAGACTCCTATAAATACAAAGGAGGATTTGTCATTTGAATCATCTAAGAATTTTTCATGTGTGTAATGTAAAGGAGGTTTCCCCCTCGAAGAGGTTGAATTCTAAGGCGTTGATCTATCTTTTCTATCTTTTTGTCAGTTGGTCTCATAACATGCTAATATTAATTCCAATTAGGAATACACACATCAATAATATGTAAAGGTCCTTTCATTTTGAGTTTAGCTTATACTCTTTGATTCTTCTCTTTAACTTTTCAATAACTATATTTCCTTTCATGTTGTTAGATAGAATTGATCTCAAGTTATTTAGAATAGAGTTATTTTTTTCTTATCACATAGATTAGACTTTCATTTCCTGTTCTATAGGCTAGAATTAGATTAGAACCTATTCCAAAATATTTCTAGAATAGTTATTCTTTTCAAGTCAATTAAATTAGATTTATTTATATTTTCTAATAGAATAAGATTTTAATTTCCTTTCAATAAGAATATATTTAAATTAATGGTCACACAGAAAACTTTGAATTTGTTTTAAAACAGAATTATTGTTCGTTATAATGGTTTTGTTTGAAGTTGATTTAAAATTAAAATGTCTTATAGGAAGAATATGCGAATATAATTAATAATAATAAGTCATAGATAGACTGAATTTAGATTATCTACTCATTCTCTTTGATAAAAATAGATTCCTAGCATATATGGTGCACATACACTTCACACGTTGAAAAACCTAAGTCGATAATTTAATGAAGTGATTTAACTAACAATTAAATTACCCAACACATATAGGGAAGTAGTCTACAAGTAACATCCTTGTACTAAACATTCTTCAATATGAAAGATGAGTAATATTTGTTAACGTGGTCTTCTGTATTAGGGGAATTATTCAGATCAAACATTGTAATGGACTTCTCTAAATAATAGAGATATGGATGAAGAATACCTGGAATGTTTAATGTCCCTTGGGCCATCCCTACCAATTATTTATGACCAACCATATCATTGTTAAAATATTCTTCATCACTTTCAAAATCAATACCTTATTTATTTCAATATGTTCACCAATTATCAATTCTTCCAATTTTTCACTGATTATTAGACATTCCATATTTTCACTAGTTGATATCCGTTCATCTTATTTGTCATAAACTCCTTCCATTAATTGTACCAAACCAACTAAGGAATCATTAATGAAACTTTCAATATAACCAACTAACACTCTGTGATGAGTTGTTTATCCTCCACTTATATGCTTATGAGGCAAGATAAGAGTGACTGGAATCATTCCAAGCTTCCTAGTGCATTCTTAGGTAAAAGGTATGAGAGCTCTTCACTCCTCTTAACTTACCTCATACAACCACTGAGGAATTTTGGGAGAGGGTCGTTCTTCAAAATTGGAGTTTTCAAATAGTTGAGGTTTTGGTTGAGGGGAACCCAATTTATTTCTACATTGCTTAGATATTTTAGGATGAGAGAGAAAATTTTCTAGCCATACAATGGAAACCCTTACTATACTCCCAAACTCTGTTTACAGGGAAAAATGTATCGCCAACATTAAGGGGATGTCCCTAGTGAAAAATACTAATTAGAAATTATATTGTTTGGAATAGGAGTATCTTATGGTATGTGGATTCACTACCACCATGTTTGTTTGAAAATCATTTTGGATGAAATGAGAAAGAGTAAATAAACTCGATAAAAATTATAACAAAAAACAAGTTAGAACAATTTTATGAAATATTTTTATATGAGCAATGAAAGAAAAGGAACATGAGTCATACAAAAATATTGTGAGAAAAATTTAGTTAAGGTACATGAATATAAATAAAATATACATTATCAATTGAAAATTAACAATTATCATCAAAGCATAGATCAAAAAATAATCTCAGTATATATGTGAGCCTCAAATCAATAAAGTAATTCGTTAATTTTCTACACATGAATATGAATCACATACCACTAAATCATTGTAAGATAAGTCTTATGGTTTTAACCAATACATGACTAAACTTGCTTGCCAAGGCTCAAAGAGAATCTCAAAATTAACGGAAATATTCATTACACCATTTCACCAAGTATTCATGAGATCCAATAGTGGAAATACCAAATTGTCACTTGATCCAAGGGCAGGTACAATCAATACCAATTCTTTATTTGGGTAACTAAACCCCTTGAAATGGTTCTTCAGTTGGTTATGCAGATGCACCAGTCAATGATGAACTTTCACCAGTTGTCCCAGCAGCATCAACAGCAGTAGATACAGTAGTATATCCGGTAGCATATCGAGTGCCCATTCGTTACCTCTCCCTGCCAGACCTCTCCTCTCCTCTTCTCTCCTTATCAGTCGAGCCCCCTAAAGGGTGCGTTAGCACACTCGACTGTCAAGGCCACCATCGACGGAGTCACTCACTATTCATATGGTGAGGTCAAAAATAATGTACAATATTATCCTCTACAAATTGTTCGACTCAAAATATTAAAATCCTTTATAGCTACTTATGAGGTTATATTCATACAAAATGGGGTGACTCATCACCTCCCATGACCTTTCATTTTCCCTCATGAATTTTCATCTCCTATGTGTCTTTTCCTCTTTTATTTCATTTCTAATTACCTTATTACTTCAATTAAAAATTAAAAAAATGAAAGAAAGAAAAACGAATCTCATTATGCTAATTTCATGGTAAACAAATGTGGAACCTCAACTTTGAGCTCTTTTGTTATGTATGTTTTTCATGCATTTTACCTAAATTAAATAGATTACACCTTTCTTGATAGTATTTTGTTGGATCTAATTTCACATTTAAGAATGTTCGATAGTATATAGAAAGGGAAGGTAGGACATGGATGTCTTTTTCCTTTATGAATTTGTGGGTCAATCTTGTTGTAAGCTAGTATGCTACTTATTGCAATAATATTTTGTCATTGCAAAATAAATGAAACTAGTGAGGGTGTTTATAAGATCTAAATACTCTTATGTATGCTGATTACATTGGAGTAACTCAATCAAAAACATCTTGTAATGACATCCTTTCCCTGTCTAATATGCAGGGTGATTCCATACCAAAGATATTTTCATATACTTATGAGATAAAATGCTCAGAAATGGAATCATACATCCCATGTATCCTATATCCCACAATTTCTTGTGTGCATAGATGGGATCTCTTGAGTAAACTCACCCTTCCATCCTAATGCCTTAAATTTTCATCTTCTGCATATGGTATCTAATATGTATGATTCCGTGTGGAACTATGGTTATTCTATTGTATAGGTATTCCTTGCTCTTTTGACATTAGCCTCTATGGATGTTTCCAAAATATTTTCCGAATTAAAAATAGTTCATTAACTTGCACATGTGTACATCATAGACAATTATTCATCTTCAAGTTACTTTGTGTCTAGTCTCCCATATATGTTATAGCACATCTCTTCCAACATTTGATATACTTTTTTCAGCGTCTTAATTTTGTATTTCCATTGGATCAATATCTAAAATTTTCAAGCTCTTACCACCAAGTTAAAGTATCTCCTTGGTTGACTTGGAAAAATTGCACTACCATTTTGCACTAAGAACCAAATGATATTTTGGTATCTTATAATCTTCAACAACATTAGATGATGTGCATGCTACTATATATCCATATACCATGGAAATTCCTAACTATCATGTATTTCTCATTAGTCTGTCAGATAATCCACTCAATGGTATTTCCCCATGGTACAATAGTTAGATTTGTTCTGATTTATGAAATTGTGACTACATAATATTCATATATACTTCACGGTATTACTCATCCTTAGGTGCCTATTTCCTGGGTAATTCTTGATGTATGCATTTCCACACCATAGCTACTGATTTATGCACATAGTAGTAAATGTCAGAATAGATGGTCACTCTAAGAATAAGGCTTTTGAAAACTCCTTTAATGCTACTTTCAATTATCTCCTTGCTAGGGCTTTCTTTGGTTAGGGGGCTTGTACCTCCTGCTAATGAGGAGATGATAAAACGCTAAAGATGAATGGTACCTGACATTTTTAATGTATTTGTGATAAGACAAAATGTTAGGAAAAATAAAAAAATAATTCATTATTTTAGCATGTATCGCAAATTGTAAAATTATAGTGTGATAGGTTAAGTCAAAAACTGCAAGGACATGTTGCGATAAGGGGTAGTCAATGTGTTAGTCCCGTATACTACTAGTGTAACCCCTTATTGTTATAAGTAAAACCACGTTATTATATTTTTATACCCATGTAGTCTCCATATTGTTACTATTGTGCCCCATAGAAGCCCACTATTGTTATTATTGTGCCCTTACATTATTATTGTTCTGTCAACTCTGATTATATTATGACCCCTTAGACTCCTATTTATAGAAAGGAGGTCTTGTGATTTGTATCATCTAATAATTGTTCATTTGTGTAATGTAAAGGAGGTTTCGCTCTCAAGGAGGCTTATTTATAAGGTGTTGATCTATCTTTTCTATCTTTTTGTGAGCTGATTTCATAACATTTGGTATTGGAGGTTCAGATTCTAGTGTTTTCGCTGCTCCAAACAGGTCATTGTGGAATTTTCGCTATAAATTTATTTTCACAATGTTTCTCAAGCTAAAAATAAAACTCTCTTGAGAAGAAATCTCTTTGAACCTCGGGTCCGAATTTCAGAGATTTTTTGATTTATTTTCGGAGATATGATCTGAGGAAGTTATAGTTTTTGCAAGCTCCAGAATTTCATCTAAAACTGGTCATCATGTAAGTTTCGCTATAATGTTTTCTCTACAAAGTTTCGGAAGTTAAAAAAAAAAAACTCATTTGAGAAGAAATTAGTCTGAACCTTGAGTTTGAATTTCAGATATTGTCTCACTATTTTTTTGGATATATGATCTCAGGAAGTTAGGGTTTCTAAAGACTCCCGAATTACATCTTAAACAGGTGACCTTGGGAAAATTGTTATAACTTTCACACTGAGCATCATATTGAAATTTTGTAAGAAGTTACAGAAATAGAATAGAATGTAGTAATGTTTTTCTATTTTCAGATCTGAAGGTCAAAATAGTGACACGTGGCACGTCATACAAGTTCGTTATTCTGAAAAGGTGTATAATCAGGTCATCTTGGGAGATTGTGCATAACTCTTTCTTGGAGAATCGAATTTCAATCAGACTGGTGGAATTGGAAAGAGGATGCAGAGGACTACTACAAGTCATTATTTTAAAACTGGAGAATCCAAAATTATAAAGTTACAGTTATTTCAAGATCGAGCTCCTAAAATCAAGAAAAAACAAGGTGAGGAAGTTTGATGCCAAGGATCTGGTAAATTGGATACTACAGATGGAGAAATATTTTGATTTACATGGTTTACCACTGTTACAAAAAGTATGTATTGCATCTAATTATTTAGAACCAAATCAATTTTTATGGTATAAAGGGCTTTGTTCTCATCAACCACTTGTCACGTGGTAAATTTTCATGGAGGAAATGATAGCACATTATGAGGATACAAAGAGAAAAAACTTCTTTAGCCAATTGATAAATCTCAAACAAAAGTGTTCAATGGCAGAGCACATTGAGGATTTTCAAAAATTGAATATAAGGGAAAATTATATTCCAAAGAAGTAGAGGATTGTTGTCTCCATAGGGACTATAAAGGATAACATTCAACATGAGCTTCATCTTTGGTAATGTGATTCGTTGGAGAAGGCATTTAGGTTTGCAAGAAAAGTGGGAAAGCAAAATGATGGAAACAAGGAATTCTACCCCTCAAAACTATAAACATGGAAGTGTTGTTCCTCCTAGCCTTCCACAACCTACAAGGGTGACACCACAAAAATTGGAAGAAAAATGAGAAAAAGGGCTTTGTTACAATTGTGATAGCAAATGAACTAAAGGTCATAAGTGTGCTGAGAAGAAATTATTTTACATAGATTATGAAGAGGAGGAACAAAGGATCAAGAAACATCAAAAGAAGAGGATATACACCAAGAACCAACACCAGAGAAAGAAGAAATGAATCCGACCATATCTTGTAAAGCATTGGCAAGAATTACCACTCCTCATACTCTCAAGATAGAAGGACATATCAAGAAGAAAAAGGTTCAAGAAGTGAAATATCACATTGAGAAAGGAGAAATGAATCCAACCATATCTTGTAATGCATTTGCCAGAATTACTACTCCTAAAACTATCAAGATAGAAGGACATATCAGGAAGAGGAATGTTCAAGAACTGAAAGATCACATCGAGAATCAAGAAATGAATCCGACCATATCTTGTAAAGGATTGGAAGAAATTACCACTCCTCAAACTCAAAAGGTAGAAGGACATATCAATAAGAAAAAGGTTCAAGCAGTGAAAGGTCACATCGAGCATCAACAACAAGTTCTCCAAATTTTAAAGGATAACACCACTTTGGTGCAGAATCGAAGGAAATAATAGGTAGATCAACATCGCAGCGAATTTTTTTTTGACGTAGGCAATTGGTTATTTTTACAGCTACATCTCAAGCAAGCTATTTATGAGAAGGAAGTGTTGGAAACACTACATGCACTTAACAAATGGCGACCTTACCCAATGGGAAGACACTTGAAGGTAAAAATGGATCATGATAGTCTTAAATATTTTCAGAACAAATATTACCTTTAGAAAAGCAGATAAAATGGGTCACAAATATGTTGGGTTATGACTTTGACATCATCTATAGAAAAGGGAAGCAAAATTTTGTTACAAATGCACTATCAAGAAAGTATAAGGATGTGGAAGCATTGTTTTGTGCTATTTATATTATCCTACCAGATTGGATAAACCAAACAAGGGATGAATGGAAGAAGGACGAAGAAGTGTAGCCACTCATTCAAAAGTTGCTGAAGATCCCAATTCAAACAATATTGCGAGAACCTGAAGAGGAAGGAAAAATCATATTGGAAGCTGGAGCAGTCACAGAAACAAGAACCTGGCAGCTACGAAATCAATCAATTTTAGAGTATCTCATCAAGTGGAAGAACTTACCAACTGAAGATTCGACATGGGAGGACAAGAATTTTATATAGAAGCATCAAGAAATACTTAAGCGTTTAGGACAACACTTTTTGAAGGAGACGGGCATGTTAGTCCCCTATACTACTAGTGTAACCCCTTATTGTTATTAGTATAACCCCCATATTATATTTTTGTACCCACGTAGTCTCCATATTGTTACTATTATGCCCCATAGAAGCCCACTATTGTTATTATTGTGACCTTACATTATTATTATTGTTGAGCATTAGAAAATTTATGTAATTGCCACTTTTTTCTTTATCTTTTCCTTTAATTCATAACTTCTTTATATTCTAAGAGGGGCATATGACAAAGAATTATGACAGAGTTAAAGAGATTTGTGATTAATGTAAAATGCTTAATTATTGTCCTTTTCTATGCAAAAAGTGAAGAAAATGGAAAATGGCCATTTCGGAGGAAAAGACAAGGCAAAACCAACTGTTGTCCCTTTGACAGGAAACCCCATCCAGACAAGGAAATCGAGATCGGAGCACATGGGCCAGGAAAAGGAAGAAACAAAATATCAGCGCAAGAGGATGAAAAGATAACTGAAGATTAAAGATATGGTGAATCCCTCATGATCCTTTGATCCTGAGGGATCGCTACCTCAAGGCTATCTGTATTTTTGGTATTCCTGCCTGGCCACTATAAAAACGGACAATGCTGCTAGCCCAAGGGGTAGATTATTGTTGATTTATACAATTTGTTGTTGCAATCTGAACTTTGATCATCGACTCCCTTTAAAAGAGTGATCACTGTAACTCTGTTTTTTTTATTAATATATAAACTTTGTTGTTGTTCCGTTATCTGATTCTGGAGTAACTGCAGCAGTGCATCCCTAGTGACTAAGGGCCCGACCCTAATGGATCATTTTCTTTTTGCATCATTTTTTTCCAATTACAGTGATGTGTGGTTTGATTTCCTTTACTTGCTTTATTCAGTAATCTTAGGTTCTTAAACATTTCATTGAGTTGCTCTGTTATGTCGAATTAGTAATTGAATGGTAAGATTATTATTTGCAACTGAAAACGTTATGCTATTCACTCTGAAATAATATCACATTATCTAATTCAGATATTGTTGTTCCTTTACAGATTGACATTGTTGTTCATTTAGCTACGGTTTACTTATAACTGTGATTGTTGTTCATTCGGATTACTATTCCATTATCATTGTAATTTTTGTTCTCTTATAACTGTGGTTAATGCTTATAGCTCAACAATTTCCCAAAGATAGAGTTAGTAACATTAGATATAGAAACGGTTAGGCGAGAAACCCTCTACAGAGCTATGGCGCCGTCGGCACTGCGCCGTAGACGTACCTAGATGGCAAGAACAGCGTTGCAGCGTAACAGAGCTGTAGAATCCTAGCAGAGGCAATGGATCAGCCTCAGGGGGGGGGCGTCAGAGCCCTCCCCCACACAATACCCAACTGAAACTACAGTCATTTTTGGTTCAGTAAATCAGGAAATATTGGACAAAGGGAAACAGCAGTACAACGAGGACAGCGAGAAGAATCACCAGACAAACAAGGATGGTCACAAGCCAGAAGTACCTGAAAGCCCAGATCAAACGCAAAAAGTCTTCTCTTCTACGTGCCGACCTGTCACCAAGGAAAGGCTGAGAATCGAGCTGCCAGGAGACATCATAGATGAAAGAATACAATACATGACCGAACACACCCTCATTGGGAAGTTCATTGGCTTCTGGCCGACTAAACGTGCTTTATACGACTGGATAGCGGCGAAATGGAGACCCAAAGGAGATGTTACCCTTCAGCTGGGGCCAAAGGGCTTCTTCACTGCAATCTTTGTCTGTCTAGAGGACAAATATAGAGTCATGGAAGGAGGGCCATACTTTTTCAATGCAGCAGGACTCTATCTGAGGGAATGGATTCCAAGATTCAACCCAGACAAAGAAGACCTCACTTGGGCCCCAGTCTGGATCAGACTCTATTCCCTTCCAGATGAATATTGGGACGAAAGACTACTCAAAGGTATTGGAAATGGAGTGGGAGAATACATCAGGACAGCCGAAGAAACTAAAACACGTAAGTATATATCCTACGCACGAATTTGTGTTTTTATCCGCCTGAATGAAGCTCTGCCAGAGTCAATCACTCTTTCTCACAGAGATGAAGAATGGATCCAGCCTCTTGATTATGAGCACGTTCCCTTTAGATGCAGAAGATGCCATGCTCTGGGACATCTCTTCAGGGACTGCCCTCTCAATGTCAAAGATAGTACCCCTGCTCCCTCTGAAAACCAAACCCAGGATGGTTTCACCAAGGTCACAAATAGAAAACGCTCGCATAAGAAGCCCCAAAATGGACCAAAACCCCAGCCAAACAAGCCCTCCAATGTTGCATCCAAGAACAACTTTGATGTACTTGCCCAAACCTCTGAAGATCAACCCCTCACCTCTGATCCCATCCCCTCGCGCCCCCCTTCTCCTTCCCACCCGTCCTCCATCGATCCATCTTCCAAATCCTCTGCCCCCACCGCTTCCCCTTCCACCCTCAGCAAAGATCCCGAGCAGTCTAACAAGAACATGGAAGTTGATGGAAAGGAGGATGTTTACCAAGACCCAGAAATCAACAAAGAAGAAGGCGAACAAGTGAGGCAAATGGACGAAGAACCGGAGAGCATAGATCTCAACGGTTTAGACATTCTAGAGCTAGAAGCAGCATGCAAAAAAAGGGCATATGAATCAATCTCAGAGCTTCAACTTGATAAGCTCGAAATGGTTATCTCAAGAGCCTATCATCAACACCAACTTGGGATACAACCAGGCAGTCATTGGGATAGCCACCTGCGCCCAAAAGACTCCAAAAAGAGAGGAAGGAAGACAGATCTCCAGCGAACTATCGAGGTAGGGAAAATCCTGGTTGATTCAGGCAGATATGCAAAGTTAATGAAGTACTACAGGCCCTCCAATAGTAGTTGATCCATGAAGCTCGTATCCTGGAATCTCAGAGGGCTTAACAGCCCCGGAAAACTAAGAATGTTAAAGAACATGATAAAAATGGAAAAGCCACAGATGTGCTTTCTCCAGGAAACTAAATGTAACAGTTCTACCCTCGAAAATATACTTTCCAAGGCTTGGCCAGGCTATCGTTCGGTTGTTGTAGATGCCATGGGAGCCTCAGGAGGGCTAGCTATAGCATGGAACTATCAGGCGGTAGCTCTCACGGATTTTCATGCCTCTCACCACCTTATTCAAGTAGTCTTCCACATCCTGGGAACTAACATTCATGGCAACCTAACTAATGTCTATTTTCCGCAAGACCCAGGCAGCAAAATCAGGCTCCTTGACACTATTGAAGTCCTTAGCAATAACAGAAATCACCCACTATGGATAATGGCATGGGACTTTAATATGATCACCAATAGCAAGGAAAAGATCGGCGGAAGATACAGATTGGAGCCGGACGCTGCACGCTTCAAAGACTTTATCCAAGCAACTTCCCTCATCGACATGCAATTTTGCAATGGTACCTTCACCTGGAGCAATCGCAGAGCTGGAAACTCCCAAATCGCCTCCAAATTAGACCGATTTCTAATCTCTGACAACTCGGTGCACCTTGGCGGAGACCTCTCAGCAGAAATTCTTGCTCATTCAGGGTCGGATCACTGGCCAATAGCTCTTCAATGGAAGAGACCCAGGGATCAGACAAAAAGACCCTTCCGATTCGAAAGTTTCTGGCTGTCTCACCCTGCATTCAAGGATTTCGTCAAAATGACCTGGGCCTCTTTCCTCCCACCGGAAGGTGCGCGGATGTATCAATTCCAACAAAAGATAAGGCACCTAAAAAATCAGCTAAAAAAATGGAACAGGGAGACCTTTGGAAACATATTCAAGGCGCAACAAGATCTGCACCAAGAGTTGGCACATCTCCAACAAAAAGTAATTACAGAGGGTCATACAAAGACCACCCTGAACCAAGAGCGACTTATCAACAGTCAGATTGAAGAAAGAAGGAAGCAGGAGGAAATCTACTGGAGGAAAAAATCAATGGTCAGGTGGCTGAAGGAGGGGGAACGCAATACAAAATTTTTCCACAAAACCACGGTGCAGAGAAGGATGCACAACTCCATCCCCTTCATCCAAAAACCGACTAGGGAAAGAGTCGAATCGCATGCCGAAATTGAAGAAGCACTCCTGGACCATTTCCAACTAGTCCATCAGGAACCAGCAAATGATAGGCAACTGGCTATTGAAAAGATAATCAGAAATGTGCCAAAAATTATATCGGAGGACCATAACAAGCTTCTAATGAGTCCCATTCTTCCTCAGGAGGTAGATGATGCAATAGCCCAGCTCAAAGAAGGTAAGGCCCCAGGCCCTGACGAATTCACTACCACATTCTTCCATTCCTTTTGGGACTTGATAAAATTGGAGGTATGGCAGATTGTTGAGGAATCCAGGACCATGCGCTGGCTCCTCCACTCCCTCAACTCCACTTTTATCACTCTCATCCCCAAAGAGGAGAACTCCATCACGCCTGACAAGTTCAGGCTGATTGCCCTCTGCAATTTCATCTACGAAGTCATAACAAAAGTCATAGCCAAGAGATTGAAGCCCCTCTTGCCTCTGCTTATATCTCCGGAACAGTCAGGGTACGTGGAAGGGCGACAAATAATGGATGGCATCCTCCTCACGCATGAGATTATCCATTCTCTCAAGCACTCTAAGCAGGCAGGTATGATCATTAAACTGGATCTCTCTAAAGCCTTCGATAAGCTCAGTTGGTCTTACATTCAGCATATGTTAAAAGCTTTTGGTTTTGATCCCATGTGGATTCGCTGGATTATGAACCTAATCACCTCCACTCACTTCTCCATCCTGATAAATGGCATCGCCTCTCGCCCTTTCAAGCCCTCTCGTAGTATTAGGCAAGGGGATCCCTTATCCCCCTTCCTCTTTGTACTGATGGCGGAGGGTCTTGGTAGACACATTAAACATGCCCTCCACTCCCATCAGCTTAAGGGCATCTCGGTTCACCACACCCCTGCCACCTCTCATCAACAATTTGTTGATGATACTATGCTTTATGGTTATCCCTCTGCCCAAGAAGCATCTCAATTCAAATCCCTCCTCAACGACTTCGCTGAAGCTTCTGGAACTCATATCAACAACTCCAAGTCGCAGATTGTTTTCTTCCACACCCCTCCTCAGGTCAAATCTGCCATCACTCGCATTCTGGGCATCCCTGCAGCCACGCTGCCCTCCAAATATCTAGGCGCTCCCCTTACTGCTTCTACCTTAAAACTTCCCGCTTGGAACGCCCTCCTCGAAAAACTTGAGTCCCGCCTTAACCTCTGGACATTCAGATCTCTTAACCTTGCCAGTCGGGTAGTGCTTATCAAATCAGTCCTTCAATCCATGCCTCTCTATCTTTTTTCAGTTCTTGCAGCACCTAAATGGGTTATAAGGAGAATTAGAAACCTACAGCGCGATTTTCTCTGGGGCAGCTCAGCTACAAATCGCAAATGGGCTCTGGTTAAGTGGTCCATGGTATGCATGCCAAAAGACAAGGGCGGCATTGGACTTCGGGATCCAGAGCACAACAACGCAATCATGAATGCCAAGATCTGGTGGCAATGGATCACAAGCCCTGAAAAGCCTTGGGTCAAAATATGGACAGCCAAGTATGCTAACCACAGACCTCCAGAAGAACTCATTAGGTTCACGCCCACTGAGAAGGGGTCTTTAATATGGAATGCCGCCAAGCAGCACTATCACTTAATCCAACAGCACAACTTTTGGGAGATAAGGAATGGAAAACTAGCAAGATTTTGGTCTGACGCCTGGAATCAATTGCCCAGGCTAACTAGTGCTCTTCCTCCAACTCTAATACCAAACAGACAAGAACAGCTAAGGGATAAACTCCATCTTTTCTGGACACAGGAAGGGGAACAAGGATACAGGAAATGGAAACACAGTAATCACATTCTCACCAATGCCACCAGCAAGGAAATGGAAGACCTAGGGGAAGAATTAAGAAAGTGGAGAATTCGATACCATGAAGGCCATGACATTTTAAGATGGGGGTATCTACCCAAGGGGACATACACAACAGCATAAGCCTACAAGCTGGTTAGCAATTTCCCTCCTTCGACCGATTCCTTATGGAGTAATCTATGGGATCTCGGAGCTTGGCCCAAAATCTCGTACTTTCTCTGGCTAGTAGGGCATAAAAAAATCCTCACCTCGGATAGACTCAGGAGAAGAGGCTTTCAAGGCCCTTCCATATGTCATAACTGCTTTCAAAATGAAGAAACCCTCCAACACCTTCTAGCTACCTGTCCCCTAGCCAACCAGATCTGGGAAAAGGTGAGCTTCATATGTCAAGAAGAGATGCAGAGCAGACGATGACATCATCAACAACATCAGGCAATGGCCAAAAAGCCCCTACAACTGTGAAATTCTCAACCACCTATGGAGAATCATCCCGGGCCTAATCTTATGGAACATATGGAAGGAACGAAACAAGCGCATCTTCAAAAACACAAGCACCCACATTGAGGAAATTTGGCACAGACTTCAAGGAAATCTTAAAGAAACCATGATGCTCAGAACTTGGTCGAAGGAAGATCACCCTCAACGGACAAAGAGAGAAACATCCTCGACAATTGGCAGATGAAACTGCCTCTAGAAGACTCCAAGCAGCAAACTTCCAATAACAACAACACAGATGACAGCTGCTGGAAATCTCCCCCCATCAATTCTTTCAAACTCAACATCGATGGGGCTTCCAAGGGCAATCCTGGAGCTGCTGGATTCGGAGGAATTCTGAGGAACCATGCTGGCACTCCCCTGCAAATCTTCTTTGGAAATATGGGATGGGATACTAACAATTCTGCCGAACTAGAAGGCCTCTGGCAAGGTCTCCTACAAGCGGAACAACTCAATCTCCAACCCCTGATTGTGGAAGGGGATTCTCAGCTGCTCATCAACATCGCCATACACTTACAGAATGGATCCCAAGCCCGGAAAATCACCCCAAGCTGGAGACTAGAAGCTAGGCTAAACATCATGGAGCAATATCTCAGAAACAACAGAGCCATCTCTTTCAATCACATAAGAAGAGAAGGCAACAAGATTGCGGATCTATTGGCCAATGTAGGGGTTGAAAATGATCAGGTAATCCGCTCAGGATCCATGGATATCATTCCCAACAACCAACAAGCACAGGAATTCAACTGTCTCATCCAAAAAGATGCAAGCCACCCGGATGCGGGTGTTAGCACAAGCATAAATGCTAGGCCACATGGCCAGCAAGTGTTGCCACGAGCCAGCGCGTGGAGGGATGTAAGGGACGCCGCCGCAGGCATAAATGAAGGGGCTCCCGTTCAAATGCCTTAATCGCATTAATGGAGGTGGGCTGTGAGGGCAGAGTGCATTCATGGCGCTCAGGTTTCAAGAGCCAATTGATGAACTTAAGATGGGGGAATGGGTGGAGTTACGCTATTTTCAGCAAGACAAGCTCGTTGCGCAGACGTGCCGGGACATTCTCTGCCTCCAGGCAGACGCTGAGGACTCTGAATCTTTTGCATCGCAAGGGAGAGTTAGCAAAGCACCGTCTGCAGGTGTTAAGAATCGGAACCTTGCATTGGAAGCTCTGTTTCGAGCAGCCAATCCCATTGCCAACATGGCCAGAACGAGAGAACGGCAACCGTGCAGGCGTGGAACTGGGCGTGGAAGCTCCTCTCGCCCTCTAGCAGCGGATGCCCACCACCATTGTTGCTGCTGCTACTGTTATAGAAGCGCAGGCACTCCCCACCTGCAAGCAACTCATTTCTTGGATTCGAGCAACCCAAGTGAAGAACGGCCAAAGCTTCCAGCATTTGGCACCGCAGTGTTCAATTTGGGAAGTCTCAGCGCCCACATTTCAGTCCTCTTCATCAGAGACACAAAGGAGGACAATGCTGGGTCGAGCAGCAGCGAATTGCCCTCCGAGGACCAGGTGGGCATGGCTGAGGAACGAGTGAGAGACGCGACTGGGAAGGCACCTGTCCAAACTCAGACACAGGAGGTGTCCACATCCAGAGTGGGCGAAGTACAAGCAGAACCTCAGAAAGAATATGGATGGTTCTCGGGTGTGGAAATGGATCCAGAGGAATTGGAACCAGAGGAGTAGCAGACATGGGCGCCACCATCCTTCTTTTTTTCCAGGTCCTGTTCGGAGGTCTTCTGTCTCGGTCGCTTTCTATGCTTTGGATAAAATATATGTTTTTATATGGGTCTAGTAGTCTGTCTGCAGGTCTTTCTCTGTTTTGCTTTCAGTTAGCTAGTATTTTCTGGGCGTTTGCACATGTCCACGGTCGCCCCTGCGAGGGTAGTATTTTGATTCACAGCCCCTGCGAGGGCAATGTCAAAGTTAAAAGACGATTTCTGATAAGTTTTGAGGCAGCCTGGATACATTTAAATGTTGAAGCCAGCTGCCAACCCACAGTGCCACAAATGGCCATGGGAAACTAGTTTCACTGCATGTAATGTTATTTTGTACATAATATAATTACCTAGCATAGTCTTACTGAGAAAAAAAAAACTGTGGTTAATGCTTATTATGCTAAAATAAGATTACTGATTCAATCGTTCTAATTCGCTCACTGTTTACATTTGATTAAGTTTGTTGTTCAATATTTCGTAGACTTATTTAGGTTTGTCGTTCCTTTTTTAGTTGCTGCTCAATTCATTTATTAGTTAAAGATTTCTTTACAATTCCTTTCAGTTAAGATTGTTGCTTAATTCATTCCTATAGATTAAGCTTGATGTTCGATCTTTCCAATAGATTAGTTGTTGTTCCTTTTCTATTTATTGAATTTTCATTTCAAGTATTTGCTTTGGTGTGAACAGAAATATCCATGTAAAACCATGTTAATGTGTCTCATTATATGGAAAAAGCAAAAAATTACTCAAATGAAAAAAGATAAAAAAATAATATAAAAATATCAATTAAATGAGTTGATTTTCATACTTGATAATTATAAAAAGTAAATGCTAAATTTGTAACAAAGCTAACTCAAAATAAATTTTGGTAAAAGCTATAGTGAACCTATTTAATGGGTTTAGAAAATATAAATAATGTTATAAAAAGTAAATACTAAATTTGCAAATAAGTCAACTGATAGTAAATATTGGTAAAAACTATGGTTAATCACTCACAAAATATAAATAACTTTATGTAAAGTTAAATGAAATGCTAAAACTCATTAAAATATATATAAAAATAGAAGTAGAATTTCTAAACAAATAATTTTATATATTATTTTTTGAATAATATAAAATACGTTATTATAATCATAATTAAACATTTTATTATAAAAAATATAAAATATATTTTAAAAATTTTCAAAAAATAATTTTAACATTTTGTTATATGTTATTTTCAAATTTCTATTAAAAAAAATTGATTTTATAAACTTGAAAGGGTAGTTTCTTGGGTCGCGGTTTTATATATACAAAAATATGATCATTTTTACTAGTATTTTAATAAAAATTAAAAAATATGCTTACTTTTCTTTTTAAATTTTTTTAGCAATCTTTAGAATGTTTACAACACATCTCTTAAAGAAATTGGAATTAAAAAACATAAATCAATAGAGAAATGGGGGGTCGCGGTTTTGTCACTACTTAAAAATTTATGTAAAATATTAATGATATCTTTTAAATAAAATGAATAAATTAGATAAAAATTATATATTAAATTTTAGAAAAAATATGACATGAAATTGAATTTAAATTGACATGTCTTGTCTTCTTTTGCCACCACCTAATTTTTTATGATTTTGTAAATTTAAGAGTAAACATTCCAACTCCATTTATTTTTATAAAACTTCTTTGCCACAAAAAGGGAAAAAGTGATACACTAGAAGAATATGTTGAACGTTTTCAGTATAATCTTCAAAGATCTCCTTATGCATCATCACCCTTACCTAACAATGTACTAAAAACAACATCAATTAAAGGCATGAAGGAACAATGGATTGAAACACTAAATATTATGGGAAAAGGAGACATCTATCAAGAAGATTTTGCTAACATCATTGATTTATGTATCAGGAGTTCGCAAGGCAGCACAAGGCTAAAACCAGCGAGCATGACAGGTTCACAAGGGACAACAAGACCTCTGGAGAAGCAGTAACTAGTGAAGAAATTGGAAATTTATTAGAAAATTTCAAAATTGATATATTGGGAACTCTCACAACACAGCTTGATATTATGCAAGCAAAACAGAAACAAGAAGAAGTAGAGTAGAATCTGGCAATATTCTGCCCGAGATGCAGAAAGAAACACAGCCACAAAGAGTGCCCACTAGATGCAGTTCAAGTCTGCGCTATTTGTACAAAAGACCACTTTACGGAGAACTGCCCCTAACTTCCTGGTCTAAAAGTAGTATACAAAGAAGTAGAAGAACAATCAAAACCAATACACCTACTCAATCAGCATCGTCAATGGTAGCCGCGATAATCAGGTATGTCCCCCGATCCGTCTTCTTCTTTCCAACCTCTGCAATATCATGCTCAACAATATAATACAATGTGGCAAAATCAACCTCCCTTTTCAAACTGGTCACAACAACCATTTCCTTCATCATCACCATGGCCGAAGCAAACAAGCCAATCTAATCAGCCAAATTTTCCCTATGCTCCACTATATTGGAAAAACAATGCATATCCAACACAATGGTCCCCTCCCACTTCACAGAGTCAAGCTTGGTAGACAAACTAGCAAAGACCAATGAATCGGCCAGCAGGAACCATTCCACTCCCTCAACCTACACTGCCAACACTACAACAAAATCCCCAGTCCAACTTAAGACCGCAACTCCTAGCCCAATCCAACGCAAACCAAAATAACAAACCAGTTCAATCCGTCCAAATAATTGAAACACCAGAACTAGAAACTGATCTAAGGGAGTGCAATGACCCTCAATTGAGGTCTGGGCATATTATAGAAACCGAGGGAGATAAAAATGTTCAATTTGAAAATTAGTTACCCACAGAACAATCATTACCAGAATAATATGTGGTCATACAATAGACTCATAACCAAGCAACCACATTTTCTCCACCATTCCTAGAATGATTAATCATACCGCGCCCTATAGAACATCCTGACTTTTATATTCTGGGGGAACTAAAGAATTTGTATATGAAAATCCCACTCCTCCAAGTTATCCAAGATATTCCAATCTATGCAAAGTCCATCAAAGCGCTATGTATAAAAAAACCAAGGAGGAGAATAACAAATAACCCAACAATCCATGTAGTCAGCACCCTATCTAATATGTTATCAGGAATAGAAGTACTTGTCAAATATGAAGATCCAGGAAAGCCAATAGTAACAGTGCAAATCAATGGACAAACCTTTTCAAATGAATTTATTGATTTAGGGGCTGCAATTAATATTTTAACAACCACTACTCGTCAAAAACTAGGCATTACATCAATAGAACCAAACTCCACCTTATTAGAACTGGTTGACCGATCAGTAGTTAGGCTAGAAGGTACACTACATGATGTCATGGTATCTTTTGATTCCGAGGAATATCCTACCGACTTTCTGATAAGAAACCCTAGAAGCCAACTCGATGGACACCTGTTAATTTTAGTCTCACCTTGGCTTGCAACTGTTGACGCTTACATTGGCTGTCGACAAGGCAATATGACCATAACTAGAGGGAGTAATATCAAGAATCCAGCTCTATACCCTCCAACCCAGCCAATGGTAACAATATTAAAAACTAAAAAACATCCTATATCATACCTCACAGAAAACATTAGGTCCCCATTAACCATAGAAAATGCCCTCGATTTTAAAGATCAAATAGAAGTTGATGTTATTAACATATTCATTAACCAATCTGAATCCAAATCCCATGTACAATGTCACATGATAGAGGCAGCATTTGACAATGAACTAGAAGAATATACTCTCAAAGACACTCATGATCATACAATACCCACTACCTTTGTTTCAAACAACAAAACCATAGAGATTGAGCCAGGAAAAACCTTGAACATCATTAATAACCTGACTCCTGAATGAGAAGAAAAGTTGGTCCAACTACTAAGAAAATATAAGGAATAGAAGAATATGTTGAATGTTTTCAGTATAATCTTCAAATATCTCCTTATGCATCATGACCCTTACCTGACAATGTATTAAAAACAACATCAATTAAAGGCATGAAGGAACAATGGATTGAAACACTAAATATTATGGGAAAAGGAGACATCTATCAAGAAGATTTTTCTAACATCATTGATTTATGTATCAAGAGTTAGCGAGGCAGCACAAGGCTAAAACCAGTGAATATGACAGGTTCACAAGGGACGACAAGACCTCTGGAGAAGGAGTAACTCGCACAGAAATTGGAAATTTACTAGAAAATTTCAAAATTGATATATTGGGAACTCTCACAACACAGCTCGATATTATTCAAGAAAAACAAAATCAAGCAGAAGTAGAGTAGAATCTAGAAATATTCTGACCCAGATGCAGAAAGAAACACAGCCACAAAGAGTTCCCACTAGATTCAGTTCAAGTCTACACTATTTGTACAAAAGATCACTCTACGGAGAACTGCCCCTCACTTCCTGGTCTGAAAGTAGTATACAATGAAGTGGAAGAACAATCAAAACCAGTATACCTACTCAATCAACACTGTCAATGGTAGCCGCGACAATCAGGTATGTCCCCTGATCCGTCTTCTTCTTTCGAACCTCTGCAATATCATGCTCAACAATATAATACAATGTGGCAAAATCAACCTCCCTGTTCAAATAGGTCACAACAACCATTTCCTTCATCATCACCATGGCCAAATCAAACAAGCCAATCTAATCGGCCAAATTTTCCCTACGCTCCACCATATTGGCAAAACAATGCATATCCAACACAATGGTCCCCTGCCACTTCACAGAGTCAAGCTTGTTAGACAAACTAGAAAAGACCGATGAATCAGCCAACAGGAACCATTCCACTCCCTCAACCTACACTGCCAACACTACAACAAAATCCCCAGTCCAACTTAAGACCGCAACTCCCAACCCAACCCAATGCAAACACAAATAACAGACCGGTTCAATCCATTCAAATAATTGAAACACCAAAACTAGAAACCGATCTATGGGAGTGCAATGACCTTCAATTAAGGTCTGGGAACATTATAGAAACCGAGGGAGATAAAAATGTTCAATTTGAAAATTAGTTACCCACAGAACAATCATTACCAGAAGAATATGTGGTTAGACAATAGACACATAACCAAGCAACCACATTTTCTCCCGCATTCCCAGAATGATTAATCATACTGTGCCCTATAGAACATCCTGACTTTTATATTCTAGGAGAACTAAAGAATTTGCATATGAAAATCCCACTCCTCCAAGCTAACCAATATATTCCAATATATGCAAAGTCCATCAAAGAGCTATGTATAAAAAAACCAAGGAGGAGAATAACAAATAACCCAATAGTCCATGTAGTCAGCACCCTATCTAATCTGTTATCAGGAATAGAAGCACCTGTCAAATATGAAGACCCAGGAAATCCAGTAGTAACAGTGCAAATCAATGGACAAACCTTTTCAAATGCCTTTGTTGATTTAGGCGTTGCAATTAATATTTTAACAACCACTACTTGTCAAAAACTAGGCATTACATCAGTAGATCCAAACTCCACCTTATTAGAACTGGCTGACCGATTAGTAGTTAGGCTAGAAGTTACACTACATGACGTCATGGTATCTGTTGATTCCTAGGAATATCCTACCAAATTTCTAATAATAAACGCTAAAAACCAACTCGATGGACACCTGTTAATTTTAGTCTGACCTTGGCTTGCAACTGCTGATGCTTACATTGGCTGCCGACAAGGCAGCATGACCATAACTATAGGGAGTAATATCAAGAATCTAGCTCTATACCCTCTAGCCCAACCAAGTGTAACAATATTAAAAACTAAAAAACATCCTATTTTTTTTTTTTCTGGGTAAAAGTAACTTCTATATTAAGCAAGAAAAATATTTACATAATTTACAGCAACCAAGGGGGACGAGGCCACCCTCTAACAGAGACAACTGGGACAGACTAGCAGACCTCTGAGACAGCATTACAATGATTGTCCAAATGAGCCCCTTGGACAACATTACAGTTCTGGATGGCCAAAAAAACAGACTCTATTACCTTGCTGACTCGAACTTTTAACAAGATGCCACTATAGGGCTGAGAACAGGAACTGAGCGAGATTGAGGATTTGACCAACAAAGACATGAGCAAAAATACAAAAATGCAAAAACCTGGAGAAACGCCTTCGAACATATTCAGGTAGGGTGACTTGGCGAAGTTGGCGGTTGCCTTTGCATCGGGCTGGGCGGATCAAGCCATATGACAAACTCCTCATCCACCTGAAGATGCCCCTCCGAACCCGGATGAGCTGAATCCTGTTCCGCATTCCTATTCTGGACACAGTTTATTAATGGCTGAATTTCTTGCACTGATTCATCACGAATTGAGTTCGCCTGGTTCTGAGCCTGCTGAGGCTGGTCGACTTGTTCTATGGGTGCCTGCGGACGGGGCATCCTATCCACTCTTCCTTGCATATCCCCCAAAAGAATTTCGCTGCTCTGGAGACTATCGGAAGTAGGGGAGGACCATGAGGGGTTAATTGGAGGCGCTTCTGAAAGATACACAGAGAAATTGACCATAACATCCGACTGAAGGATCCCTCTGGGAATGCGGAGGCGGAAAGACTGATAGGAATCCGGCAATAGCAAAAATTCCTCCTCAGAGCTGGATGATGAGGGGGAAATGGCTGCCATAGGTGCTATTGGGTGCGGTTCCTCCCCTTCAATCCCATAGCGAACCCCTGAACGACCACCGCGGCGAGGCACGCCCCTTCGACGCATAACTGTTTCCAATCTGAGCGCCTTGAGACTCTGCTCAGTTTCCTTGAGACAATATTGCAGAGCAATATTTTGCCCGCCTCCCACTTCAAACAACATTCCCTGAACATTGCAGGTCTGAGCGGTGTTGGCATATAACCAGGACTTCGCCCTCACCAAATGCCTCGTACCAGACTCCATTACACCAGATCTCCTCGAGACCGGAGCAGGCTTGCTCGACTTAAATGCAACCTCGACCGTGCTCTTCCATTCCTTAATGTCGTTTTCCTGAAGCATTGAATAGTTTCTTATCGCCATCGCTGTCTCGTACCTGCTCGCTGCCTCGGCCTTGAGACAGGTATAGAGGCGCGGGAAAGCCTTAATGGCCACCTGCCATTCATGCATGATGGACACCCGCATCCGGGGAAAAAAAAGCGCGTATACACGCGGTTTTGGTATATCGAAGTAGCGTATGCATAATAAGATTTGATATTTCAGGTTGCTGTTGATTCTGGTGGTTGTTGCAGAGTTCTGGGCTCTGGTTTGTGTTCTGTGTTCTTGATGACAGGGTTTCAGTGATTCAGTATTGGGTGATCTAGAGAATTATGATGCAAGTATAAGTTGATGATTGTATTGCAGCAGTGTTTGTTTTATACTCATGGATCCAGTCTGAAAATTGATGAAACGTGGTCCCTTGTAGGAAAGAAGGTTGTAGCCTTCTGTAGGGTCAGCACCTACGTACTAGTAAATGGATCGGCTAGTACAAGAGCTGAGGGGGTTGTAGCTCCCTTCCAAAAGTAGTTGGAAAATGAGAGAGGGTTGTAGCCCTCTACAGGTTGTAGCCTGCGTACTGGTATAAGGCTGCACCAGTACAAAAGATTGTAAACTGAAGTTTCTTATTAAAGAAAGAAAGAGACGACTTGCAGCAGGTGGTTTTCACCCACATTGGGTTTCCACCTTATATCATGGTGTTCATGTGTGTGGCTTTTATGTGTTGATATGTTCTGTTATACTGCACCTGTTTACTATCAATGTGGTTAATAATGTTCTGATGCATTTACTTAAGATAAGCTAACTGAATCATAAGATTTCTGGATATACGCTAGTTGCTTTAGACACAGTAGCGTGTACACGCAGGTTCACTTAACGAAAGTAGCGTATATGTTTCTAAGCATGAAATTGAAAAGTTTTATATGATCTGATAATACTGATTCACCCCCCCCCCCCCAGTATTATTTCCAACAATTGGTATCAGAGCAGGTCCTTCATAGGAAGCTTGATCGCTTGAAGGAAAAGATCCATCAGAATGGCTAATCCAGAAAGAGAGGCACACATCAGGCCACCAGTCTTTGACGGGAACAATTTTACCCACTGGAAGATAAGAACCACTGCATATCTACAATCTCTTGGAGAAGAAGTTTTGGGGAATCGTAGAAGGAGGATACAAATTCCCATTAGCAACTCCTACAGGTCCAGCAGAGAAAAAGAAATATGAGCTCAATGCCAAAGCTGTTACTATTCTATTGAGTAGTTTGACACAATCAGAATTTATGAAGATCATGCATTTCAAATCAGCCTAGGAAATATGGGACAAAATCGTTACAAGCTACGAAGGAGATGATCAGGTAAAAGGAGCAAAGCTTCAAACTCTCAGAATCTGGTATGAAACTCTTAAGATGCATAGTAATGAAAGCATAGCTAATTATTTCCTGCGTATGGATGAGATTGTAAATTGTATGAGGGATCTGGGTGAAGAATTTGAGGAAGTTGTCTTAGTTGAAAAGGTTTTCAGATCTCTGTCTGCTAAATTTGATTCTAAAGTTTCTGCCATAGAAGAAAAGGAGAATGTGCAGAAAATCACCATGTCACAGCTTCACGGGATCTTAACTGCTTTTGAAATGCGACAAGAGGTACCATCAGAAGCCGCATTCGAAGCGTCAGAGGAAGAAGATGAGGTAAATTTTGTCAAGAATCTTGAACGGGGAACTGGATGGTTCAAAGGTAAGCTACCTTTCAAATGTTTTCTATGTGGTAGAGTTGGTCACTATGCTGCTAGATGCCCTCATAACAAAGGAAAGATATCTGAAGAAGATGGTAGAAGCTATTATACCCATGTTAAAAGTTCATTCAATGATAATGAAGATATTAGAAGTCTCATGGCACATGAAAAGAAGAATGCTTCATCCAATAATAGTGAAGATATTAGAAGTCTCATGGCACATGAACAGAAGAATGCAGAAACTGAAGAAGTTACCAAATTAAATGAACAATTGGAGACAGAAACCAGGGTAAGGGAGAAATTGCAGGATATAGTAAAGGATCAGAGCATAACTATTCAGAGACTTGAACCAAAGATCCTTGCTCTAAAAGAATATCTTAAAAAATCAAGAGAACAGAACAGAGAAGCTCTTGAAGATCAAGAACATGAAGTGATCAAACTAAAGCGACAAGTGGAAGAAGGAAGAAAAGTTGAAGAAGACCTAAGGAATCAATATTTGAAAAAGGAAGAAAAACATCAAGTTGAGGTAAATATCTTGAAAGGTAAATTAGAAGAAAAGGATAAGCTTTTACGATTTCAAGATAGTACTAAAGTCTTGGACGATATTCTTAATATTCAAAGGTCTCCTGCTATCAAAACTGGTCTTGGTTTTCATGAATATGTTGAAGGTGAATCTAGTTCACAAGGTGAGGCAAGAAACTCTAATGAGAAATCTGAAATGCTCAACAAGGAACAACCAAGGAAAGAAATTCCTCAAGGAAGATTCTTTACTCCTAACTATGACGTGATAGACGATTATTTCCTCCACTGAATAATGTTGAATGATATGTATGTCATAATCTTGGACATGTTGCAGCCAGATGTAGAAGTAGAATGGTTCAATACCATTACAAAAGATCATCTCACCCCAGGTATTTCAGAGGATATTTCTTTGCCTGCAATGCATATGGACACAAAGCAATTGATTGCGATAGAAGGAGCATGAAATATGTCAGATGTTATACATGCAACAACTATGGGCATAAAGCAAGGGAATGCAGGAGCAGATTTCAAAATTCAAAACAAGAGGACCATACATCATCACAGTTCCAGGAATTGAAGAAGACACAGACCGAAAGGTGTGGCATAACTCAGACAGCTGACATAACAGACACAGGGGAATCTGAAAGTGATGAATTTCAGTATTCCATCTTGCATACGCTGATATAATGAAGACAAGTCGTGTATATACGCGAGTTACAGGCTGCAAAGTCACGTATATATAGAAAGGGCAGCAGAACAGACTCAGGAAATGGTTCAGTCATGGTTGGCTCAGGCTCAGGGGGAGCATATACTTCAAATAATGCATTGTTGGCATTATGGTTAGAAGTTGTTGATAAAGTCTATGAAGCTAAATGATACATCTTGCTGTTTGATCAAAGGAATGGTATTACAGGCTGATGCTTCTGGTACAGATCATGATGCTGCTGGTGGCTTTCATAAGTCTTGGTCTAGATATTTCATCACTATGTATCTCTTTTATGATGTCAAGGTCATGTAACGGACTATGTTGGTTTCCCCACTATGCCTGGGATGAATGATGTAATGTTCATTTCTTATCATGAGTAAACTCTTAATGTAACTCCACATGGTTAGGTGGATTGGTATATCCCCACTAGGTTGGGTGATGAATGTATGTATTGAGTCTTTTGGTGATAGGAAGGTCTTCTATGATGTATAAGTCTTTGTTCTTCTCGAAGAACATCTTTTGCAGATCTTGCCTACAGTCAAGGGGAGCATGAACAACACAATTCAGCAAGAGCAGGATGGATAGATTGGTACACTTTGGCATACACAAAGGGGGAGCACATTTGGAGATTTCAGCAGGTACTCAGGGGGAGTATGGATAGCAGAAGGTATACCAAATAAGAGAATATCTTGGTCCGCCCTTTGCCCTTGACGTCAAAGGGGGAGAGTGACTTGGTGTGGTGGTTGCCATCAAGTCCAAAGGGGGAGATTGTTGGCATTATGATACAAGTGTTGTCCTTGATGGCAACTCACTTAGAGACATGTACAAGTGATGGAAACTTGATCAGAGGACAGATCTCAGTACAACAGGACAAGAAAGAGATATACGCAGGTTCATTAAGGAAAACCAACGTGTACAGGCAGGTTGGCTTCAGGAAAAGCGCGTACATGTGAAAAGTACCTTTGGTCCGTGACGGTTAGTCCTTGGAAGTTGTGCCTATGGTTTTCGACCATGGTGTCTCGACGGGCGTGTCGATCCCTAGTTTTGAAGTTGATGGTATTGTGTTACTATGGTTTTGGTCCGTGGTATTGTGAAGTGCCTAAGGCTATATAAGGAGAAGATCATTAGGCAAAGTGTTGTAAGCAATGTGTGTCTGATGAAGTGAGAAGATCTGGTATTGCTGGTTATCTGTTCGGGACGCTTGGCAAGGGTCGGATTTGACAGCGAAGGTATAAGTAATTATTTCTAGATCTGCACACGGGTTGCCTTCGGAGAAAGCGCGTATACACGCGGTTTTGGTATATCGAAGTAGCGTATGCATAATAAGATTTGATATTTCAGGTTGCTGTTGATTCTGGTGGTTGTTGCAGAGCTCTGGGCTCTGGTTTGTGTTCTGTGTTCTTGATGACAAGGTTTCAGTGATTCAGTATTGGGTGATCTAGAGAATTATGATGCAAGTATAAGTTGATGATTGTATTGCAACAGTGTTTGTTTTATACTCATGGATCCAGTCTGAAAATTGATGAAACGTGGTCCCTTGTAGGAAAGAAGGTTGTAGCCTTCTGTAGGGTCAGCACCTACGTACTAGTAAATGGATCTGCCAGTATAAGAGCTGAGGGGGTTGTAGCTCCCTTCCAAAAGTAGTTGGAAAACGAGAGAGGGTTGTAGCCCTCTACAGGTTGTAGCCTGCGTACTGGTATAAGGCTGCACCAGTACAAAAGATTGTAAACTGAAGTTTCTTATTAAAGAAAGAAAGAGACGACTTGCAGCAGGTGGTTTTCACCCACATTGGGTTTCCACCTTATATCATGGTGTTCATGTGTGTGGCTTTTATGTGTTGATCTATTCTGTTATACTGCACTTGTTTACTGTCAATGTGGTTAATAATGTTTTGATGCATTTACTAAAGATAAGCTAACTGAATCATAAGATTTCTGGATATACGCTAGTTGCTTTAGACACAGTAGCGTGTACACACAGGTTCACTTAACGGAAGTAGCGTATATGTTTCTAAGCATGAAATTGAAAAGTTTTATCTGATCTGATAATACTGATTCACCCCCCCTCTCAGTATTATTTCCAACAGTACTAGATACATTAGCAGGAATGAAATTCTTTTCTTTCTTGGATGGCTTTACTGGGTACAATCAGATTCATACTGCCCCCCGAAGACTAGGACAAAACCACTTTTACCTGTCCTTGGGTAACATTTGCCTACAGAGTCCTACCCTTGGCCTATGCAATGCCACTACTACATTTTGAAGGGTCATCCTTAGCATCTATTCAGATTTAATAAATAAAGGGCTTGAAGTATACATCGATGATTTCACACCATACGAAGATGATTTCGACCCAGCACTAGACACATTAGAAAAGGTGATACAACAATGTATCACCACCAGGCTCTGCTTGAGCCATGAAAAGTGCTATATGATGATGACTGAAGGACTCATCCTAGGACCTAGATAGCTAGGTAGATCCGACCAAAATTCGAATAATTTTGTTAATACCTACTCCTACCATACAGACAGAGGTACGCAGTTTTCTTGGATTTTTTAGTTATTATAGGAGATTCATAGAACATTTTTCTCAAATAGCTGCACCTCTATATGCACTGACGGGGAACGTTGATTTTGTTTATATATATAAATGCGACTATGCTTTCGAGGATCTAAAAGATCTTGTGTCAACAACTCCAGTGCTCAAAGGCCTAAATTGGGACCTGCCATTTCAAATTTCATCAAATGCTTTAGACATAGCTATTGGAGTAGTCCTTGGGTAGGAAGAACACAAAAAACCATATGCAATCTATTATATCAGCAAGAATTTGTCTCCGGCTGAGCTAAACTATATTGTTACTGAAAAATAATTTTTAGCTGTAATACGTGCTATAAATAAATTTTGGCATTATATCACTGGATATCTTGTTGTTTTATATACAGATCACTCTACGATAAAATATTTAACAAATAAACCTATTACAAATGGTAGAGTAACAAGATGGTTGATTTTATTGCAGGAATTTGACATCACAATAAAAGATAGACCTGGGAAAGAAAATCTTGTAGCTGATTTTCTCTCACGAATGCCGAAGCCAGTGGACGTAGCAGCAGTCGAAGATCAATTTCGAGATGGAAATTTATTTGCTATTACTGTCAAGAAATCCTGGTATGCTAATGTTGCAAATTATTTAGTAGTAGGAAAATTACCAAAGCATCTGATCCCCAATGAACGAAAATAGATTGTGCAAGGTAGTACCTGATTTTCTTGGATTGGGGGCTACCTATTTCATACAGGAGTAGATATGCACATCAGAACGTGCATTCGTGAAGATGAAATATTTGATATTCTGAAAGCCTATGATGATGGGTCATATCGCAAACATTTTGCAGACCGAAGAACTGGTCACAAAGTTCTGCAAACAGGGTATTACTAGCCCATAATCTTCAAATACGCGAAGAAATTTGTTCAGGCTTGTGACAGTTGCCAAAGAGCAAGACGCCCTGGACAGTCTGACGAAATGCCTTTAAACCCATAGCTAGTAATTGAACCATTTGAGTGTTGGGCACTCAATTTTGTTGGTCCGATCAACCCATCATCAAATCAGAAAACATATATTCTGGTGGCAATAGAGTATGTGACCAAATGGGTTGAAGCAGATGCACTTCCAAGAGCTACAGAGGACTACGTGATTCATTTCCTGTTCCAAATATTTGTGCAATATGGCCTCCCAAGAGACATAATCACGGATGGAGGATCACAGTTTGTAGGTAATAAAATCACTGCAACATTAAAAAATGATCACATTCAACACAAGATTACCACTCCATATCACCCACAGGAAAATGGCCAACTAGAGAGCACAAATAAAGTGAGAGAGGGAAGATTAACAAAACCATTGCATCACACAGGTGTGATTGGGCTTCAAGATTGCCAGAAGCCTTATGGGCATACTGAACAACATGGAGAAACACCACCGGTTATTCACCATATCAGCTAATATTTGGAAAGGAACCCATCTTTCCAATAGAGTTCAAAATACAAATGTTAAGAAAAACACAAGAGGTCGGTCTGGATTTAAATGAGGCCTACATTAATAGATTACAGCAAATTAACGAGCTAGATGAAATCAGGCTCTCGGATCTTCAACACATTGCATTAATCCAATAGCAGAGAGAAAAATGGTACGATGCCCTGATCAAAAAGAAAATCTTCGACGAAGGAAATTGGGCATTCCTATACAATTCCAGGTTTCACGATTTTCTGAGAAAAATTCATACTCACTAGCTTGGACCGTATGAAATCCAAAAAGTGCATGAAAATGGCACCATTACTTTGACTACTATTGACGCATCTCGACATACCTTTAAAGAAAATGGCCACCAAGTGCGACTGTACCATAAACCACTTACTTGGGAATACTTCTACCGGAAACTCCGGGAAGATTCAGATATGTAGATTCTTGCTGAGGAAAAGAATTCTTCCTCAACTTTGGTTCACTAAGTAATTTCATTATTCCTAAATTTTGTATATAACTTCTTCTTTTATGCTTGTATAGATTATTTTCAATACAAATTTTTACATTTCTGAATTTTTTTTTACATTTTGTTGTTCCTTTTTGAAGGAACGCCACTTTTGCATTTTTTTGTTCCTTTCCAAAGGAAAAACACTTTTGAATTTTTCTGTTTTGAGGGAACAACACTTTTACATTTTGCTGTTGTGAAGGAACAACACTTTTTCATTTTGTTGTTCCTTTCCGAAGGAACATCATTTTTTCCCTTTTATTGTTCCTTTCCGAAGGAACAACACTTTTGGATTTTGCTGTTCCTTTCTGAAGGAACAACATTTCCACCATTTTATTGTTCCTTTCCAAAGGAACAATATTTCCTCGATTTTATTGTTCCTTTCCGAAGGAACAACATTTCGGTCGTTTTGTTGTTCCTTTCCGAAGGAACAACACTTTTGCATTTTTCTATTCCTTTCCGAAGTAAAAACATTTCTTCCTTTTTACTGTTCCTTTCCGAAGGAACATCATTTCCGCTTTCTCATTGTTCCTTTCTGAAGGAACAACACTTTTATTTTTTGTTGTTCCTTTCCAAAGGATCAACACTTTCATTTTCTGTTGTTCCTTTTCGAAGGCACAACTCTTTCATTCTTCACTGTTCCTTTTCGAAGTAACAACACTTTTCATTTTCACTGTTCCTTTCCAAAGGAACAACACTTTCATTTTTTTACTGTTCCTTTCCGAAGGAACAACACTTTCATTTTCATTGTTCCTTTCCGAAGGAACAACACTTTCATTTTCGTTGTTCCTTTCTAACGGAACAACACTTTCGTTTTTTGTTGTTCCTTTCCAAAGGAACAACACTTTTGTTTTTTTCGTTGTTCCTTTCCAAAGAAACAACATTTCTGCATTTTTGTTATTTTATTTTGTGATTGGGTTATTTATTGTTCTGATTAAGGAACAACTATTGTTCCTCTTAAGGAACTGCAGTTTTTGTGTGCAAATATTCTTTTTTTGTCCCTCTAAAGAAATAGTAGCTGTTACATGTAAGGAACAACACTTTTTTGAGCGCATTATTTTCTTTTTTGTGTGTATGTGTGTTTCACCATTTATAGGTTTCTTTTGAGTGATGGTCATTTAAGGCATAGCTATACATTTATGCAAGAATACAAAAACTAGAGGATACTGAACTTAACAAACCAAAAAAAAAATCGTTATCTTTAAAGAAATTTCTTTGAATTGATAAGAGAAAGGAGGAAAGGACATAACTATTTATATCACTTTGTTGTCTTTATTTTAACTAACACCAATTGATTGATTATTTTTTTCATGATGGTTCTTTTTAAAATCCCCATAATTCTCTTTGATCATTATTATTGAATAAGAATAAGGGCATATTTTCCTCTATTGAGATGTTCAGATTTATTCCACCATCCCTACTCTTAAGGAGTCTTGAGCCACCCTCTGTATATAAATAGGAAAGTGCTATAAAAAAAAATAAGAAAAAGAAAAAGATACATATCTATATGATTACTAACATGATTTGTCAGATGAGGGATATGGGGTCTCATCAAGAGCCAGCCTACCATGATCATAAGGAAGATAGTGAAGTGGAATTCCCACTATGGCCACCACACCAGGGATATGATCCAAAAGGCACATCAGAAAAATTAAAAGTCCTTGGAACATGAGGTTTCATCATGAGCTGGCCTGCCCACCTTTCACTCCTTCCCGGTGAATGGCATTGTGACTCATCTAGTTACCAAGCCAGCACAATGGCCTCCGTTCTGACATCGCACATCACTTTCCTAGGAATACACAAAGGATTATGGTTCCAAGGGTGAAATAAGCAACTCTATCAAGGTTATGGACACCTGTGGTCAACAGAGCTCTGTTGATGGTATTGAAGCCATATTTTTCATGCACCGATAGTCATTATAAACCCTTCTTCTTACATCTTTATAGTGATTTCAAATGAGATTATGTTATATAACCCATTGAAACCTTTTATACATGAAAATAATTTTAAATCAATCACGATGGTTAAAGTGGTTAATGACTACATAAATTTTTTTACTTACGTCAGCTGTCATATCCTCTATTTTTCATATCATATCATGACATTTCCATATTTATTAGCGATTTCCATCATCAGCCTCGATTTTAGTAATCTGCTCATTTTTGTAAACATGTCATGGATCTATACACTGTTCCTTTATTCCATTGTATGAGTGCAGTTCAACATGCTGCTCCTTTATTTGACGGCCGAGGACGGCCTATCACATTTCAGGGGGGCGCGGGTGATCTCCATAATTCACTCGCATACGTGTCAACTCATCATTTGGAGGTATTATGACTCCATAAAAACTCAGTAATAGCAAGTCTAATGGTATTGTATTTCCCAATATGCATGGCTTGTTATTCCAATGCCATTTCTGTGTGTTGGCTGTAAAAAAATTAACAGTAAGCTAAGGTTTGAAAAGCTTGCTGTTGCATTGTCTTGTTTGTGTTTTTTTTTAACAGTGAGCTAAAGTTTGAACAACTTGTTGTTCCATCATCATCTCTATGTTTTTTACAGTGCGCTAAGCCTGAACAAAATGGGAGGCAGATCAATTTGCAGTGCAACACAGGTGTTAATGGTCTTTGATGCTGCACGCAAAATCTTAGTAAGGGAAGGATGGATACCCTACCTTAATCGTCTACAACAATCTAACGAGATGGTGCCAATTGAATTTCTACAGAATTTGCAGGAAGATCATTCCATGGTGATAGGGAGACAAATAGTAGTAGCAAATGAGATAATTGCTAAAGTTTCGAGACTGCTAGTCGTTGGACTAGTATGGACCCTGAAAAAGGTGAGACTGCCAGATGCTATAACCATCCTTCGGGATGAAGGGAAGAACCTTACTGTCAAATGAAAAGGAGTCCTACTGGCAACCTTGGGAGAGCCTTGGGCAGAATTGGCTAGAATTATCCAAAGCTACATCACTTGCGATGGCAGAAAAGATGTGGTAAGACCACGCCATCTCAAACTGTTAGTTGTATTAAAACAAAAATGTGTTGTGAATTTTCCTACGTACTTAAATTTTTTATTGCATCATGTTGCCCTAAGTATAAGAAAATCTTGCCATGTAGAATCAGTAGTAAGCCCTCACGGTTTAATTGGGTTGATAGTCTGTTGCAGTCTTGCCCAAAAGCGGAGTAGTTGGGAAGAACTGATTTTCTCAATTGATGGGGGACTGGCTTTACCAGCCCCAAAATGAAAACACTTTGCTAGCACATCAATTAGACCATCGAAATGAAGACAATCTGTCATATTGGGAAGAAGCAAAGGAATGCTCAGAAATTCCCAAGGAAACAATACCTAGCCTGTAGAGATATAGGACTCAAAGGACGAGCAACCCCCACAACTTGAAGGAGGGGAAAATGAAGAAGAATTAGAGGAAAATGAAGAAGAGGAATCGGAAGAGGAAACTGAGCAATCCGGTCAGGAAAAATGGGAGGAAGCAAAGCAACCCAGCGAAATTCCATTGCAAAACCCTATGTAAGAGGATGAATTGGCCCAAATTTTGGCCAATATGAGCGAGTATGTCCAACCCCACAGCCCACTCAACCCTGATACTAAAGAAGGGCCGCAGGAACACTCTACTCATGATAAAAGTACATCTGAGTAGATGTGTGATGAGGAGGAGGAAGAAGAAGAATCCCATGAACACTCTACTCATGATAAGAGTGTATCTAGGGAGATTCATGATGAGGAGGAAGAAGAAGGACAATCTCAAGAACACTCTGCCCCCAGTTAGAGTACACCTGGAGAAATGAACAATGAAGAAGAAGTAAAAGAAGAAGTTTCCCAAGAAACAACAGAATAGAACAGGGTTTCCTCCCCTGAAAAACCTAATCAAGAAGATGAGAACATTGAAGAAGTGGTCCATGCAGGAAACATGGAAATTGTCCAAGGGGAGGGTACAATCCATGAAGTACAAAACCCAGGCCCAAGAAAATAAACAGTTGTTCCTTCTAAGAAAACAAACGAAATCAAAAAGTTGTGAAAGGAACAATAGAGAATGATTAACGTAATTAAACAACTTTGACAACAAATAAGGGTCCTAAAATGGGGAAAAGCTCAAAAATAACCCCTGGAGCAAAGCGTACAGCCAGCCAGGTAAAACCCCATCAGAAGAAGACCAAGAGGACTCAAGTCAAACCTATTATTCAGGATCCAAGGGAACAACATGTGGTTGTTACAAATGCAGAAGCACAAACAGATAACACACCAGCTTGTGATAAGGAAGTCCAGATAGAGGCATTGTCCTCTAGCCTCATGACCAAATGGATAGTTCGTGAGAAGGAAACACAGACTATAAAAACCATATGTTGTAATAAGGAGATCCAGGTAGATCTCTAGCCCAAAAATGTCATGATGGATAATGACCCAAGGATAGTAAAACTACAAAAAGATTTGGCACAAGGCCAACAAATGATAGAAAAGCTCATAGAGCAAATTGTTCCTCAAGAGAAATATCAGAAGTTACAACAGCAGCTAAAGAACATCAATGCATCAGAGAGCGAGGCTTTCGATGGATGGTGAAGGGCAAATGAAAAAGTTAAAAAGCTAACCCATAGACTAGACACAATTATGAATCAAATGGATACCTTATGTTCTCTGTATATTGATGTTCTAGCGTGCAGGACACCCACCAAAAACTATGGTTTGTTTTTTATGGAAAGATATTTACAATTGAAAATTAAGGCTATCAAGGCAGGGGCGCCTATAGAGATAAAAACCATTGATGATTTCATAAACTGTTGTAAGCATTATGAGGTGAAAGTCTAGTGATTGTTATGTGAGTTTTATTTACATAATCTTTTATTGGATGGAGAAATAGAAAATAACCCTAGCCCTTTTGTGGGTGATATCTAGCTTCAGGCATTTATCTCTTTTTCTATTAACCAGATAAAGTGGATTAAAGCCTACAATACCTTCCAAATACAGGAGAATGGGTTAGATCTGTGGGTAAGGGGAAAACCTAGAAACCCATTGCAACTATGGAATAAACATGGGAGCTTAATGAGAATGAAGGGTGTGATCTAGACATTGGGACATATTCACACAATCATCTGGCAAGGGGTAGAATACTTACAAACCATCAAAGACCTTGCCATAGTAGCAACCAACTTCTGATACCAGACTTGCAATCGAAATATCCAAAATGGAGAGCCATTCAATTATGAGAATTTTAAGCTAACTACTGACCACTTGCTTATCTATGGTGGTCTCATCTTGAGAGAAGGCTCGTCTTGGTTAGGCTGTAGGTTCTGAAGCCCAATCATCTGGTATCCTGCACCAGGGTATAGAGCCTTATATGAATTTCCTGAAGGTCAGACGGGGAATATTTTTAAAGTCTTAGCTAGAAATCATGGTTTTAGACCACTGACTGAAAATCCTTCTCTGGCCTATTCCCTAACTGCCTTGCATGTCAATTATAATTTTCTCATGAGGGCATGAAAAAGGGTAAGCAGGAGGGTGTGTTGAGTATTAGAAAAGGTATGTAATTGCCACTTTTTTTTTATCTTTTCCTTTCATTCATAACTTCTTTACATTCTAAGATGGGCATATGATAAAGGATTATGACAGAGTTAAAGAGATTTGTGATTAATGTAAAATGACTAATTATTGCCCTTTTCTATGTAGAAAGTGAAGAAAATGGAAAATCGCCATTTTGGAGGAAAAGACAAGGCAAAACCAACTGTTGTCCCTTTGACAGGAAACTGCATCTAGATGAGGAAATTGAGATCAGTGTGCATGGGCCAGGAAAAGGAAGAAGAAGCGCAATATCAATGCAAGAGGACGAAAAGATAATTGAATATTGAAGATATGGTGAATCCCTCAAGATCCTTTGATCCTAAGGGATCGCTACCTCAAGGCTATCTATATTTTTGGCATTTCCACCTGGCCGCTATAAAAAGAGATAGCACTGCTAGCCCAAGGGGCGGATTATTGTTGATTTATCAAATTTTTTGTTGCAATCTAAACTTTGATCATCGACTCTCTTCAAAAGAGTGATCACTGTAACTCTTTTTTTATGATTAATATATAAACTTTGTTGCTGTTCCATTATCTGATTCTGGAGTAACCATAGCAGTGAATCCCTGGTGGCTAAGGGCCAGGCAATAGTGGATAACTTTCTTTTTGTATCATTATTTTCCAATTACAGTCGTCTGTCGTTCGATTTCCTTTACTTTCTTTATTTAGTAATCTTCTGTTCTTAAACATTTCATTAACTTGCTTTGTTATGTCGAATTAGTAATTGAATGGTAAGATTATTATCTACAACTGAAAATGTTATGCTTTTCATTCTGAAATAATATCGCATTGTCTAATTTGGATATTGTTGTTCATTTAAAGATTGACATTCTTGTTCATTTATAGATTGATATTTCTGTTCATTTATAGATTGGCTTTGTTGTTCATTTAGCTACGGTTTAATTATAATTGTGATTTCTGTTCGTTCGGATTATTGTTTCATTATCATTGCAATTGTTGTTCTCTTATAACTGTGGTTAATGCTTATTATGCTAAAATAAGATTATTGATTCAATCATTCTAATTCGCTTATTGTTTACATTTGATTAAGATTTGTGTTCAATATTTCGTAGACTTATTTAGTTTTGTCGTTCCTTTCTTAGTTGCTGCTCACTTCATTTATTAGTTAAATATTGTTGTTTGTTAGGCCCCTATACTACTAGTGTAACCCCTTATTGTTATTATTACAACCCACTTACTATATTGATGTACCCATGTAGTGCCCATATTGTTACTATTGTGCCCCATAGATGCCCACTATTGTTATTATTGTGCCCTTACATTATTATTGTTATGTCGACTCTGATTATGTTATGACCCCTTAGAATCATATATATAGAAAGGAGGTATTTTCATTTGTATCATCTAATAATTGTTCATTTATGTAATGTAAAGGAGGATTCCCCCTCGAAGAGGCTAAATTTTAAGGCGTTGATCTATCTTTTCTATCTTTTTCTTGAGCTGGTTTCATAACATTTAGTATTAGAGCTTTGGATTCTAGGGTTTCGCTACTCCAAACAGGTCATCGTGGAATTTTCTCTATAAATTTTTTTCTGCAACGTTTCAGAAGTTAAAAAAAAAACCATTTGAGAAGAAATCACACTGAATCTTGGGTCTAAATTTCAGAGCTTTTCATGCTATAGTTTCAGAGATATGATCTGAGGAAGTTGGTCTTTTTGAAGACTCTGAATTACATTCCAAATAGGTAACCTGGGGAAAATCGTCATAACTTTCTCTCTGGGCATCGTATTGAAATTTCGTAAGAAGGTATGGAAAGAGGACAGACTGTAGTTTCTTGTAGATATTTTTTCAGAGCCAAAGGTCGAAAAAGTGACACATGGCACTTCATATAAGTTCACTCTTCTGGAAAGGTCTATAATGAGGTCATCTTGGAAGATTGTGCATAACTCTTTCTTGGAGAATCCAATTTGGATCAGACTGGTGGCACTAGAAAGAGGACACAAAGGGCTACTACAGGTCATAATTTTAGAACTTAAAGATCCCAAAGTACAGAGTTACATTCGTTTCAAGATCGAGCTCCTAAAATCAAGAAAAGGCAAGATGAGGAAGTTTTATGGCAAGGATTCGGTAAATTGGATACTTCAGATGGACCAATATTTTGATCTACATGGTGTACCACTATTACAAAATGTATGTATTACATCTTCATATTTAGAACCAGCTCAATCTTTATGGTATGAAGGGCTTTGCTCTTGTAAACAACTTGTTACGTGGTCAATTTTCACGGAGGAAATGATAGCACATTATGAGGATACAAAGAGAAACACCTTCTTTAGAGCAATACCACAACAATTGGAAAGAGTAAAAGGGCTTTGTGACATAGTGGAAAGAAAAATTATGGAAACTAGGAAGCATACCCCTCACAACTATAAAGATGGAGGTGTTGTTTCTCCTAGCCTTCCACAACCTACAAGGTTACACGACAACAATTGGAAAGAAAAAAAGATAAAAAGGGCTTTGTTACAATTGTGATAGGAAATGCACTAAGGGTCATAAGCGTGCTGAGAAGAAATTATTTTACATAGAATATGAAGAGGAGGAAGAAATGGATCAAGAAACATCAAAAGAAGAAGATATACGTCAGGACCCCACCCTAGAGAAAGAAGAAATGAATCAGGCCATATCTTGTAAAGCATTGGCAAGAATTACCACTCCTCAAACTCTTGAGATAGAAGGAAATATCAAGATGAAAAAGGTGAAAGAAGTGAAATATCACATCGAGAAAGAAGAAATGAATCCAACCATATCTTTTAATTCATTGGTCGAAATTACCACTCCTACAACTATCAAGATAGAAGGACATATCAAGAAGAAAAATGTTCAAGAAGTGAAAGATCACATTGAGCATCAAGAAATGAATTCGAACATATCTTGTAAAGGATTGGAAGAAATTACCACTCCTCAAACTCTAGAGATAGGACATATAAATAAGAAAAAGGTTCAAGTAGTGAAAGATCACATCGAGCATCAACAACAAGTTCTCCAAATTTTAAAGGATAATGCCACTTCGGTGCAAAATCAAATGAAAAAACAGGTGAAAAATGTTTTTATGTAGGTGATTGGGTATTTTTACTGCTACATCTCAAGCAAGCTATTTATGAGAAGGAAATTTTGGCAATACTACATGCACTTAAAAAATGGCGACCTTACCGAATGGGAAGACTCTTCAAGGATGAGGATGTGGAAGCATTGTTTTTTGCTATTTCTATTATCCAACCAGATTGGATAAACGAAGCAAGGGATGAATGGAAGAAGGATGAAGAAGTATGGCCACTTATTCAAAGGTTACAAAAGAACCCAATTCAAACAATATTTCCAGAAATTGAAGAGGAAGGAAACCTCATATTGGAACCTGGAGCAGTCGCAGAAATAAGAACTCGACAACTACGAAATCGATCAATTTCAGAGTATCTCATCAAGTGGAAGAACTTACCCGCTGAAGATTCCACATGGGAGGAGAAGAATTTTATATAGAAGCATCAAGAACTACTCAAGTGTTGAGGACAACACTTTTTTAAGGAGAGGGGCATGTTAGGCCCCTATACTACTAGTGTAACCCCTTACTGTTATTATTACAACCCACTTATTATATTGATGTACCCATGTAGTGCCCATATTGTTACTATTGTGCCCCATAGAAGCCCACTATTGTTATTATTGTGCCCTTAAATTATTATTTTTATGTCGGCTCTGATTATGTTATGACCCCTTAGACTCATATATATAGAAAGGAGGTCTTTTCATTTGTATCATCCAAGAATTGTTCATTTATGTAATGTAAAAGAGGTTGAATTTTAAGGCGTTGATCTATCTTTTCTATATTTTTCTTGAGTTGGTTTCATAACATTGTTCAATTCCTTTCGATTAAGATTATTGCTTCATTCATTCCCGTAGATTAAGCTTGTTTTTCCATATTTTCAATAGATTAGTTGTTGTTCCTTTTCTCTTTATTGAATTGTCATTTCAAGTATTTGCTTTGGTGTGAAAAGAAAGATCCACAGCAGTGAACATTGACTATTGCTGTCTAGTTCTCAGATTGGAGATCTTTCCTTTGATTAGTGTTCATTTGCATCAGTTTACAAAGGAAAGAGTTATCATTACTGCATCCTTGACAGATGACTATTGTAGCTTCTTGATTTAGTTACAAAGCATTTCAGTTTCTTTCCATTACATTCAGAGTTGTTTCAAACATTTATTTTACAAAGCACTATACTACTAGCATTGCTCTTGAACAGGTGACCGCCTTATACTGAGTACACTCTTGAGATAAAAAATCATGCCTGGATTGATAATTAATGTAGGGTAAATAGAGGTTAAAAAGACCCTTTTTACTACTCAACAATTGTTATGTCAACTTTGATTATATTATGACCACTTAGACTCCTATATATAGAAAGGAGGTCTTATCATTTTTATCATCTAATAATTTTTCGTTTGTGTAATGTAAAGAAGGTTTCCCCCTCGAAGGGGCTTATTTCTAAGGCGTTGATCTATCTTTTCTATCTTTCTGAGAGTTAGTTTCATAACACAATGCAAAATAGATTCTTATCATAGATTGGGGAGATAAATATTCCAACAAGTTAGATCCATCGTGAGAAAATATGATAGGATGTGATGATGGGAGGTTTAATTATTTTGTGGTTGCAACTTTAAGAGTCAGTGTGTAACGAAGCGTGAATAAAATTTTATCAGCAAAAGGAAGGATAGGCGATAAGAATAAATGATTTAATTGCACCATTATTGCAATGAAAGGGAAGGATGACTAGTTTAAAGGCTTTTCCACTACAAAAGAGTGAGGAGTGGGCCATAGTACTAACTTTTGTAATTTTCTACATGTGTGACAAAATGACTAAGTTTGGGATAAAAGAAAGTTTCAAATATAGGTAAAGAAGAGGAATGCGAAGAAAGGGCCTATATATATATATATATATATATATATATATATATATATATATATATATATATATATATATATATAGAGCTAGGGATAGCCAGAGCATTAAAGGTTAGGGGAAGGCAAAATTTTAAGTGTAAGACAAAGTTACAAAAGGAATACAAACAAAAATAGTTGCAAACAAAAGAGGGAGGATGCAGTGACTTTCCTTGTTCCAAACACGACTGTAATTAGCACAATCTCCAAAGACAAATTTCAATCTGATAATTCTCCTTAAGCTATGCTATCGAGAACTTAAAATAAAAAATGTGGTGTAAAATGATATGGGACATGACACCTATATATATTTTCTATTGCAGATGTGAGGGTATTAACACAATAAATGTACTCTCGCCAAAAAACTCAAGAATACCAGTAAGATGGTATGGTCGCACATGTAGTCACAATATCTCAAGATAGATTGTGATATTGGGATTTAAGTTGTGAAAATTCATTTTTATCAAAAAAACTAACTTGAATACTTTTGATACACAAAGATGAACTGTGATACAATTAAAGGTAAGGAATGAATTTTCGCAGATTGATAAGTCAATATGTGATGTGACAATGCATGAAATCTATGGTAGGATCATCTTTAGAATTTGGAAAAGGAAATTAGAATTAGAGAAAAAATTGAGAATTTACACTTTAAACTAGAAGTAGGAGACTCCAAATTTTGTAAAATGTAAAAAATTTGGAGTTCTTGTAGTATATACAAGATCAAATTTTCACTGGTGCATTTTATTTCCTATAAGATTGTAATCTTAGGCTTTTACACTTGAACATGAATTTTAAGGAGAAATTTATTCCTTTTACTATTCATGACCCTTATGTTCTTAGAGAAGAGCTTCATTTAGAAAGTGAGGGGCATGGAGAGAATGTATCTAAGATAAAATGAATCTTACCCAAGCTATTCAAGAATCTACCTTCTTGTTGAATGAACTCCTGTGTTTTCTTCCCACCTCTTTTTTTTTCCTCAGATATTTCCTTCAGGTCATATTTAGAACTAGACAAGTATGATTTTGTAAGCCCTTCCAGTGGAAGTAGGATTTTCTAAGGGTGAGCATGTTATTTTGGGCAAGGACAATGCTTTGTCTGAGGTGGATCATTTTTGTTCTGAAACAACCCTTGTATCTTGGTTGTTGAGTTCCTCCAACATTACCAAAAAGATTTGGTAACCTACATAAAGGTTTTCACCTTCCTCAAGTTTTTTCAATCATTGGGTATCATTGGCAGCTTCTATATTTGTATGCTTGGGATTAATTCCTTGATCTCTATTTTTCCCACTATGGGAGTGTGTTGGTGTTATCGTCATAGTCCTTTGAGATTTTTCTTTTCTTTACTAATAGATTTGGATTAGCAGGGCCTTGGATGTTTACATTCTCATGGGTAATTTCACCATTATCCATAGACTCTTCCATGTTGGTAAGCACTCATATTTATTGTTGGACTAGTCGTGCTCCTATGTTTTGATCAGAGGATTCCTCTAGGATTTTTTGCATTCATTCTGGGCCATAATCCATATACATATACCACTATAGAAGGAGCTGGGGGCAATGGGGTTTGAAAAGGGGATAGTTCCAAAACAAATTCCCATGGTCATCATAGTACAGATAATCAATGGACATCGCGATGATCTCGTCATACAAGAAGATCTCGATGGATTCTAGAAGAGGATAATAGACATTTATATACACACATAATGAGGCATAGGTAGTGTATATTATTCTCTTCAGGATCTCAGATATTTTGATATAGTATACAAGGGTGTTACGAATACTAGATATTATCTCCTCTTACCAATATTCAACTAGATGGGCATACAAGTGGAGCTAGATAGCGACGGGAAAGAAATTATCATCTTCTAGATTGTATCACATGGTCTAGAAGCAAATGAAAATCGTGGAGCTATTAAATAAATATGGTCCTCCTTTGAAAAAATGTTTGTGATCTTCTAAGTTACTGAAATCCATCACGAAAAATCCCTTGGCACCAAATTATAGCTCAATGTGGCATTTGGGTTTCCATTTGTTTTTTATCTAGAGGGTTGGGTCCTTATCCATGGGTTGAACACCTAAGAACTTGAAAATGAGAGGAAAGTCCTACATGTGTCCAATGTAGCTAAGGAGAAAGTCTAGTTCGACCTTTTAGCAAGGCACTTAGCCACTTTTGGGAGGCATCTATTATCGTTCTTGTTTTACTAGGATGCTCCAAGAGTGGTAGGATTTCATAGGTCACCTAATGACACTACCCCTACAATTCTAGAAAGTGAGTTAGAAGAATTCTCTCAGTGACCAATGTCATAAGCTTCACCTACAATGTAATTATGGTAGGAGGGGTTTGAGAACCCCCCTATAGTGGGAGATGTCATGCTGCATCAGATTAGAAGGTGAAGAGAAGATTCAATGATCTAGTGAGGAGATTGACCATTATAGAAGCGCCACTAGAACCATTCAATTTCATTGTATATACCAATTTTTAAGGAAACAACTCCACTTCTAAAACTCAAATTTTCATTATAAGTTCATATTAAAACTTTGGTTATACAATAATTTATTAAATTAATTTCCAACTAAAACTTTTGTTTATAAAAGTTTAGTAGTGAGAGAGTATAGTGGAGAAAATTACCACAATTATTTCTAAAAACATTATGGTAAATATTCCATGTGTAATTATCATTCAACTTTTGTGAGGGTAACAACACTAAGGAACAAGCCAATGCATTTGTTTCCAATTATTTACTTTAAGAAAAAAATGATGAACATGGAAGGAGAATTGATCACTTGGACTCATGTTTCTCCACTACCTATGTATTCTATTGCGATCAATTGTCCTCATCATGTGATTTGTCACAACTAATTGAGCTACTACTGTAAATACATTCCTCAACCCTTATGTCTAATACTAGGTCCACTACAGTTATTTACCATGCATACATTCTCTGACTACTCCATGTGATAGGTGTGAGGTAGATGATTAGGATGTGGTTGGAATTTTTCTTCAACCATGGAAATAGTTCATATTATTTCTTCGATTTACATGCCCTAAGGGCTATGAAACAACTACCATGCAAGCCCCTTCTTTCAATTTTCATTTTTTCACTTTCAAGCTATGAAACCATCCATGAGTGTTAGCTTTGAAACCCCCATTATCACTCAATGGTGTAAACTGAAGCTCAAATTAGAAACTTTTAATTCCTCTTAATCTTTCTCAATATTCCCTAGTAAAATTGTAAGACAAGGTTATGAATTACAACTTTCTTTTCCAAAAATTATTTATTTAGATAATCCATAGAGTTTTTGGATGATCAAATTTTTGTGCCTATATTTGTTATTAGGTATTCCTTGGAACCCTTCCATATATTTGTGGGATACTTAGCTCTACAATCGGGAACTAGTTTACAAAATCACTAAGTTATTATTTATTTTAAAGAATTAATTATGGGTTGTTTTAGTTTAATGTTTAGTTCCCTTCTATTATACCCTAGGTTAACAATTCTTTGTTTTTTCCCAAGGTTTTAGCTTGGAATGAGTTTGATGGTGGAATTCACTTATCAGGTCCAATATATTAAACAATTGTGGATGTGGATTTCCTGAGATAGGTAAGAAAATTTGAATTCTCTCCTTCCTTTTTGAATCCTTTTGTATACCAAGATAAGGGATTTAATTCATTGTTTTTTTAAACCATAACACATATCTTTCTTGATACGTAACTCTTTGACCATTGTTTGGAATAATTCCTATAACTTTCTTTCCATTCCCTCACTTAAAATCCGATGTCTGTGTATTTGGTTATTTATATTATCATTTTATTTTAAAAACACTGTGGTTTCATTTCAAAAATAAATACACCTGGGTAACACAAGACTGAAAGAGGATTTTATGGTTTCTTCCTCCAGATTAAGAATTTATGTGTTCATTATCCAAAGTCAGAAATTCTCCGATAAAAATATTTTGTAACTCTATATGTATGCATTGATGGTGTTTAATAGACAACTTTTTCTTTCATGGCTATCCTCTTTAACAAGACTTTGGGATTTACATTTTTATTATTCTACATTGTGTGACTATTTTAACTATTTAATTTACATATAAGGGTTTTGATTGACCTTTTGTAGGTTACAATTCAAACCCTACTCCAACAGTTGGGAAATCAAAAATTTCTTCACAACAAAGAGTCAAAGTAATTTTCTTCATACAAGTCCAAGTATGGTTCATCTCTAATTTCTTCTCAGTTTTACATGGTTTTCCAATAGCATGATGTCAAAACCAATTTTTTCCAACTTGATCTAATTCAATAAGTTATTTCTCCTTTTATGTAATTAGGTTATATCTAATTTTATTCCAACTATCTATACTATACTTAGATTCTATTTTAATATATATCTAATATCCTATACAATTTTTCCCATCACAGGTTATTTAGACAAGAATTAAATTTCAATTTGCTACAATGGTTTGGTCACTGAGTAAACAAATAATGGCTTATGAAAAAACATGTTTATAATGTAATATATAACATTCCAAGATCACCTAATCATGTGCCTACTTTTTACTCTACTTTATGACATAATCTAATGCTCATGATTGTCATTCTTGTACTCCTTTCTTACTTTTCTATCCTATTATCATTTCTTATATTATAATTAAATTGATTTCTTATTTATTTTTTGAGCTTATTTATATGTTATTTTACTATTCAGAAACCAAGTGTAATAGAGATCAACTCTTGATTCCTCTTCTTGATAATTACTTGTGAATGTTAGCTTTCTTTTTTATTACAACTTATGTCTTCTTCATCAAGAAATTATACAAATGTAAAAATTATAAAGATCACAAAGAGACAAGAGACGCGAAAGGTTAAGCTGCTAGATAGGGAAAAACGCATAAGGGTTGAAACCCAACAATCCTTCTCTTATAGGATTAGATCAAGATGATATATCTAAGACCAGGACCAAGATCAAGTCTTCCATAAATATTCCAAGTCGAAACCATCCTCTAAGTTCCCTCCAATAGTCAATTCTAGGATTGGTGAATTTTCTTTGAATCTAGTCAAAACAAAGGTTTTCAGTCCTATAATAGAATCAAAATTCAATCACGAAATACCTACGTAAATGACTCAAAACTTTCACATGTGTGGGTTGGTTTATGGTAGAAAACTTCGATTTCCATCTCTCCTTTGAATTCCTTCTCTCTCCTTTGACTTTGTCTTCTTTCCTTCTTGTTTTGGTGCAGAAATGGATAGATGATGTGTTGATGAATTGAACCTCTAAGTGAACAAACTTTACTCTTATATACAACTATCTAGGATGGTTGAATATGTGCCATTAGGCCGACTTGTCTACGGAGGGATGACTTGAATATCTTCTGGATTATGACATAAAAATAAAAATTGAATTATATTTCTTTCAAATTTCCAAATGGGACATGAATCAAATACATTATTTTTTATTCTTTTTTCTCTCTAATCATGAAGAACATGCTTGAATGAAATAAATATAATAAATTTGCTAATGAAAATATTTATCTTATGAACACCAAATCTAGTTGCAATTTCAACACTCCCTCTTAACTAGGGAGGTATTCATAATGAATCAATAGGATATTCTCAAGTTAAAATATTCATATAATAAATTATCAAAATTAATAAGAAAAAACGATGATAACATCATCATGACCAACATTTTCAAACTACCAAGTGCTTGAAAAGAACACCCTCTCTCTTCTAGATTGGAGAACAATTATAGGAGGCATTCAATTGAACACCACCACTTGTCAAGGAACATAACCCACGTAGGTGTTCCTAAGGGATTTCCTCACAAGCCCATTTCCTAATCCAAGGAAAATTTTGTCCTATAGACCATTCTTTACCAAGTGCATGTATCCAACATAGGATGTTAATCATAATCAACCACAAAACATGACTCAAGAATTTTCGTCCATGATGTTGATATAATCCATCATTCTCCCTATCAATGTTCATATACAAGACTTACAACAGTTATTCTTGACCATAGTACATGACACATGGAGAATATGGTGTTCATCCTCACTCCCTCCCAATCTGGGAGGAGATATCCACAAGCCTAAGATTTTGTCGGAAGTACTCAAGGTTTCCCTTAGGAAGAGGATTTATTAGTACATCAATTTCCTTCTCGTTAGTTAAGATATAATGTCACTTCATGACTCCGTATTGCACCATGATTCAAATGTAGTGGTATTTCACCTTAGTGTGTTTTAACCTCGCATGAAGGACTGAGTAATATAGTGAAACTACTTCAATACAAACTTCATTCGCTACCATATATTAATCTTCACTAGTACTTAGTGTAATTGAAGCTTATTTTCTACTCATCCAAGAAACCATAATAGAACCCAAACAAAAACAACCACCAATGGTAATTTTCCCCTCTTCGTCACTACCTATCCAATCTGAATCAATATAACATAATAATAAAATGTCATTTCTTACAGAAGATATCAAACAATAATGTATTGTTACATGAAGATATCTCAAAATGTGTTGTGTTTCTACCCAATGATCATGTCTAGTCTCCACCTGAAGTTAACTTATGGTATTTAGTGCGTAACATATATCTCATCGGGTGTTCACTAAGTATATTAGAAAAAAAATCAGCTGCCTATATGATGATACATCAACAAGGTTTGAGTCTGAACTTTTCAACTCTTTCAAATTTGTGATCATTGGTGTTGCTATAGGTTTACAATCCATCATTCCAAATTATTGTAGGACTTTGTTCACATATTTTCTTTAACCAAGAAGGTTCTCACATAGTTTCTATCAAACTTAAATTCCCAAGTAATATTGCATTAGTATAAGTTATTTAATCTCTAGCTAAGCTATTCAACCATTCTTATATTCAGGAATAATATGCTCCATACTTTTTATTAATAACTCGCCAACATATAGGAAAATGATTACTAGTTCATTCTTTACTACTTGGATGTAGATTTGGATATACAACACCTCTAATAAAGCCATGCCTTATTAGATAAGTACCTATACAAGAATATCTGGCTCTAGGTGGTTGTTTTAAGCCATATATATCCTTTTCTTATCTATAATCATGAGTTTCCTTTCAATTCACTTCAAATCCTTTAGGTTGCTGAATGTAAACTTGTTCATCAATTGTTGCATTAAGAAAAGTTGTCTTCATTTCCATTTACTGTATATTCTATCACATTAAAGCTGTAATGGAGATAAGAGTTCTAATAGATAAGTATTTTGTTGTAGGAGAAAATTTTTCATCATAATTAATTCCCTCTTATTGAGAGAATCCTCTAGCCACAAATCTAACTTTATAGTTTTCAATGCTTCCATTAGTTGCATGCTTAATTTTGTAAATCCACTTGGAAGTCATAACAGTTTTATCCTTTAGTCTACGAAAGATTTCCCATAGGCAAACATCATTCTTCATTATTAATTGGTATTCTTCCATCATTGCAATCTTCCATACTTGTTTTTTACACCTTTATCCTAGGTAGAGGGTTCTGATTCAATGATTTTAGTCATATAAGCTACACAAATATATCATATTTTTTGTAGTTTGCGTTATTTGAATGCTCCTTTTGGAGTTGCATGTCCTCCAACTTCTTGTCAATTTTTCTTAGCTAAGATGGCCTCTTTTGAGTTTCTAGAATGCAGATAGGTTATACGGGTTCACTTGGTTCTTATAATTCTTCATGATGTTCGGTTGTAGGTTCTTAAGAGTTGATGTGTTTTAGACTATATTCATTGGGAAATTCTAGTGCTTTTTCTCCATCAACATCAATAGGGATAAATTTGTACTTTTTGAATGTAACACAATGATCAAATGTGACATATATACTTACTTCAATATGACGTTGTTATTTGATGTAGATTCTATATGCTTTAGATAAGTTACTATAAGCAACAAATACTCCTTTGGTACCTACAAGATCCAACTTCCTTCTTTTCTCCTTCGGAATTTCAATGTCGATTGGACATCCATAGTTTCAGAGATGATCAACATTAGGCTTATTTCTAGTAAAATATTCTTCTAGAGTTATATCACCAAGAATTATTTGAGGGCTTTTACGTTGAATGTAGAATTCATTCATAGTGGCTTCTCCACATGAGAATTCAGGAATATCTTGATAATGTAACATAACTCTTACAAATTCTTTGATAAATCAATTCTTCCTTTGATCTACAAAATTATGTTGGGGATTATAGGGAACTATCAGCTACCTCTTAATCCCATATTATTTACAAAAGTCTGCAAGTTATCAAATCTTAATTTCTTGATATTTATTTCTATCAAATTCTCAGCTCGTTCTTTAAACCGTTGGATTTTTTCAAATACTTCATCTTTAGACTTCAAGAATATATCTAGTCTTTCTAGAGTAATCATCAATAAATGTTACATAGTATTGATGACCACCAAGTGGTTTTTCAGACATGGAACCACAAACATCAAAATTAATTAGGTCAAATATATCTTTGGATCCTTAGTCACTATTATAAAATATCTTGCTCATATTTTTTCTAACGGAAAACCCTTTACAAACTCCTTCATATTCTTCTTTCAATTAGGGCATACTTATAACCATTTGACTGAAAGATGGAAATATTTTGTAATGGACATGACCATATATTCTATGCGACAATTCGCATGGATTGATTTCAATGTGAACTAAAGCTTAAAGAGGAGGAGTTAGATGACTATACAACCTCTCCTCATGAATCTCAATTAATTTAGCATTATCTGTATGAGATCTCATAGCCCAAACAAACTTCTTTACATCAATAAATGTTGTCCTAGACCCTTTATCTTCCAAACAATAAATATAAAGTAAATTCTTTATTCAAACCTGAAACATAGAGGATTATGTTGAGATGAATGTTCCTGCTATATTCTAGCTCATTGGAGGTAGATCTAATTCCTCTGACTAGATAGCTAGTTTGTTCTTAAAGTTTAGCTTTGTGAGAAGAAATTCCTTGGATATAGTATTAAGATATCCAATTTTACCTATCATATTCCTTGAAAATCCATGATTGATTGCTCGATCATTGTCATCTTCAATTGAACCTATAAGAGCAGAGTATAAATTTCCATCCTTCACTCTTTTAGATAATCTAGAAACAACTCTAGAAACAACAACGATGATATATCCTTTTATAGATCTAAGGAGAATACTTAGTTCCTTAAGAAATTCCTTATTGTAAATATAATTTAAGAGATAGAAAGAGTTGCTACAAAGATGTCTTCAATCAGCAGTACTAGAAAAATGTGATCTTCAAGCTTGCTTCCTTAACCTTATCTTTGATATAATGTGGAGAAACCAAGTGCAATAGAGATTAATTCTTGATTCCTCTTCTTTATAATTACTTGTGAATGTCAGTTTGTATTATTCATCAATAAATTATACAAATGTAAAAAATATAAAGATCATAAAGAGACAAGAGCCACCAAAACTTAGGCTACTAGCCAAGGTAAAACATGCCAATGGGGCAAGCCCAATAATCCTTCTCTCGTATAGCCATATCAAGATGAGATATCCAAGACCTAGTTTTCCATAAAGATTCCAAATCAAAACCCTACTCCAAGTCCCCTCCAACAGTCAAAGTCAATGTTGGTTAACTTGCTCCAACTCTAGTCTAAACAAAGCTTTTCGGCCCTGCAATAGTGGTCAAATTTCAGCCCTACAATACCTTAGAAATTTTTCATATGTGATTTGGCTTAGGGAGGAAAGCTTTGGTTTCTCTTTCTCCTTTGAATTATTTCTCTCTCCTTTGACTTCATCCTTTTTCCATCTTGTCTTGGTGCAATAATAGATTGATAATATGTTGATGAATTATATCTCCATGTAGTTTAACTTGACACACATATATAACTTCCCAGGAGGGTTGAATAGATGCCACTAGGCCAACTTGAAGATGTTGTGGGCTTATGACATAAAAATAAAAATTAATTTCTTTTTCTTTAAAATATACAAATTGGACATGACTAAATTTAATATTTTCTTGAATCAGGTAGATTATTTTTTACTCTTTTTACTCTAAGCATGAAGAACATGGTTTAACAAAATAAATATAGTAAATACATTAATGAATATCTATATTATGAAAACTGACACTAGATACAATTTCAGAATTTACCACTATACAAGTAGTCCCTTGAAATTTAGACCTAAGGGACTTGTGCCTTTGTAAGTTCTAAATCAATTTTTCCTAAGAAAACTTTTCATATAGCGACCTATGCTCATATATGACTACATGATTCTATGTAACATTTTAGTTGTCAAAGCTATTATTGACCAGGGTTCTAAGCCTAGAGTAATGACTTGTTACTAAATAATATATGTTTAGGTGATGTTACATTATATCGGTATATTTTGTAATTATTAGACTGTTTGTCCCTCTATAGACCAATACATAGATGGTACATTTTCCCTCTCATACATACTTTTATTTCAAATACATAGGAACTAATAAAATCCTAATAATAACTTGACTCTCTTTTCTAATGGATTATATAAATACTATTCTAAATTTTCTATAAATTCATCTTGTTTGACAATTAATTGGATATAATATTTTAATACATATAAAATGCATGAATATCATTCTTACTACCATGCATGTTTTTCAAAATAAATTTTGATTTCCTTGTATACTTATCCCAATAGAAAATATCTATTACATGTTCATCTACCTTATTTTTGTTTAAGAATAAACATTATTGACCACCTCCGTAAAGAATCTTCCTAAGTTATTCATAGACACTTTACAATATTACTTGAATCCTTCCCAAGTTCCTTAATATGCATGCATGTAGAACAAACTTTTTTGTTCCTATTCACATAGTATTTTTTCAAGACACGAGTAGTTACAAAGAATATACTGGACTTGGTGCCCCTACTTAACTATACTTTCAACATAATGCATGCAATTTATAGTAAACACATGAAATGTATCTCTCACATATAATATTAAAATTACACAAAAAACCATATATGTATACCAGTGAGGCTTGTAAATTTAATGTAGCTAGCACACTCTTCCCTACCAAATGAGTTGTTGTAGCTTCTACAATCCAACACCCCTTGTGCTTTAGGTTTTCATGGTGTCGGTTATATTTTGTCTTCTACTCTCTTTTTGTATGTTGTATTTTCCTCCTATTTTTTCTTTCCTTGGGACCCTCTTTCTCCTAGTTCCCTACACACATGGAAACATCTTTCCCCTGTTGTGCTATAATTAATCCTTAGGCCTCTTCCTTAACCGAGCATGCATTTCTCTCATGTATAGTCTTTACATTTAGTTTTTGCTTGTCTCTTATGGAGAACATGTAAGGAAATATTTAACAATGTGGTTACTAGCACGTGACTTGTTTGTTCATAATAGACACTACTAGAATCAACTCTCACCTTCAATATTTGACACTTGCTTGATACACTTGTCCTCTTTGAGGACTATAACCACCACATTAACTAAAAATATATCCACTTGATCACTCACGTGTTGTTTATATAACATTACCAAGCTTCAAAAAGAAAATATTGTATTTATTACTACATATTTAAGTGTACATCATTCAAATATCCAAGTATAGTCTTAGCCCTCCTAACCCTTGTCTCAACAGTTAAATAATTACAAATCACAATAAAGTTCCACAAATAATGTCATGAAACACAATCAATAGGGGTATTATATTTCACCTCCCATTAATTTGAAAATTGTTCTTAATGTTATCTTTGCACTCATCACTTTTGGAAGGGTGAACAAAATTATTCTCACATTTTCTATTCCATATCCCAAGTGGCGTCATTAGGCTCAAACTGCATCCATTGCACTTTACCATGGGTGATGGCTCAATTCTAGGATAAATTTTCACTCTTATCTAAAATTTTTATGGGCTTGACTTGAAACTAACCTTTTGGTTTGACTTGTATCACATTTCAATCAATGATATGAGTTGGATCATAAGCATACTTCTCCAAAATATATACCTAAAACACGTTAAAATTTTATATGGTATGGTAGCTCTAGCTAGTACACCACTGGTCCTACTTTGGGTAGTATTTCAAATGGCCCACAGAATGTAGTAGTTTCGAGACCCAAGGTACTCTTCTTTGGTCTAAGTTTGATATAAACATGCTCTCCCACATTGTAGTCCCGGTGAAACCATTTGTTATCAACATAGCATTTTTCTACCTTGAGTGGTTTTTAAGTTATGTCTTACCTACTTAACCACTTCCTTCCTACCTTTTAAGAGATTAGGTCCTAAAATCTATCTGTCCTTTAAATGACTCTAGGTCAAGGGAGAATATCATTTATGTCAATATGAAACTTCAAAATGACTCATCTTTAAAGATTCTTGATATTGTTTATTATATGTAAACTCAACCAAATGTAAGTAATCTTCTCATTTAATTGGTTCGGCCATTGCATACATTTCAAGCATGTATTGAAGTATCTGATTAATTATTTTAATATTTCCATTGGTTAAATATGGAAGGAAGTACTACAATTTAGTTGAGTGCATAACCCTCTAAAAATAAACTTCCAAAAATTTGATGTGAAATTTTCATCTCTGTCATAAATTACTATTTTTGGTAGTCCATGGGCTCTAGATGTTTCCTTCATGAATATTTCTACTAGGTGAACAACCTTAAAAGTTGATTGGATGGGTATGAAATGGGCTTCTTTAATTATATTATCAACCACAACCATGATAGAATCACGTTTCCTTGTGATTCTTGGTATCACTCATATAAAATCTGGGCAAAAAATATCCCATTTCCACTAAGGCATAGGTAATGGATTTGGTAGTTCAACAAGAGGTTGGTTCACTAGTTTAACCTTTTGACACTCATGACATTTAGCTAAGTATTTTTCTACATATTCCTTCATCCATGGCTAATAAAATTCCTTTCTAAGTGATGTTATAAGCTTTTGGTAGCTTGGATGAGTAGAAAATCGCTTCTTATGATTTTCATCTAGAATCATTTTGTTTTCTATGCAAATTTGGAATATAAAGTTCCCTTTTAAAGATTAGCAAACCATAATTATTTAGAGCATAAATTGATTTTTATTTTGGATAATTTTCATTCACCAAGTTTTCTTGTATTTGTATGTATTTTTGATCTTCTAAGGTTGTTTTCATAACCTGTTCAATGAAATTTGTTTTGATACTAATGGCAGGAAGTCTACAAATCTGTTTTAGAATTTGACTAAGTGCATCTTCTAATTCTTTTCCATCCCTTTGATATGTTCTATTCAAAATAGAATTTAGTAAGGAAATCCATCCAAATTTCTTTCCTTGCATTTAAATCTGGTTGGCTAAAGAAATGTTTCCTACAACTAACTCTAATTCATAAGCATTATAATTCTTTTGATGCTTCTTTATCTTTCTAGATTCATAAACAATAAAATGATTATCTTTCATTAGAGCTCCTCCTAACCATTCCAAATGACATTCTATGCACAATCTATAGTGTTTATTAGGATCAACAATTTTAAATTCGGGGGCTATAATGAACAAATATTGTATCCGATCAAAAATCTCTTGACATTTTTGGATCCATGTAAATTTACCTCCCTTCTTCTGTAGCGATGCTATATGATAAGGGAACTAAGAAAAACCATATATGAACATGTGATAATATTCTATAATTCCCATAAATGTTCGAATATTATCCATGTCCTTAGGAATAGGCCCGCTACATATTGCTTTGATCTTTGCAGGGTTTATCGCAAATCCATCTTTAGAAATTAGATGACCCAAATACTAATTCAGATCTACATAAAACTCGCATTTAGTAACATTTATGTATATTTGATGCTCTTTGAGTGTTTACAACACTACTCTTAAGTGATGTTCATGTTCCTCTTGGGTTTTTGTGAAAATTAAGTTATCACCAATAAAGATTTGTACACACTTATCTAATTCCTAGTTGAACACTTATTCATTAAATACAGAGATTTGACTAGGGCATTGGTAAGTCCAAGAGGAAGGACAAAAAACTCATAATGGCCATATCAATTCTTCAAATAAGCATTATTAATATCCTCATCCTTAAAGCCGATAATGGCTTAGATATACGGTACCGGAAGGAAATTTACGGCGGATTAGCAAGCACTTACGACAGGTTTCAAATAATGATGGAACGCAACGGAAGAAGGGTTAAATGGCGGCGACAAACCAGCCATCTCAACGATCATCACAGATCGTGCCACAAGTTTCACAATACCGAGAGCATTTATCGCCGATCATCTGGCAACCCACCGTATCACAAGGAATCAGTAGCATTTATGGTAGTGGGAATGCAGTCAGGGAAGATAAGCACTCACAGTATGGGAAAGCGGAAGAAGGGTAAACAGAGCCTGTCCGAATCCATCAGTGTTCATAACGATCCTTCGGAGGTACAGCATACTTGGCAATTTAATCAATGGTTCTCGCGCTACCACAGTCATTTTATGTCATTCGGCTTCAGCTCCGCGTGTGCGAACCGCCATCGAATTGACGGCAACAGTACCCTCATCTGCAGCAAAATCAAGCCCGAACTCGGTTGCATCAACATCCGCGATGGCTATATAACCATGGGTCTTAGCTCTGCTCTCATTACTGTTTCATTTCAGAGGGCAGACTCACCTTTAGAAAGCAAGAGGATTTCTGGTTGGAGGAAAAAGAGCGTGGCCAGGATGGATGCCAGCGGGTGCCGGAATGATGCTGCTAACCAGGACCTGTTTGAAGCAAGGCAGGGCTATGAGACCCGGGCGGCCGCAAGGAATAAACGCAAGGTGGAGGAGCTGGAAGCGCAGGTAAAGCAAGCGGAGGACGGGTGCACTATTGAGGAGATTGCCGCGGAGGTGGACTGGTTAAGGGACCCCGGCACGCCGTCGAAGAGGGCTACGCAATTTGTAAGAACGAAGGCGGAAAGCTGGAGGACTAAGATGCTGATTGCCAAAGCCCTGGAGACTATGGAGAAAGAGAAGCAGAATATAGTTACCGAGGTGATTGTCACAGACGAGCAGTATAGGAAGATTATAAACTACAACAATACTCTGGAAGAGCGGATTAACACAGTCCATGAAGCTGTTCAAGTTGTTAACAAGAAGCTCACCCTCCTTATTCAGATCCTGAGAGACACGGTTAATGCTGCCCCAGGAGCCTCTCAACCTGCCAAAACAGGGGCAGAGGAAAATGAAACTCTGGAAGCAATGCAAGCCCGAATGAACTCCCATATGCAGCAGATAAGGATGGATACCATCAGCCAGATGGGCAAATTTATCTAATTTCAGTCCCGGTGTGGTTCTCTTTAGCTCTTTTTGTGCCTCTGTTACAGTTTGTCATGTCTTTGTTCCAGTCTATCTATGTGTTTGCCATACTTTGTTATGTGTTGTTTAGGTCGGTTGTTAGGAAAAAGTTAAGGTCAAGCTGCCCTGCGAGGTATGCTGTTCATAGTCATGTTTTGGAGAAAACTTTGAGCAGAGGTGTAGCTATGGTTCATTGTTATTTCCTGCTCTCGATCCGCCATCGCGGTTTTTTTGTACTATATTTTGTTATATAATATAATCTCCTGACTTACAAAAAAAAAAAAAAATATCCTCATCCTTAAATTTTATTTGGCGGTAACCAAATCTCAAGTCTACCTTAAATAACATTGTCTCCCCTCTTACCTAATCAAAAAAATCATCAATTGTAGGTAAAGGGTATTTATTTTAATTTTCTAGTATATTTATTTGCCTATAATCGACACATAGCCTAAAATATCCATCTTTTCTCTCAAAAATAGTACCGGTGCTCCCCAATGTGAGACACTTTATCAAACATACTTCTTGTCCAACAAATCCTAAAGTTATATCTTTGATTTAGTCAACTCTAGAACACTCATATTATAGGTTTCCCTTAAAACCAATGTTGCTCCACATACAAATTAAATTGTAAAATAAATGTCTCTCTTTCGTGGAAACCTAGAAATTTCATCTGAAAAAAATATCCTTGAATTCCCACACCTCTTCAAAGTCAATCAAAGTAGTTTATCTATTCTCTTTTGTTAAATATTCCACCTATATCAGAAACAACTTATAGTCATTCCTTGTGTGTATCATCAACTACAATGTTGATATCTATCTTATTATTTTCGATTTGAGTATGTCTGAGATTATCTCTTCTACTACCTCATCATTAGTACAAGTAACTATCTTTCTCAGGCATTTTGTAATTTTCATATGACTTTCTAGCCAATCCATGCCCACTAACACATCATATCACCCTAAAAGTAGGATGTTTAAGTTCATTTTTTAATTTATTCCATTTAAATTGATAAATCAATTTCTAATTAGAATAGTAATTTTCCTTTTAATACTAGTAGCTAATTGTACTAGCCAATATTTTTTATACTTTAAAATTTTTAAACTATATTTCTCCACTATTATTGGACTAATGTAACTCAAACTAGGTCCTTGAACTATTAGAATTGACATAGTTCGATATACAATCCTACCCTCTATTTCAATCATGCTATACTGATGTTCAACTTGTCAATCATCTAATGCTACATTAATTTTGGGGATACTCCTGGCCACATCATTTACAGTAAAATATTCTGGTACATTGTGGAGTTCTTTATTAGATTTAACATTGTATAGACATGACTGAATCAAATGAGCGTCTTCAAAACACTAACACTTTAAGGGTTCTCTTTCATTTTCATTGGCTCTTTTTCTATTTAGATAAATATATTTTGATCTTGTTTGATATTGATTTTTCTACAAGTTCTTGTTTCGATTAATGTTTCCATTTTGATCATTTTTGGAATAATTATTATAAGAAGTATATTTTAACCCTCTATTGTCTTGCAGGAACCAATCCTTTCTCTTATTTTTCTAGGGTTTTAACTTAAATCATTTCTTTGTTTAGGTTACTACTAACACATTCTGGCCTTCCTCATGGTTTCATCCATCATTTTAGTATTATCATACTGTATTTTATATTTAAATGAAAGGGATAAACAACCAATGAATTTTAGGATTTTGGCTTTGTCCTTGTGAATGTATGGTACATATCGTAGGAGATGGGTGAATTTATTCACTAATTCATCCAAGCATATCTGACTAAACCTTAATTCATGAAACTCTTTATCTTTGTCAAAAAAATACCATTTGATCAAGTAATTCCCTTTAAAATGCTTATGAAAATCCTCCCAACTCATATCCTTATCTTCAATATTGTGCACAATCTTAATTTCATCCCACCAAGGGGACAAGTTACCTTGAAACTAGTAAGTGACCAACCTAGCTTTCATATTATTGGGATATTCAAGCAATTGAAATTTCTTATTAACATTTAATAACGAATGTTCAGTTTCCTCCTAATATGCACCATAAAATATTAGATGACTGATTTTCCTAAAGTCTACCTGCAACTATATTTTTCAATTTTTTCATCTCGTTTTTTCATAATGGTGGAAATTTGGATTAACTATGTTTAGATTCATACTCCTTTAATTCCTTCTCATGTTCAAGCTTGAAATTCTCACTCTAAGTTACCTTATTCCAATCTTTCCTCTTATGATACTCCTCTTTCTTCCCAATGTATGAATCTCGTTCTAATGTTTTTTTATTTTATTTCTTGATTAGACTTCTTATCAATTTTTCTTATTCTACATTGGATTTCAATTTTATTTTCATTATATTCTATAATACTTGCTAGCTATGCTTCCAAAGCTTTCATAGTTTCTAACAACTCCGTTGAATGTGAAGATGCTTCACCACCTAGTTGTAACTAAATTTCCTCTTCACTAAGAAGCCTTGAGGTTGGTCCTACCATGAATAATCACTACTTAATTTCTTAATATGTAATATAAAACATTTAACTTGTTAAATTTAGTTTTTTATCTTTCTCATAGGTCAACGCGTTGTAAACACACAACTCTTATACCATATCTAATGTACCTCACATTTAACCCTACAAATAAAATTTTAAAACTATTTTCAAGATCTATTGTTCAATTATAATGAAATATCAAGTTCCCAAAAGGTCGAGCTAACCCCTTATGCTAATTTCATTCATAACTATACTATCCTTTATTCAATTAAGTCCCTACAAAAAATTTGGTTTATTTAATTCTGGATGCGAGAGAGTATAATGGAGCCAATTAACACAATTCATTACAATTTTTTTTATGATATATACTCCAAGGCTAATTATCATTCAACTATGTCCAAAGTAGAAATATTGAGGCATGCATTGCGGCATTGCTTTATAATTTGTTTACTTTAATAAAAAAATGATGAACATGGAAAGAGATTTTATCACTCAACATTATGGTTCTCCACTACCTATGTGTTCTATGTGCTATCAATTTTACTCGTCATGTGATTCGAGATAACTCATTAAACTACTACAAATAAATTCCCTAATACTTATGTCTAATCATAGGTCCATGACACATGTCCAATATGGTTACATCCTCTTACTACTCCATGTGATAGGTGTGAGGTGGATGGTGAAGATGTGGTTGTGGATTTCTTCTAACCCTAGGAACTGTTTAAATTATTTCTCATATTCCCATGCCTTAAGGGCTATTAAATGACTACCATCCTAATCCCTACTTTTACGTTTCATTGTTTCACTTTCAAACTCTACGACGAAACATGAGGGTTAGCATTGAAACCACCATTCTTATGCAAAAATTTAAACTCCTACTCAAATTGGAAAGTCTTAATTCTTCTTACTATCCATCAATAGTGAGTGCCATAATGGTAAGACAAAGGTTATGGGTTGTAATTTTTTTTCTTGCAAAATATTTATTTAGTTAGTCCTCCGAATTTTTGAATGATTAATTGTTGGTACTTATATTTGTTATCAGGTATTTTTTGGAACCATTTCATAGTTCTATGAGCTACTCAAATCTACAATGAGTCACTACTTTACACATTTCTAAATTTTCATTCCTTGTCAAGAACTCATTCTTGGTTGTGTTAGTTTGAGATTGAGTTCTTTTCTATTAAAGCAAACGCCAACTATTCCTTGGTTTTTGCTAAGGTTTCTACTTAGCACAAGTTCTATGTTGGAATTGACTTTGTTTACAGTATGAGACAATCATGGATGCAAACGTCCTCAAATATGTAAGAAAATTTAACTTATATTCTTGCTTTGTGAACCCTCTATATACCGATATTAGGGATTTAATTCATTATATGTTATCAAATTGGATGCTTGTGTGATTCATGATATAATGATTAAGATCTTCCGGAAGGTCACATTAGGAATTATTGGTCGACGCGTTTGGAACCTCAATCTAGGTTCATCATGTTAGAAGGTTGAGGAACAAGATCAACAGATTGCTAAAATATATCTCAGAGATGCAATTGTCAGTATCCAACATTCAAAAGAATAATTAATAAAAAGGAGTGTTAAAGGATAAAAAATGATTTAGTCAATAGTTATATTTCACTTTTGAAAATTAATTAATTAATTATTTTTTTAATAAAAGTAATAAAAATATATAATAATATCTTAATATTAATAATAATATCGTTATATGTTTTTGAAACCCTAATAGATATTTTTCTTTTTTTTCTACATAAGACTATTTCTATTAACAAAGTAAAGGTAAATTTACAGCACGATCGAAGTCAAGAACTCTGCACCAGTGGGAGGTAGATCTATCCAAAAAAACATATGTAAAAGCTATATGTTTTTAGGACCCACATAGGCGACCGAGCTGAGATACATATGACAGTGCAAAATTACCCAAAAAACTAAGAAACACCAGAGAACCCACAAACTATTTGCCTTACAATCATGCCCAGTGATGAAGGGCACACTGCAAGAAGAAGAGGCTTGGGTGGACGAGCTAGTCATGAGGAGGCTCTTCTATGATACGACACCAACCAATATTTGGCAAATCCCGTGCTTGTGCCGCGTTCTGGGCAGAGGGGCCCGGGTCAACCATCATCGCGTCCTGAGCTCTACATGTTTGTTCATTTGCGGCCTGCCGAGGAGCATTTTCAACATTCAACTAGAGGGAAGAGGAAGGAACTAAGATTTCCCCCGAACCCCCAAGCTGAGTCCTCGTATCTTCAGCTTGGCCTTCTTCATGAAATACCACCGTGAAATAAGCAGTAATCCTGGGTCTGTTGAGAGTGCTATCAAAGGTGAAGATGGCAGAACCAGAGGTGGGGACAGGCCCAATGCGTGAACTGGTGGCGCGGGATCTCCCTCTCCTACTTCGAGTTAAAGAACAATGCCCCGCTGAAAATTCACTCGACGACGAACTGGTTGGTGCCCGCCTCGGCTGGCCTCTACGGTAGCCCATCCTTGGTCGCAAACGAGGCATCTGGAATATATCAACAGTAGAGGTCCAAGAATGTGGCACTAGAGCTCTTACCAATGGATGGCAGCAGCTTTTCCTTCTAATCCAACCACCTCTGCTGAGCTTAAACCCGTCCTCCTTGAGAGCCAAACTACGCTCAGAGAAATCCCTACCTGTACTAGAAACCAGCGACCAGAAGAAGAGATGAGTCACTGAGATGTGGAAATGAAAGAAACAACATAGAACTCTGAAAAGAAACGCTAAGAGGAGCAAAATTTTCTTCACCAAGAGGGTCGAGTCGAGGAACAGAGGAACCCAAATCCCCTCAAGCAACCTAAAGTTCAAAGCGAGACAGGAGGTGAGTAAGATGAGCAAATAAAACAGTAATGTTTTTGCATCCCCACGACCTCCCCTGACCTTATCATTCTTTTTCATGCCTCAGGAGGCTCCTCCCATTACTTCTGCATTGATGGGTCTCGCCTTCTGAGGCAGGCTGGTGCGTGCGGGGGTAGAAACCATAACTCTGAACCTAATGTGTGAGCCGAACAATCTGTATTGAAATCCCATATGTCGATCTTTGCAGTCATGTCATGCACCAGATGTTGTATCATCTTTTAACTTCTTGTACTGCTCGGGCAGGTGGCGATCTGCCTCGCCCCAACCCTGTCCTGTCGTTTTAATATTCATCACAAGCACCTGCATCCAGGGAATAGATATTTATCTTTGACGATGTAACCCTCTAAACATTACTTGGAAGAATTCCTACATTTTTCTTTTTCTTCCATCCCTTATGATTTCATCTATGTTTCTTGAGTTATTTACTCGTAATGTTCTATTTTTTCATCTATGTTTCTTTGGTTATTTACGCATATTGTTCTAGTTATAAAAGCCTGTAGTGCCATTTTCCAAAGAAATATGCCTATGTATTATAACACTGAAGCAGGGTTTTATGACTTCATCCTCTAGCCTAAGAAGTTATGTTTTCGTTATCCATAGACAAAAATTTTCCAAGGATCACTAATATTTTATAACTTTGTCATGTAGGCTTTGATGGCCTTTAAGGGAATACTTTTTATTCACTAGGTAACCAATTGAACAAGACTGTGAGTTTTATATTAGTAGTATTGCATGTTTCCCAATTCCTTTAAGTTTTTTATTTATGAATAATGATGTTGTTGACCTTTTGTAGGTACAACTCGAATCCTACTCTAACTATTGGACAATACAAAAAAATTTCACACCTAAGAAAAATTAATTTATTTCATACAACTCTAGGTATGCTCCATTTCTAATTTATTCTCAGTTTCACATGGTTTTATGGTAGCACAATGATATAACCAATGAATTCCATCTTTGGATCAATCAAGAAGTTATTTACTTAGATTTTTGTTTTGCAAACTCTAATATGAGCGTTGCTATTATATATAAATTAGAAACTCACAACTTTTTCTCCTCTTATGTAACCAATGAGATCTCTGAGTATGTTTCCATTAGCCTTACTAGAAACATATTCTATTTAAATATATCGATTGTACCTTCTATTAGTTTGTTACAATTGTTTGGTCACTAAGCAAGCAAACTATGGTTTGTAAAAAATTATGCCTATAATATAATATATATCATTGCAAGGTCACCTACTCATGTGCCAATATTTTACTCTTCTTTATGGCACAATCTAATGTATGTGTGTTTGTCATTCGTGTACTCCTTTTTTATCATTCTAATTTGTTATTCTTTCTTAGATTATAATTAATTTTTATTTGAGGCTATTTTCATGTTGTTTTACCATTATACTAATAGTCCCTCAATATTTAGACTGGAGACCCTTGTGCCTCTAAAAGGCCCTAAAACATATATATATGCCTAAGAAAACTATGCATATAGTGACTTATACTCATGTATGATTATAAGATTTGTTGTTACTTTTTTTATTTATTTTTTTTGGTTACTTTTGAGTTCTTGAAATTACTCTTGGTTAGGGTTTTAAGGTGAGAGTACTTCACACCCATACATAACAGATTGGACTTAGTGCCCCTAATCAAGTATGCATTTCCACATAATACATGCAATTTATTGGAAACATATAAAACATATTTCTAACATCTAATATGAAATTATAGAAAAAACATATCTTTTTTGTGTATCAGTTGTTGCAGCTTCTACAGTCCAACTCCCCGTGCCTCAGGTTGTTATGGTGTGAGGAACATTTTCCCTCTTTTGATCTCTCTCCATATGTTGTATTGTTCCCCTCGTTTTTCCTTTCTCGACACGCTTTTTCTCCCAATTCTCTACACACGTGCTAGTGTCCTACTCCTTATGTGTCCTCATGTGTGTTATTATTAATGCTTAGGGTTTTCGTTAACTCACCATGCATTTCTCTCCTCCATAGTCTTTATTTTACTTTTTGTTGGTTTATTATGGAGAACATGGAAAGAAAGAGGTACCATGTGGCCACTGATAGGTGTCTTGTTTTTTCATGACAACCATTACTCGATTCAAGTGTCACTTTCAATTTATGACACTTGTTTAATACACTTTCTTTTTTCTAGGTCTCGAGCTACCACAGTTATTAATAACATTACATGACTAGAGCGTTGTTTATACCACCATAGTCACTAACTGACCATGCATTTCTCTCATGCATAATATCTATTTTTACTTTGTTTTTTTGTTTATGGCGGAGAATAATGAATGAAAGAGGTACCATGTTGTCACTGATACTTGTCTTGTTTTTTCATGACAACCATTATTAGAATCAACTGTGAGGTTCAATTTATGATACTTGTTTCTCTAACATAGTTACTAATAATTCATAACATCACTAATAATTCATAACATCTAAACATCACTAGAGTATTGTTTAACTACATATTTAATATGAGACTAGAGGGATCAATAGAAAGATTATATTTCTTAACGTGCAAAATTTGGACATAAATTACTGATGTAACATAACTTAGAGGAATCAAATTTCTTCACATGCAAAAACTTTTAGAGTGAAAAATACAATGTGTTATTTTTCATTATTTAAATTGTATTTTTGGATACTAAATAGAATATATATAAGACCAAATAAAAAATTTAACCATTTTTTCTATACATAGATATATATGAAGAGTATATATAAGACAAAACAAAATTATTAATCATAAAAACTTATTTTATATATATATATATATTCACACATTTCTTTTATTCTAGTTACTTTACATCATACTAATTTTTTCTAATTAAAAAAGACATTGTTTTTCTATTTAGAACATAATTTTTATTTTTTATTTTTATGGACTTACAAACTTACCCATCCCCTCTAGGTTGTAGAAATGAACCTCTCGGCCCTTTAACATTATCAAACTTAAAGTAGAACATATATTATTTATTAATACAAATCAATTTTGAATACGGATCTAACATGAGACTAGAAAGATCCAATTTTTTCAGGTGCAAATTTTACATTATCAAACTTAAAATAGAAATTATTTGTTTATTAATACAGATCCATTTTAAATACAAATCTAAATATAACATGAGATTAGAGGAATCCAATTTCTTTAGATATAAATTTTTTTATCAACCTACATTAATTAAAAATTTTGTATAATTATTTTTTATTTTTATTTTTAGCTTTTTTAGATTTTTGTTTAATTCTTATTTTATGATAAACTTTGAAACATGACACATCATATTGCGCAGTAAAATTAGCTCTTTAACCTTATAAACTAAGGGTGAACTTCAAATAGAAAATATTTTATTTATTACTACACACTTAAATATACATTATTCAAATACCTATATATATTTTCCCTTTGGCCTTTATCTGAAGAGTTGAATAATTACAAATCACATTAAAGTTCCACAAACTATGTCATTATTCAAATACCTATATATATTTTCCCTTTGGCCTTTAGTTGAAGAGTTGTATAACAGGTATTTTAATCTAGGTGCACCTAAAATCGTGCCGTTAAAGGAAAATGCAATAACTAAGTTGGAGTTCACCGTCAAACTATTTTTTTTAGCCCTGTAGCTGCCAATTTGCATAGTTGTTCATGAAAATGGGGACGTAATATTTATATCATATTTCCTGATTCTTGAAAAGTGATTAATCTGGAAGAGTTATTAGTTTCAATATGAATAACAAATTATTCTAATTTCTAAAATATTTAATTTTTGGAAATATTTTTAATTATTTTTTCTTCAATAGAATTTTTTGTTGACTTGTTTAGCTTTTATCATCTTTGAACAAGGAAAACTATTTTTTATTTCTTTTTTCCTCCTACTTGTATAATCCCGTTAGCACACTTTTCTAATTACTCTTCCCTTTTTTGTCCCCATTTAAGGGCAACGTCGTTGTTCCACGTCAAGAAAAGAGATATCTAAAAATATCAATACTATAACTTTCATAATTATAAAATATCTTTAAGAAATAATATTAAATTTTAAATTATTCTGATCATATAATTGGGTTCTAAGTTAAATATTTTTTATTATTCTCTAAGATAGTCTAACTAACAGATAAAATGACTAATAATGTCATTCAGATTAATCACATCATTTCGATTAATCTCAAAGACATTATTATTCATAGTATGGATCACAAACGTCTACAAGATAAAATGACTTTTTTTCTTCGTCATTTCTCCAGTGAATTTTTCCAAAATACAATATAGATTTTTAAAAATAATAAGTTTAAGTTGTTTAGGTTATAAATTTACAATTCTCTAGGCTTTCTCAAAAGGTTATCCATTTATGAATTCAAAAATGTGTTTTAAACAACATGAAATCACATTGTTACATGAAATTATATCACTAATTTACAAGAAACAACATTTTATTTATTAACTACCTTCTCATAATTAATAAATTACAATATTTAAAAAATTTGTTTATATTTATAATATTTAATCAATATAATTAATAAATTTTGTTTTGCATTTATATTTTATTAAATTAATAATTATTTTTAAAATAAAATATTTGATATCTACTTTATTATTATTATTATTTTAAAACTATTTTAATGTTATTAATACAATTCAACAATATAAAATTAATAATTAATTAGAAAGAAAATCATTAAACTTTGAATTGTAAACCTTTATACTAGAAATACCTTAATAGAATTGTCCTCCACAATCTTATATCGCTTGGATTTCAATAATATAAGATTGATTCAATTTATTTATTTTGAAACAGTAATGACCCAATGACTAAACAAGAGCCAAGATGCTCTGTATTGACCACCATGGCGCAGCCTACTCCTTGAGCCTAATTAATACACAACAAACATGTCATTTCAAGGAATCAAACATGGGTGGTTAGGGAGTTAACAACCCATCTAAACCACTCGGTCTACCCTTAATTAGTCAAATATGTCCATACCTATCAATAATATAAAGGAAATTCAATTTGTTAATATAACCAATACAAAGATAATTTAAATTTGTTGCGTAATGGATTTGGATTCAATAAGTGATATTCTTATATCAGATATTTCTAAAATGAAATTTTGATATTAAAATAGTTTGTTTAAAACCTTGATTGTACATATAATATAAGAGTTATGGTTTTTATGAGCGATGGTTTATGGTTTTCCTCTTTATGTGGTTTACATTTTCTCATGTACACATCCCTTGAAGAATGGCTTATAGATTACTCCTTTGACCCCTTAATAGGGATGAAAATTTGGATATCCCATTATCCTCAAGTTCATTTGTGTCCTTGTTTGAAGTGGTGCCCTTATCATTTGGTTTATTCTTACTTAAGACAACCTCCTATTTGTGGCCTAAATCTCCACCATCATTCTTCGATAAGGGTCTTCAGTCCTATAATTCATTCCAATATGTTGAATGGAAGGATGGTACAACCCTCTTAGTCATTAGATCTAGCAATGTCTAATGAGTAGATTAGCAGTATGCCTACAAAGTTATATTGAAGTATTCATCCTCCTCTGATATCTTCCCCATCGGTTACCACCTTTAGATCCTTGCACACAGAAATCCCCAATGCATTCATTTTTTAGTACCCCTATGGCTCCGTCACAATTAGGCTCTATCAAAAGAGTCCTTTCATGCAAAAATTTGAGTGGTAGAGATCTAGCAAAGTAGCTATTTACCTGATTTTTGCCAAAAACTACTTTGGTTAATGTTATGATGAAGAATATTCATAAGTGAATAAGAGAAAGATGGTAGTGTAATATCCCTTTTGGAATGTTTGGCTAAAATAATGGTGATTTCGTCACAACAAAATCAAGCGAGAAATTACATGCATAAAACACCATAAATTTACACTATTTTTTGCTAGCAATATTTTTAATCTACAATATAGCCAAGAAAATAAATAGTATTGATACTATTACAAGTTCATGAAATTTTGGCAACATTGTAAATAACCAGAAATTTTGAGCACAAGAAAAAGATAGTTAATCTCAGTTTCATTATATTAATGATAAATAGGAGTACATTGAAATATGAAATAGGTGGAAATAGTCAAGAATCTTGAACAACTGCTGCAAACTAGGTCCAGCCTCAAAATATATTTATTGTAGCACTAGACCTAGCCTCTCAAAATGCAACTACAAACAATAAGCACTCCTGTGAAATATAAATGAATTCACCGAGGGGAGAGAATTGTTTTCACCCACTCTCACTGAAATCACCCAAGTGTTTCCATCGTGGGGCTACTGCTGAAGTTGGGAACTCTTGGTTCTCCAAACCTCTCCACAAGAAGAAAAATACTCAACTCAAGGATGTCCCAAATGATCTTGTCCTCCTCCTTTTAAAGACTCCTTAGGTAGATATCCAAGTCTATAAAAGAATATTATTTTCATTATTTAATATTAGTATAGGAACTCCATTTTTGCTCAATCTAAGTGACTTCTAATTTATTTTATTTCACTACGTCACTTTTGACCATTTTTCCTTCAATTAATTATTTTCCCCTATTTTAATTCAATTAAGTAACTAATTAAAGTCAATTTTAATGTGGGAAAATGGTCAACCACCCACCATACTCTCCATGGCCATTTGAAGTCACTTCTAAACATCAAATCATCTATATATTCTCATTCCAGTTCCAACAAGCTATTACACCAAGGTACTCCATCAAATCTTCCTCCCTGAATGCCACCTCAAGCATAATTAACTAAGTGAGACCCATTAATGATTCTTCCTTTTGAAAGTTGTCAGAATGCAATGAAACAAAAGGAAAATTGTGCGAATGATAGTATATGTGTGTAACACCCCCTCCTAGGTCTACCCAAAGAAATCATGCCAACCTAGGTAAACATGAGGAGTGATGCTACTACAAATCACATTCAACCTAGTATGTCACCTTAAGGAAGTGGAATCGATGGAACATCACATATAGTCATCTAACATCATTAACAAAACCCTCAGGAGATAAGCTAGCCACTCATACAGCCTATACCTAGGACCCACTATTATTTTGCAACTCTTAGGCCATAGTCGTTGTCATGCTATGGGAAAGGGAGCATCCAAAAACCCAAAGTCGCTCTCATAGGCCTACCTTCCAGTAATTGTAGAACAAAATTGTTAGTTCTATGAGAGTGACCTCGGGAATTAAGCCACTACTTTAGCCCAGAATCATGGCCTCTACCCAGAACTTGTTGTAACTTCCAAAATTCATTAAAAAAATGATAACAATGTTTATCAATAAAAAATTACCCTCACGACTATGCCTGAGCATCCCCAATCACAACCAACACTTTGTCAAACAATTGACATCAATGCACCCTGTTGGAAATAACACTGAGGGGGGTGAATCAGTATTAATCAACTCGGTAAATTTTCATTTCATACTCAGATTTATATATGCTACTTCGATGAAGGTAACTCACATTTGCATGTAACTATCTTTAAAGAAACCATCATATATCCAGTAAACTTATGATTCAGTTAATTCACCATATGTTGATCTTTAATCAGTGCATGAGTACTTCATTAACAATATAAATAGTAACCATGTGCAGTAATAACATAATAAACCATCACACATAAGCAACACACATGACACCAAGACTTAAGGTGGAAACCCAATGCGGGACAAAAAAGCACCAATACAAGATTGTAAATAGGCTTTTCTTATATTAAAAGAAGATAGCAGTTTATCAATTATTTGGGTACAAAATTTATATATCATTAAAATTAAAACCTCCAGTGTCATAAAGAAAATAACCTTCTCGTCAAACCAAAAGTCTGGAACCAAACATGAGTTTACAACATAAAACATATATATATAAAATCTAGACCTCTGATTGCAGATGCCACACTTAAATAAACCTGAGTCAACGTTAGCGGAGCGGCCCTTCCCTATCCTATCCTTAGGATGAAAATATATCGCCCCAAGACCACAATTAAAACCCACCCATGAAATCCGACATGAATGAGAGTTCCAAAACATGAAACCCACAGCCGCTTCTCGACCAGGATTGTCTGAAATCTCGCCTTCTTAACAGTTTGACCCCCAAATGAAACCAGAGCCAGCACCCTCCATTACCAAACAACATACATATAATAAAAAATCAATTTTAAAATATTAAAATAGGTTATAATAAATATGGTAAGATAATTTAGTTTTTTTTTTTCGAAAAATTAAAAAATATATAAATTAAATAGTTGGTAAAAATTTATCTACATTGAAATATTTATTTCATGATACATTTCATATATATATATATATATATATATATATAGATATATATATATATATATATATATATATATATATATATATATATATATATATATATATATATATATATATATAAGTGTAAGTAATAATTTTATTTTATTTTATTTATTATTAATTATAGAAAAATTAATATTTCGACATTTAAAAAAACATGTAACTATATTTTTATCTATGAATGTTTTTTTTCACTTTATCATGGAGATTCTTATGTTGTAAATAGGTTTTGTTATCATACCATGGGTTATCAATATCACATCCCCAAAAAACCATAACTCATTTCGTGTGACACTTGTTCATATGATATTTTTTCAATTAATCAATTTAATTAAAAGGGAAAAAAGAGCATAACTACTTTTAAGATAAATCTCAACCTTTGATGTGTGACTACTACTAAGAATATTTTGTGGAAGTTAAATCTCTACCATCCACCTAATAATTATTGATGATTACATTAAAATTCTAGAAGCCTTATGTCAAAATAGACATGCTTATAAGCATAATTAAAAGGTGTAGTCTAATTTATAGACAAAATGATCTTTTTAGAATTTTTTCTCTTAATTTTAACCAAAATGGAAGAGATTTTTAAATACTTGAGTTTAATTTGTTTAGTTTGTAGAATTAGATGATTACATTAAAATTCTAGAAGCCCTATGTCAAAATAGACATGCTTATAAGCATAATTAAAAGGTGTAGTCTAATTTATAGACAAAATGATCTTTTTATCATTTTTTTCTGTTAATTTTAACCAAAATGGAGGAGATTTTTAAATACTTGAGTTTAATTTGTTTAGTTTGTAGAATTAGAGTGTCTCTGGGTTTTTTATATATTTGTCCATTCAAAAGTGTATTTTAAACAACAAAAAATCACAATCTTGCTTAACATTGTATATTCAGACAAAAAATTCATTTTGTAAGTTAGAATACCCCTAATTAAAATTCTAGAACCCCTATTACAAAAAGACATGCCTATCTATGTAATAGATACTTAAAAGGAGTACATTTTTTTGTCATAATATAATTTTAGAAAAACATTATTTACTCATAAAATTTGTAAAAAAGATTTTAGAAAAACATTATTTTCTCATAAAATTTGTAAAAGAGATTTGTTGACACCTAATCTTCATGATTGGGGAATTTGTAAATAAATAAATCAGGAATGTGAAGAGTCATCCCAAGATGAACTGAACAATCACTCCTAATGTATATAACAATAACCTACCTATGGAATAATCAGACGAATCAGTTTTTTCTGCCTTTGGAGAGTTACTGCTTGGCCTGACATGGTATCAGAGCCAGTTCTAAAAATAGTTGTAACTCCCTTCATTTTTGCCACTGCCTCTGTCCTGAGCACTGCCACTGCCTCTATCCAGAGCGCTACTCTGCCTCTGCCTCTGTCGCTCTCTGAACAGTCAGAGCCATGTCATAAACGTTTCAAAAAAAAAGGGTGTTATTCCTCCTTTGATTATTCTTTGTACATCCCATTAGAGAAATGGTTTCCTCTGCCACTGTGCTATGTCAATGAATTGATTAGGTTAATTTTCCAAACATTGGCTCTCTGGAAACTGCAGCTGTAGACCTGAGCATTTCCTTGGAATGTAAAGATCGATATTTTGTCCTTCTTCATGTTGATGGCATCTCTCTGCCTCACCGGTGATGAATCATGATTTATGTAACGAGCTGCTTAAAGATTTGAAGCGTATGTGAACTGATTTCTCGCACTGATAACTGGATTGCTGTGACTCGAGTCTACGTCGACGGAGTTTGCTGCAACGATGGTTTCGACCCGCCTGCTGAAACGAGTTATTTGCTGATCCTAATAGAGCCAGAGAAGTCGATTGGACGGTGGTAAGAAACTGGCGATTTCGACATTCTCTCCAACGCAAAAATGAGAAAATGTGGTAAAACTCTAAATCACTCCTTATGTAAAACCATAAATCTCTGCACTCGCGGGTAAAATTCTGGGTATTGTGGTATATGTTGAAGTGTTTCACTGTAATAGTTGACACTCAGGATATTTTAAGGAAGATATTTTCAGTGAGGGCACGCTTTGTAGACGGTTAGCTAAGGTATATCTCCAGCAACAAGTTCCAGTAATGCATGCGTGTTGGCATCCATTATAATTACCCGCAAACCCATGTGCCCACGAATGAAGCCTGGTAAGTAAGTTATAACCTTGTCCTTTACATCAGTTTGGATTTGGCAGTCATCGTTTCTGGCAGTGTATTGCAGATCTGACATGGTATCATTGTAATAAGTATAAGGTGAAATCGGTTTGTATCATTGTAATAAGTATAAGGTGAAACTGAGTTTGCATCATTGTAATAAGTATTCAAATAATCTTGTAAGTATTGAAGTTATGTATGGATGAACAGCTAGTATTATTCTGGATGCTTTTATCTAACATTAGAGGGATTTGAAGAAAATATAGTGCATAAAATTGTAGTGTAAGGAAGAGATTTGAAATCCTTTGAGAATGCCTTTTTGAGTGCAATTTCACTTTTTTATCAACAGAAGTTTTTTTTTATCAGCAAAAGTAATTTTTTACAGAATGCATTCAATCATCTCTATGGTAGGAATAGTTCTCACTGGCAAGGAGAACTATCCTGAATGGTCCCGGATGATAAAACACACCATCATCTTCAATGAGTTGTGGAAAGGAGTGTGTGTCAGAGAAGGAGACAATGACCCAGTGCAGCCTACATCAGACAAAGAGCTCGTCATTTGGGAAAACAAGAACAACAAAGCCTATGCATTAATCGCAGCATCTGTAAATGAAGAGGTGAGTCGCCATATTTCATCGTATTCAACTGCCTTTGAAGCTTTACAAAAGCTGAAAGAACTCTATGACTCACATTCTGCACTTGAAGTTGTGCATCTCATGATTAAACTCTTCACTCTTGAACTGAAAAATAATGATCCTCTTGCTCTTGCATCTGAAGTAAAGTCTATAATGCATGATATTAAATCCACTAAGGTTGAGCTGGATATCCTTCTTATTGCTTTTCTCAAGGCACTCTATCCTACCTTCTCCAATTATCTTGAGTCTTTACAAGCAAATGGAAATCTTAAAGATATAACCTTTGACTCTCTTGTGAAAAAGTTTGTTGAAAGAGAGAAAGCCTTTGGAAAGAAGACAGCCCCTGAATCTTCTGAAGAGACTATGTGCCTTGCTCATAAAGAAAAGCATCCTGCTCAAGATTCTACAAGAGGAAGAGGTGGACGAAGAGGAAGAGGAAGATACTTCAGAGGCAGGGGGGGCAGACATTCTCAAGGAGAAAAGGCAGATCTGCATTGCATTCGCTGCAAACGAAATGGATCACATGATGCTTCTACATGCAAGCTACCGTGGGACAAAATTGAGCAGAAAAGAAACCAGCAGAAAGGTAAAACTGATGATACAGACAAAGGTAAAGCACCTGAATCTGCTCACTATATTGAGGCACAATGTAACATTGGAGTAAATGAAGATTTGTTTAATGCTTCACTTGCTTCTTCGAAAAATGATTGGTTGCTTGATTCAGGAGCAACCTATCATATGACTTATAGAAAAGATTTTTTTGAAGATTTCGCTGACAATGTTGATGGCGCAGTATACTTTGCAGATCAGTCAAAAATCAAGCCATCAGGGCTTGGCACAATCAGGCTTAAACTGCCTGGTCTTCCAGACTTTCTTCTGGATCATGTTCTATATCTCCCATAGCTCAAGAGAAACTTGTTGTCCTTGGTCCACATCCGCTAGCAAGGTCACTCCATTCATATGTTTGATGGCAAGCTTGAGGTAAGAAAAGCATCTGACCACTCACTTGTCATGAGGGGAATAGAAGAAGAAAGACTTCTCAAACTACAAGGAACCTCTGCTCATGCACAACATTTCTCATATATTTCTCATCATGAAGAAGGTACACTTCCATCAAGTTTATTATGGCATGCTAGATTTGGACATTTAAACTATGACAGTCTCCGCTTATTGAAGAAAAATGGTGTTGTTGGTTTGCCTACAATTCCTAGGAAACATAAGCAATGTGATGCTTGCATTCTAGGAAAGCATAGCAAACAGTCTTTTCATGATTCACATTCAAGAGCACATAGGAAGCTTGAACTCATTCATTCAGATTTATGTGGTCCAATGCCTGTTCCTTCTGCAAATGGAAATAAATATATCATGACATTTATTGATGATTACACCAGAATGTGTTGGGTTTATTTATTGAACAAATCTGATGCCTTTCAAACATTCAAGAATTTTCATAAATGGATTGAAAATGATGCACAATCTCATATTGGGTCTATTCGCACTGATAATGGAAAAGAATATACATCAAATGAATTTGAAAACTATCTTCGCCAACATGGGATCAAACTTCAAACAACTGTGCCTTATAATCCCCAACAGAATGGTGTAGCTGAAAGAATGAATAGAACAATCTTGAATATGGTACGATCCATGCTTTTCTTCAAAAATGTAAAGATAATGTTTTGGGCTGATGCTATTCTATGTGCTGCATATATAAAGAATAGATGTCCATCTAATGCTATAAGAAACAATACTCCTTACGAATTGTGGTATGGACATGTTCCTTCGGTAAAACATCTCAGGGTCTTTGGTTCCACCTATTATGCTTTGATACCAAAGGTACATAGAAACAAACTTGGTGCTAGAAGTCGTAAGTGTATCTTCCTGGGGTATTCAAACACCTCCAAAGCATACCGTCTCTATGATGAAGTAAATAAAAAGTTTGTTGTATCTAGAGATGTAATTTTTCTTGAATCATCCAAATCTGACACTGTTGCTGAGCAGCAACTTGATCGCTTGGATAGATTCACAAAAACGAAATCATTTCAAGAGTTTGATAATCAGATTCGACATCTTGAAGGGGGGATTCCTATGCTAGAACAACATGTGGAATCTTCTTCTGAAGAACAATCTCCTCTGCATGAAACTCCAACAACGGATGATGCTTTAAGTGATGTAATTGATGAATTGGGAGACTCAATCTTGATTCAGTCCCAACTCAATCAACAGAGCAGCCTAGACCATCTCAGAAAGGTCCCCCAAAGTGGCTGACAAAGACACTTGAAAGTGTTCATCCTGATGAAATTGGAAAAGCAGGAACTAGAAATTCAAACCGACAAAATGGAGGTGATGTAGATGACTCTAATTCACCTGTTGATATGGATGTTACTTATGATTGTGAATTGAACTTGTCTATAGATTTTAAACCAACTTCCTTCAAAGAAGCTGCTTCTCATGATGAATGGAAAGAAGCGATGCAAAAGGAGTATGATGCCCTCATAAAGAATGGCACTTGGAAGCTGGTTGATCCTCCATTTGGAACCAAACCAATGGGCTGCAAGTGGGTCTACAAGAACAAGTACAAAGTTGATGGCTCAATTGACAAGCACAAAGCTAGGCGTGTGGCAAAAGGTTTTGCACAGAAGGAAGGGGTTGATTATGAGGAAACTTTTTCCCCCACAGCAAAATGGGCCACCATCCGGACACTTTTTGCACTAGCAGCTCAGAACAGTTGGAAAGTCCATCAAATGGATGTAAAAACTGCATTCTTGAATGGAGATATAAAAGAGAATGTTTTTATGTCCCAGCCTAAAGGATTTGCTGTGAAAGGACATGAACATAAAGTATGCAAACTTGTGAAGTCCTTGTATGGCCTCAAAAAAGCATCGCGAGCCTCGTATGAAAAACTAATTGAGCATCTTCTGAAACTCAACTTCAATCATTTTGATCTTGATGATGCAACTTTATTTGTCAAGAAAGTTGGAAAAACAGTTGTGTATCTTGTGGTATATGTAGATGATCTTTTAATGACAGGGAACAATGAAAGCTACATTGCATCCATAAAGAAGGAATTGGGGAAAAGTTTTGAAATGACTGATTTGGGCTATGTTCATTACTATCTTGGCATTGAAGTAACCCAAAATCCAAAATCCATATCTCTTTCTCAAAAGAAATACATTGGAGATTTGTTAAATAGATTTGGCATGACAGAGTGCAATCCCCTTTCTACTCCAATGGAACAAAACTTAAAGCTCACATCTATGGAAGGAAAGGAATTTGAGGATGCAACAAAGTATAAACAGCTTGTAGGAAGTCTCATCTACCTCACTACTACCAGACCAGACATTTCATTTACTGTTGGAATCCTCTCCAGGTTCATGCAAAAGCCTTGTGAGGGACATTGGTCTGCTGCAAAAAGAGTTCTAAGGTACTTGAAGGGAACTCAAGACCTTGGAATCAAGTGTACACAAGTGGACGACTTCAGCTTGATTGGATACTTTGATTCAGACTTCGATGGAGACAAAGAAACTGGGGTATCTACTTCAGGATATGCTATGAGTCTTGGATCAGGAGCTGTCTCCTGGAGATCACGCAAACAATCAGTTCCAGTAGATTCCACAACTGAAGCAGAATACGTGGCAGCAGCTGAAGCAACGAGAGAAATTGTGTGGCTCAGGAAAATTCTTGAAGATTTGCAGGTAAAACAAGTACAATCAACTCCACTCATGATTGATAACACCTCTGCAATAAAGTTGGCCAAGAATCCAAAGTTCCATGATCGAACAAAGCATATCAATACTAAATATCATCTGATTCGACATCATGTTGAGGCCAAAACAATCCATCTTTGTCATTGTTCCATAAATGAGCAAATGGCAGACATCTTCACCAAAGCACTTGGAAAGGAAAAGCTTGAACGATTCAGAATGATGCTTGGACTCACCAACATCCCTTCAGATTAAGGGGGGGAATGTTGACACCTAATCTTCATGATTGGGGAATTTGTAAATAAATAAATCAGGAATGTGAACAGTCATTGGAAGATGAACTGAACAATCATTCCTAATGTATATAACAATAACCTACCTATGGAATAATCAGACGAATCAGTTTTTTCTGCCTTTGGAGAGTTACTGTCTGGCCTGACAAGATTAAACCTTAACACAAGATTTAGGTATTTTTAAAAACAAGTTAATATGAGTAATTATCAATTTTAAATTAAGTATTGACACTATCATAACAATAAAATATATTCATACCATGATATATTATAGTTCTTGATATTGTGCAATTGGTAAGAGGTACTACTATAGATCCATCTTACACACAAGAGGTACTACTATAGATCCATATTCCGATGAAAAATTCTTTTCGTCTGTAAGTTAGCCTATGCCTAATTAAAATTCTAGAAACCCTATTACAAAATAGACATTCCTATCTATGTAATAGATACTTCAAAGGAGTACTTCTTTTTATCAGAAAAACATTATTTACTCATAAAATTTGTAAAAAAGATTAAACCTTAATAGAAGATTTAGATATTTAAAAAAAACAAGTTAATATGAGTAATTGTCAATTTTAAATTAAGTGTTGACACCATCATAACAATACAATATATTCATGCCATGATATATGATAGTTCTTGATATTATGCAAGCGTTAAGAGGTACCACTATAGATCCATCTTAAACTCAAGAGGCACCACTAATAAAATATATTCATACCATGATATATGATAGTTCTTGATATTGTGCAATTGGTAAGAGGTACCACAAGACGTACCACTATAGATCCATCACATACTCTACCCCCCTCTGGTTTTGAACCTATGACCTCTTAGGAGGAAACACATGCTCTTAACCATTAGGCTCACTCAAGATGTATAGTATATTAATTATTAACTTTTATTGTAGAGGAATTCTTATTTTTATTTAGAGAATATTTTATTTTAATTTTAAAAGGGACAAGTGTCAAATCCATATTTAGCACGGATGAAAGCACACACTACCCTCATATTGGGTTGTAGAATATGTCTCTTAGCACAAATATATGCCAACATAGATCCATCTTAACCCCGGGTCTATAAAGTGTAAGAGGAATCAAATCTCTTTGAGGTGCAACCTTATTTTGGGCTACAAAACTTCCTCCAGAAAGTGTCAAGAGGAATCAAATCTCTTTGAGGTGCAACCCTATTTTGGGCTGCAAAACTTCCTCAGTTTTGATCTTGTTTATCCCTTAATAGATCTGGGATTAAGGTGCATCTATGATGGTTATATATGTATGTATGTCGTATGTAAACTCCCTGTTGAATGTGCAATGAATTACACAACTATTTTAATCACACAAATAAAATGTTCAAAGATAATGTATATATATATATATATATATATATATATATATATATATATATATATATATATATATATATATATATATATATATATATATATATATATATATATATATTATATCATATAATATATACATAATTGACATTGAGATATTTTACTTGCTTAGGGATTGAAATATTTTATTTATGACCAACATTGTTCACATTAAAATGTTTTATTCTTATTAGTATATTTTTAAATAAGTGTTTCTTATAGTGAAAAGCAAAAATATATATATATATATATATATATATATATATATATATATATATATATATATATATATATATATATATATATATATATATAAGTACAAGCAAAGAGATATGAGAGCACTGTGAAGCTCTTGTGCAGCGACAACTACGATTTGGCCCTAGTCGGCCTTCTTCTACTAATCTTCATGATTTATCGATATCATGGTGATTGGGTTTTGTTTCTAACTCTCCTGCCCTTGGTCGGTCTGCTTGAAAATGGGGGAAAAAATCTCCCTGTCACTCATTTGCTTCATCATCTTTGGAATCTGAATCAAAGCCCTCAAGTTTTGTTATGATACCCCATGTTGCGATTGAAACTTGTTCTTATGTTGTTGTTTTTGCGAATGATGGGCATAGTTTTTCTACCCCCCTTAGTGTCTGACTCATCAGCAGTTTCATATGTGTCTAGTACTAATGGTGTCACCCCTTCTTTCCCTATCTTGGGCTCTTTTTAGGTGCCACCGAAGTCCTTTCATGATATAGTTAAAGCACCAAAATGAAATCACCCTTCTGCATTCAAAATGATCCCCATCTATGACACAACCATGGTTCAAGTTTCTATGGGAGAAGAATCCTTGGATGAAGCTAAGGTTTTCTCTAATGTGAGTTTGATGTGTAGGTTCATTGGGCTTTGGCCAAAGTTTTTTTATTTACAGTTTTGGATTAATAAGTATTGGAAGCCCCTTATCTCAGTTGAGCTAAACATTTATCCCTTTGCTAGAGGTTTCTTTATCACAGTATTCAATAAAGTTGGTGATCAAGCATGGATTTGTGATGTTGTTCCTTGCTTTTGGGGTTGTGTAGGTCTCTCTTTGCAACCCTGGTTCCCCTCTCTTGGCTTCTATCACTACTGCTCCTGTTTGGGTAAGGCTTCCTAATCTCCTTTTGCATTTGTGGAACATTTCTTCTCTTACTCCAATTGGGAATGCCATATGCAGTTTTCATTATCGTAGAGAAGACACCATACTTTATCTCAAACCCATGTATGCTCGTATATGTCTAGGTATGTACTTCCGTAAGGGATTTCCGGCTGAGATTAAGCTCATTGGTCTCAACTTCTCTTGGGTTCAATCCCTGTACTACGAAAATGTTTCTTTCTAATGGAGATTGTTATGAGATTGGTCCTTTGTCACATCTGTAAACTTTAACATAATAAAAATCATGGCAAAACAGTAAAATTTAATTTCTTCATATATATATATATATATATATATATATATATATATATATATATATATATATATATATATATCTATATATATATTGTATTAAACACCAAATTTAGTGCGCCTGACATATATGATTTAATGACTTTTACACCAAGTAGATACATAATATAAAAATTGATATTTACTTATTGTTAATATTCAATGGGATCCCCACTATACACACGGAATATCTTTATGATAATTACAATGTTTTTAAGCTTAGCTCTAATATAGTGAACTTGACCTCCCGAGCGTTGGCGGGAGAAAGATTTTGGAGTCTTCCATCTACTCTCTAGTTGTTGGCTTCTCCTCGGGAAGATCTCTGCATTGACAGTCCTTTGTGTTGTGAGTTCATCCGATGGCAACAAGTAAACCCTTATCTCCATTGTCAGCTGAATTGTGGAGTGTTTTCGGTATTATTTTTTTCGTCTAGCAGAGCATTCCGATTTTTGACCAAGGCTTCAGATTCCACACAGGTTCATTCTCACCAATCTAAAACATTGAAATTGTTCTTCCACTACTGTTATAACCTTGCCTTGATTATATGTTTGGTTCCTAGGGAGTTGCCCTAGTGTTCACTGTTTCAAAAGAGATGCCTTGTAGTCGTAGCCCTGCCCAGGTACAGGGTTTAAGGTTTAGTTTGAAACATCGTGTAGCTGCATTTCTTTTTATTGTTGTGTATAAACAATATGTTCTCATGGCTTGCTAGATTTTGCCAAAGATTTCTTACCGCTTGAGAATGATTGATCGAAACTTACCTCCTGAAATCCTACTGAGGGTTGCAGACTTGTTCTTCCTTCAACCTTCGAGTATGTGAAAACTTGTTTTGGATTCTCCTGGACTGAAAGTTTCGGCTCCTAGTGTAAAATGGATTATCAATCCAGCTAACTATGTTGCTCTTGGTATATACTTAGTTATTTCCATTAGAGTTTATACATTTCTTTGGACTCTGTGTAAAGAGGCCTTGGTTGCTATATACTTTTGAGTTCAGGTCATAGAGTCGTCATTCCTGCTATTTCAAGTTCTGGGTATGCGACTAGACATGGTTTTGTAAATTAATCCCTAATTGATCTTGAGTTTCGATATAATTTGGTAATTATTGTATCTAGAAATTCCTTACCAGATAAAGAGTTTCAACATGAAGAATTTATGTGCTTTAATATATATATATATATATATATATATATATATATATATATATATATATATATATATATATATATATATATATAGCTACTTGGTTTGTGTAAAATGAAAGGGTCGGTTTTCTACCCTTGCACAGATTCCATATTTTCCACAGAGATATAAATTATCCAACCAAGTTGGCTCTTTCTTTGTTGTTCTTTTCTTAGAGAAAGCATTAGCTAATTTTTCCATTATATTTGCTTCAAGTTTCTATATTTGGTTCTTGTCATTTTAATTTTTATTTCTGCAAGCAATTGGGGTTTCGACCCGCGTCCCGCCATAGCCATACTCGTTAAATTATAAAACGTTAATATTATTTTGCAGCTTAGTCTTGATGTATTTTTACCCGAACATCCCTTGCTTAATTTAGGGTTTAAGTTCTAGATTTGGATTTTCCCTAGTTTCTGATTGGAAAACTTGTTATTTGCATAATATGATAGTTCTGGTTGTTCCCTTTTTCTTAGGATAAAATTATTCTTTTCTGTTTTTCCGAATATGTAAAAAGGTATGGTTTGGCCTCAAAACTTAATTTCTTGTTCATTGTTGGTATTTCCTTTGCAACGAAGTATTAAAGCGTTGAAGAATCTACCTTTGTTATTTTGTAATATTTGTCTATTTGTATTATTACACGTTTCTTTCCAGAACTATAAATTCCTCTGTTTTAGTAAGTTTCTAAATAATTCTAGAAGTTCTTGTTTTCGGGATTTATTGTTCCCTTAAGGTTTTTTACATTGTAAACCCTAAAAGAATGATTCTTCTAAAAGAATTATGTTATTCTAATTAATAGATCTTGTTGAGTTTTCTTTATGACTTACTAATTTCTGTAGATAGCTAGAATACAATTTATAAACTTCTATTAGTAGTCATTAGGCCTTTACTGAACCAATATTTTTAACCTTTTCCAGACTGTATACATATCTTTATTTCAACAGTACAATTAACCTTCAGGAATTTATAAATACTTATATGATTTCGGTAGAAAATACTATCAACTATTTTGGATCAAGATTGACTAAAGACATTGAATTTTCTTCCAACCTTGAGACTCGCTTTCAGGCCAAAGTCTCCCCTCGAGCTGTTACTCACATGCATGATGTTTTCCTATAAGACTAGCAGTCTTAACATGTCGCAGCTATCTAGTCTTAACCAGACTTAGCTTTTGGACCCGTTTGACATATCAGCACGGAAATCTCTCCTTTATTTCTCCTTTCTTCATCTCAGGTACCAATACCCTCTTGATCTCTTCCCTGAGAATAAATCTTCAAGGAAGTAGTTAGGGATAGGTAACTGCATATCCTAACTACCTTACATGTGAGAGTTACACGATTTTTTATCATCCATACGTTTGATTTATGCATAACTTAGTCAAAATATTAAATCTATAAATTTAAATAGTGATATCCAAATTGTTTAATTATAGTAATTAAATATTTTCAATTACTGGGGACATCACATCTTGCCCCCAATATTAAACATCGTCCCAATGTTTTTCTGTTGTAAATAGATTTGGAAAAATCTCCCTCGTGACATATTCATCCTCCTAGGTGGCATCCTTTGGCCCAAAGTGTTGTCATTGCACTTTAACCTAGGTTATAACTCGTCTCCACAACATTACTTCTCTCTGATCGAGTATACCCAGGGGTTCGACCAAGAACTTGCCTTCCTGTTCGACCTGTTTATCTTTCCAATTGATTATATGGTTGGGATCATAAATATATATTTTTTAACATAGAAAGATGAAAAACATTATGCACGTCTTTGGTTGGGAAAGGCAAGCTGATAAGCCACAGGTCCAATATGGGCCAAGATTTGGAAGGGACCGCAAAATTGGGGTGCTAACTTAGCACACCCACCCTAATGCAGAGTACTCTTGTTAGCTCATACACGAACATAAACATGATCTCTGACTTGAAACTCCCGAAAACTTCTCTTCTGGTCAACAAATTTTTTTTGTCAATCCTGAGCAGCCTTTAAATTGGAGTGCACCTTTTTAACCATATCTTCCATCTCTTTTAACATGTAAGGAACCAGCATTAACTTATCCTCTGGGCTGCCCCAGCTTGAGGGTGTCCTACACTTGTGTCCGTATAATACTTCAAACAGACTCATTTGCAAGGACGTATGGTAATTGTTATTGTAAGCAAACTCCACCAGATGTATATAATCCTCCCATTTAGAAGGTTTTTGCATTACATAAGTTCGTAGCATATCCTCCACTATTTGATTCACCTACTCAGTTTGCCCATCCGTTTGAGGGTGATAGGCAGTGCTAAAATGCAGTTGTGTTCCTAATCCTCCAAATAAGGCTTTCCAAAAAGCTGATGTGAATTTTACATCACAGTTAGAAATTATAACCCTTGGTATTCTGTGTAGTCTAAAAATATTTTGCATGAATATGTTAGCAATTTGAACAACCTTAAAAGTAGACTATACTGGTATGAAGTGAGCATACTTTCTCAACTTGTCTACTACCACCATTATTGAGTCATTCTACATTTTAAACTTAGGTAGTCCTATAATAAAATCAATGGAAATAGTTTCCCATTTCCATTCTGGTATAGGTAATGGGTGGAGTAATCTAGTTGGATGTTGGTGTTCTGCTTTCACTTGTTGACACTCCAAACAACGAGCCAAATATTCAGCCACCTCTTTCTTCATATCGGGCCAGAAATATCTTTTCCAAGTGTAGTGATTAATTTATGATATCCGGGATGGCTTGCACGGGGAATTTTATGGTATTCATCCAAAATTATTTGTTTAATATATTTATGGCTTGGTACATACATTCTCCCTCTATAAATCAACATACCTTCTTGGTTTACCTCATATTCCAGCTATTATTTGTTCTTGTTCAGATTTTTTGCTTGTTGCCATAACATATTATATTCAGGATCTTGTATTGTTGCTCCTTTAATCTGCTCTTTAAAAGTGGTATGTACTTCACTAAAAGAGACTTCATAAATGCAGCTTACTTTCCGACTTAAGGCATCCATGACTCGGTTTTCTTTTCCTTTTAAGTGTTTGATTTCAAAGTCAAATTCACTCAAGAAATCAACCCAATGAGCTTGCCTAGCATTCATAGTAGGCTGCTTGAAATAGTTAGTTAAACTATGATGATTTGTCATTAATTAAAACTTCTTATCCAACAAATAATGTCGCCACATTTTTAATGTGTGGATTACTGTCGCCAGCTCCATATCATAAGCCAAATACTTTTGTTCATGCTCCTTAAGTTTCCGAGACTCATAAGCAATAACTTTGCCCTCTTGCATTAGCATGTTGCCAACTCCTTCCTTGCTGACATTTGTACAAACAATGTATTCTTTATTTGGGTCTGCAATACTTAGAATAGGTGCGGTAGTAAGTAAGTGCTTCAGCTGGTCAAATATTTTTTGGCAGTCCATGGTCCAAATGAAGGTTTTCCCTTTCTTTTGCAAATAAGTGATGGGGTATGCCACCCTGGAAAATCCTTCCACAAACCTCCTATAGTATCCAGCTAGACCCATGAACGATCTTATAACAGCTACATTCTTTGGTACTGTCCATTCCATTATGTTTTTTATTTTCTCTGGGTCTACAACAATCCCATGCTTGGTAATAATGTGTCCCAAATATTGAATTTTTTCTTTAAAGAAATCACATTTTTTGTACTTGGCATACAACTGATGCTCCCTCAAGGTTTGCAGGACAATTCGTAGGTGTTCCTTACGCTATTCTATGTTCCGGGAATAGATCATCAAAAAATATCAGCACAAACTTATCCAAATATTGATGGAAAACGTTGCTCATTAGACACATAAAAGTCGTGGCAGCGTTAGTTAACCCAAATGTTAACACAATGAACTTGTAATTCCCATAGAAATTTCTAAAGGATTTTTTGGCTATATCTTCTTCCTTTATTCTAATTTGATGGTACCCTAAGTGAAGATCAATCTTCGAAAATACGATCGCTCCCTTTACTTGGTCAAAAAATTCATCAATACGAGGCAAAGGGTATTTATTGTTAACTGTCAGCTTGTTTAGCTATCGATAATCCATGCACATCCGTAAGGTTCCGTCTTTCTTCTTGACGAAGAGTACAGGGGCTCCCCAAGGTGAAACACTTGGGTGTATATACTTTTTATCAAGCAGTTCCTTTAATTGCATTTTCAATTCCATCAGTTCTGGTACACTCATGTGATAAGGGGCTCAGGATACTGGGGCAACTCTAGGGATTAGCTCAATAGTGAAGTCTATATTCCTCTTTGGAGGCAGTCCTGGAATCTCCTCGAGAAACATGTCTGGAAACTCTTGTACCACATGTATATTTTCTAAAGTACCAGGTTTTTCTGTCAAATTGATATACCCCACCTGTATGGCATAAATCTTACATCCCTTTCGAATACATTTCGCTAATTGAGAGGTTGTTATAGGTATTATTTTCAGTGGTCTTCGTATACCCTAAATTTCTTGTCTCATGCCCTCTTCATCCATGTAATTAATAGTTTTTTCTTTACAATTAATGAGGGACCAATGCTTCTCCAACCATTCCATGCCTATTAGGACATCATATGATCCTAACTGTAAGACATTCAAATCTTCCATAATAGGTTGATATGCTAGTTTCATAGGGTAATTGCTGACTTTAGCCATCACCCTTCTCTTTTCCCTTGAGGAGAGTTGTACTAACCAAGGGTTTCTAAATTCAATAGATTGTAAATGACATTGCTCAAACATTTCTGGGCTTATATAACTCAAAGTAGCTCCCAGGTCAATCAAAATAGATACAATTTAGTTGAAGATCTTACGTTCGAATTCTACCATTGTTGTTTGGTACTCCGCCTAATGATCTTTGAGGGATGCATTGATTTTAGGAATACTCCCCACTACTTCTCCCACAATTGATGCTTCCTAAAGCTGTGCCACTTGATTTGTTCCCTTACGTATGGACAGTTTTTAACATAATGTGGTCCTCCACATCCCCAACACTGTATTGGGGGCCTAGCTGTTATTTCTACTTCAGTCTTTCCATATTGTTCATTTGTTTTGGACTCACTTGGAAATTTTAATCTGGGTTGATTTCTATTCATATTTCTGGTTAGTTGACCTTTATGGGGTCCCTTGTTTATAGAAGTCTTGTTTCCTTTGCTTCTAGAGGCATACTTAATTCCTTTTTTATCAAACCACTTCTTTCCTCCATCACCCTTTGGTCTATTTTGATGATAGCATATACGATACTTTCGTATAAGTTCATCCATGGTCTTCGGGTTGTCAAATTCAAGACGCGCCTTCATAAATAGTGGCAAACTGTTGATAAATATCTTCACCTTTGATTTATCTTCCCGTATGTAGGGAACATATCGCAGCAAGGATGTGAATTTCGTTATAAATTAATCTATAGACAGCTGACCCAGTCGAAGGTCATGAAACTCTTTTGCCTTCTCATCGTAAAATCTTTCAGTTAAGTATTTTTCCTTAAAATACCTTTGAAACTTCTCCCAAGTTACGTTCTTCTCATTAACTCCACGTACCGTCTTTACCTCTTCCCACCACAAGGTGGCTTTTCCTTGCAATTGATAGATGACTAAGCGAGCCTTCAAATTATGATCATATTCATACAATTGAAAATACTTGTTCATGTTGATAAGCGAGGCTTCAACAACTTCCTCATGTTCACCATCAAAGAGGGGAGGTTTTATTTTTCGAAACTCTCCTTGCATTTCATTTTTTTTGTCTTTTTTTCTTTTTCTGATCTAATACATTATCAGATTCTTGCTCTCGATTCTCTTTGCGCCCTTCTGTTTCCGAGTTTTCATTTCCGAATTCTTGCTCTCTAGTCATGTTTCCATGTTCAGGACTAGGAATCAGTTGCCGTTGATTCTGCCTATCAGACAAAATTTTCATAATTTTCTCCTATTCTTGCATCAACCTTTCATTGTCTTCCCGAAACCTAACCATTTAGTCCTTTATCTCTTGCACAGTTTCAAAAGTGGTAGCGCTGGTATTACGTGGCTCCTCTCCCAATTGTACCCATACCTCAGGGTTAGCTTCTGGAAAGGATGTTGGTCCTGTTTCTGTCATAGGCCTGTGTGATGTAAGTCCAACCCTTCTTGTGTTGGTTACTTTTCCTTTTTAGTCTCCTTCTCTCTCTCTTACTGAGCACATCACAAACATTGTTATTCATTTATTCCAGAGGTCTCAGTTTCGCAACCTGAGTGCTCTAATACCACTTGTCACATCTCTAAACATTAACATAATAAAAATCCTGGTAAAACAATAAAATTTAATATATATATATATATATATATATATATATATATATATATATATATATATATATATATATATACACACACACACACACACACATTGTATTAAACACCGAATTTAGTGCGCTTGACATATATGATTTAATGACTTTTACACCAAGCAGATACATAATATAAAATTTGATATCACTTATTGTTAATATTCAATGGGATCCCTATTGTACACATGAAATATCTTTATGATAATTAGAAAGTTGTTAAGATATGTCTAATACAACGAACTTGACCTCCCGAGTGTTGGCAGGAGTAGGATTCTGGAGTCTTTTGTCTGCTCTCCAACTATTGGCTTCTCCGTAGGAAGATCTCCTCATTGACTGTCCTCCGTGTTGCGAGTCCATCCAACGGCAGCAACTAAACCCTTATCTCCATTGTCAGCTAAATTGTGGAATGTTTTTGGTATTATGTTTTCCGTATGGCAGAACATTCTGGTTCTAGCCCAACGCTTCAGATTCCACACAGGTTCTTTCTTACCTCTCTGCAACATTGAAATTGTTCTTCCTGCATTGTTATAACCTTACCTCGATTATATGTTTGGCTCCTAGGTTCATAGGGAGTCACCTTGGTGTTCACCATTTTGAAGGAGATGCCTTGTAGCCACAGCCCTACCCAGGTACAGGCTTTAGGGTTTAGTTTGAAACATCGTTTAGCTTCATTTCTTTTTATTGTCGTGTATACATAGTTTTTTCTCATGGCTTGCTAGTTTTTGTCAGAGGTTTCTTACTGCTCGAGAATGGTTGATCGAAACTTACCTCCTGAAATCCTGCTGAGGGTTGCAGACTTGTTCTTCCCCCGGGCTTCGGGTATCTGAAAACTTGTTCTAGATTCCCCTGGACTGAAAGTTTCGGCTCCTAGTGGAAAATGTCTTATCAATCCAACTCACTATGTTTCTCTTGGTCTATACTTAGTTATTTTCGTTAGGGTTTATACATTTCTCTGGACTATGTGTAAAGAGGCCCCGATGGCTATATTATTTTGAGTTCAGGTCATAGATTTGTCATTCCTGCCATTTTAGGTTCTGGGTATGCGGCTAGACACGGTTTTGTAAATTAATCCCTAAATGATCTTCAGTTCGAATATAAGTTGGTAATTATTGTATCTAGAAATTCCTTAGTAGATAAAGAGTTTTGTCATGAAGAATTTTTGTGCTTTAATATATATATTAGCTACTTGGCTTGAGTAAAAGGAAAGTGTCAATTTTCTACCCTTGCACAAATTCGATAGTTTTCACAGAGATATAAATTATCCAACCAAGATGGCTCTTTCTTCATTGTTCTTTTCTTAGAGAAAGCATTAGCTGATTTTTCCACTATATTTGCTTCAAGTTTATATGTTTGGTTCTTGTCATTTTAATTTTTATTTCTGCAAGCAATTGGGGTTTCAACCCGTGTCTTGCCATAGACATACTCATTAAATTATAAAACGTTAATATTCTTTTGCAGCTTAGTATTGATGTATTTTTACCTGAATGTCCCTTGCTTAATTTGGTGTTTATGTTATGGGTTCGGATTTTCCCTAGTTTCTGATTGGCAAACCTGTTATTTGCATAGTATGACAGTTTTCACTGTTCCCTTTTTCTTAAGACAAAATTCTTCTTTTTTTATGTTCAGAATATGTAAAAAGTTATGGTTTGGCCTCAGAACTTAATTTCTTTCTTGTTCATCGCTGGTATTTCCTTAGCAACGAAGTATTAAAGTGTTAAAGAATCTACCTTTGTTATTCTATAATATTTGTCTGTTTGTAGTATTACGTGTTTCTTTCTAGAACTGTAAATTCTTCTGTTTTAGTAAGTTTCTAAATAATTCTAGAGGTTCTTGTTTTCAGGTTTCACTATTCCCTTAAGGGTTTTTGCATTGTAAACCCTAAAAGAATGATTATTCTAAAAGAATTCTACTATTCTAATTAATAGATCTTGTTGAGTTTTCTTTATGACTTACTAATTTTTGTAGATAGCTAGAATACAGTTTATAAACTTCTATTAGTAGTCATTAGGCCTTTACTGAACCAATACTTTTAACCTTTGCCAAACAGTATACATATCTTTATTTCAAAAATATAGTTAACCTTTGGGAAGTTATAAATACTTATCTGATTTTGGTAGTAAATATTGTCAACTGTTTTGGATCAAGATCAACTAAAGACGTTGAATTTCCTCCCAACCTTGAGACTCGCTTTTAGGCTAAAGTCTCCCCCCGAGCTGTTGCTCACATGCAGGATGCTTTCGTGTAAGACTAACAATGTTAACATGCCACAACTATCTGGTCTTAACCAGGCTTAGTTTTTGGACCCGTTTGACATATCAACACAGAAAACTCTCCTTTATTTCTCCTTTTTTCATCTCAGGTACCAATACCCTCTTGATCTCTTCCTTGAGAATAAATCTTCAAAGAAGTAGTTAGGGATAGGTAACTGCTTATCTAACTACCTCACATGTGAGAGTTACATGATTTGTTATCATCCAGACATTTTTTTATGCATAATTTAATCAAAATATTAAATATATAAATTTAAATAGTAATATCTAATTTGTTTAACTGCAGTAATTAAATATTTACAATTAATAAGGACATCACATCCTTCCCTCGAACCCTATCTTAATATTAGGAAATAGGCTCAACTTTTATGATTATTCAATCTCTTTGAAGTCTCATGTAATAGCTCCACCTTAAAAAAATTTACTAAAATAAAGTCACATTAAAAAGAAATTATTGTATATTACAAAGCTCATCTACAATGCTCATTTCTCGGTACATACGCAGCTTAGAATTTACTATTAACACTACTGTACTAGTGTCATTAATAAACGCTTTAATGTTAGAGGGTTTGGTTTTATGGTTTGAGAACCACGCAGCTTGTATTTCAATACCAATTTATAGTTTCATGTTGTTGCCATCACGTGGCATGCCATGCCTGCTAAGGTTGATATTAACTCCACCTGGTCCATCCTGTATGTGGCCCGGGCAGGCCGTCCGGCCTCACCTGCTCCACTTGGAAACCCCGCCCTCATCGACGGTGCAGCTCATCTCTTACGATCCAACGGTGTCATTCTTCTCGGGGCTTTCCTCTTCTCCGGATTGCGATGGGATTGACCTCATTTTCTAGGCAGCTCTCCTGTGGAGCCTACTCTGATTCAGCCCTTCCTTCAGCAGCTCCGATCATCTTGATGCTCAGAATTACATTGATTAAGTCTGTACCATTTCAAACTCATGGTCAGGCAGCGGACAAGTCATCTACAGGTAATTTGTTGTTTTGCAAACTGGTTCATGCCTTTCTTCCTTATCATTCATAGCTGAATGTGTTATGAGCCTTGCTAGACGCTCTAATCGTTTTCTTGTGGACTGAAATACCACGCAGGTTGTCTAGTTACAGTCTTGTGGCTCTCGGATTTACCTGGTGGGGAGGCGCTTCTTTAGTGTCAGTCTTCAACAGCTTCTGGGTAAGATCATACCCAAGTTTGGGTGCTCTCTGGCTGGAGGGTGAAGGCTTAAAGCGTAGACTGAGTCTCAGCTCTCTGCAAATTCTATGGTGTTCGTTTGTTTGTCAGCATTTCAGTCTATTAAAGGTTAGAGCTTTAAGGGGTTTTCCCCTAAGTTGTATATATCTAGCACATTGAGGCTACGACCCCATTACTATTTCAGAGCTTACTACTGCTCACGACTATGTAGATCTCTTGTTGTTTTATTTTGTAATAATTGAGGGTTTCAGATTACAACTGTATAATAGTTTTGCTATTTCATATGGTTATTGTGGCACACAGCAGAAACAATACCTGCTTGTATCGAGCTTTTGTTTCCATTATATATATTTATGATTATGAGTTTGGTCATTCTTTAATCTTCCATGAAAGTTATGTGGACACTGCTTGGTTCTTTGGTGAGACATTTATTTGGTTATGGTTTCGCAAGCTTGAAATATGGCCTCAGACCTTTGTGTTGTTCTGTTACCCTCTTTAATTTTAGTATGTCAGAAACAGGGTTCTTTAGTGACCACCATTAAGGTTTTTGGTCCTTCCACCTAACTGCTAGACGATTTTGTTAATAAATTATCAGAGTTTCTCTCTTACAGGGTTTAGGGCTTATATTGCCCTTTGGATGTTGAATTATTTTGTAATGTCCACCCTCGGTACGCCGGATTCTAAGGAGTTATCACCAGAGGGTTTCACCCCTTGGTAACTTCTAGAACAACAAGTAGGGTTCTGAAAAGGATTATCAATCTCAGTTAATACTGAGTCCCTCCAGGGTTCATATTTCTTTTACAATTAATTTGTCTTTAAAATGCATGCAACCTATTGTTTACTTTCAGCTCTCACTCAGTATGCATGAAGTATCTCCTTGGTTACAGTGGTGTTTAAAATTCAGTACAGAGTCTTGTCTTTCTATATCAATCAATTGTCTTCATTTTCTTCAATACTTGTATAGTTTAGCTAGGTGGTCTGTAACATGTTCTATCACTGTAGTCTTATTTAATTCCGCATTTTATAAAACTAAACAATGTAAACTATGAAACGGGAACTATAAACTCAAAACGGGAACTCTGGCCAAAAAACCTCGAAAAAACATCAAAAACAGTGCTAAAAATGAAAAGTGTTGATGCTGGAATAACACCTTTTTTTTTCTTGGGTAAATTTTCAACATGTTTTAAAAATGGCGGTGAAAACAAATTTTTTGAGCAAAAAATATCCAAAAAACACCCTCAAAACGAAAAGTGTTGATGCTGGGAGAACACTTTTTTTTTTCAACAGTAAAATTTCAACATTTAGAAATAATGGTGTAAAATATTTTATCATGAACCCGAAAAACATTAAATTTTAAAAAATAATGAAAACATAAAAAAAAAAAAAAAAAAAAAAAACAATGAAAAAACACAAAAAAAAAGTTTAAAAAAAATAACAAAACATAGATTAAAATATATACTAAAAGGAAAATATAAAATTAAAAAAAAAAAAAAAAAAAAAAAAAAAAGTCAATCATAAAAATGTAAAAAAAAACAAAATTAATGATAAGAATTAAAAAACTAAAAAAAAAAAAACTATAAACAATTAAATAGTAAAAAAAATATTTAAAAAAATGGAGAGAAAAAAGAAAAAGATTTATCTTGTAAAACATAAAAAAAAAAAAAAATTGCCCAAAAAAAAAAATGGAAAAGAAAAGAAAACATTTAAAAAAAACAAAAAAATTAAGTAGGTGAAAATAGAAAAAGTAAAAAAAAAAATTAAGGAAAAACTAAAAAACTAAAAATTAAAATTAACAAAAAAAAAGATAAAAATTACTAAAATTAAGATTAAAATGTTGATTACTTAAAAAAAAAATATAAAAATATATATAAAAGATAAAAATAAAAAAATATTATCTCACAAACCATAAAAAAATTTGGAAAACAAAAAAACAATATATATATATATATATATATATATAAACTAAGTAAGTAAAAATAGAGAAATTAAAAAAAAAAACATTACCAAAACTGGAAAAAAAAAAAAATTTAAAAAAAATAGTTTAAAAAAAAAAATAGAAAATTAATGAAAAAAATTGAAAAACTACTAAAATTAATATTAAAAAAAAACAAAAATAAATTCAAATTATAAAAAAATAAACAAAAAAATACGTAATTTTTATTAAAAAAAAATGTAATTATTTTTTATTAAACATATATATATATATATATATATAATTTAATTTTTTTTTAAACAACCTTTTTTATTATTTAAAAAAAAATTATAATTTTGTTAAAACAATTTTTATTTTTATTTTTATTTTTTCCCTAAAAATAAAAATTATTAAATCTACATTTTATATTTAAAAAAATAAATAAATAAATAAAACCTAAATTTAAAAAAAATATTTACATTTCTTTTTTATTTAAAAAAAAATTAATAAAATTAATTTTCTTTTTTAAACAATAATGTTTTTATTAAAAAAAATAAAATTATAACTTTTTTTTTTAACATTTTTTTTGTTTTTTATTTAAAAATAAAAATATTAAAAAAAAATGATTTTAAAAAAAAAATTATAAATATTTTTATTTAAATATTAAAAAATTATTAAAAGAAAATTTAAAAATTTAAAAAATTTAAAAATTAACATTTTCTTTTAATTATTAAAAAAAAAAAATTATGAGCCCCAGCCGTGCCACCACGGGCCTCCCACCGGCCGCCCGTGGTGGCGCAGCGGTGGGCGGAGGGGGCTGCACGCAGCCCCTCCATGTCATTGGTCGTTCCGTTTGCCAATCGACTTTGTGCGTCGTCGTGCAATTGCTTGTCTAATAAACTCTTTGACACTGCAGACGAAATGCCCGTCATACGATACTCTCTGGGAGGAGTTTCCATTGGGCATGCTTTACGCACATTTCTGTCACGTGCAGTAATAAGCAGCCTGACCTTCTTTTCTTTATCCAACTTCAGTGGCCAAAGCTGTCGAAGGTTATCTTTATCCAAAGCGTTATCAATGTAGATGAGAGCCGATACCTCTTCTAACTTTCTGCTCAGCAATCTCCGTCCTTCCTCATGCTTTCTAAATTCTGGGATATTTTTGGTTCCCATCAAATCTTTTAATATGTCTTTTTGCAACTCTACTATCTTGGTAAGATCCATATTCTCGTAGAGTTCAACCATGGAATATCGGCATCCATCCAAGTCAACTCGTGAGAAAACAACATCTGCAAGGGTAGTCTTGCCCATGCCTCCAAACCCGTACAGAATAACCCCAATAGCCTTTTTGGGACTGCCCCATTCAATTAAACCCATTACTTCTCTAAATGCGTCCTCCATTCCGACTGTAATTTCAACAATTTTATAATGTTATTAATATAAAATTAGTGCCTATAAATTTCAAAACTAGATTAATTAATTTCATATTATATTCACCAGCATGTTCAGGATATCCTCTCGACAACCGGGGCTGATTGTTACGCTCGACGGCATTTCAAAGACGAATGCCCATATGGGCATTAATGTTCTGGTACGTCGAGGTTATCTGTCGCTCTGTTTTGCGGAGATTTCCTTCGTTTATTGAAGCTGACCACCACCTGCAATCAAGGAATAAAATTTCGTAAAGCTCATAAATATTTTTTTTTTTAATAATTAAAAACAAATGTTAATTTTTAAATTTTTTAAAATTTTAAATAATTTTTTAATATTTAAATAAAATATATATATAATTTTTTTTAAAAAATCATTTTTTTTGTTATTTATATTTTTAAATTTAAAAAAAATATGTTTAAAAAAAAAGTTATAATTTTTTTTTTAATAAAAAAAGAATTGTTTAAAAAGGAAAATTAAATTTTATTAATTTTTTTTAAAATAAAAAAAAATTGTAATTTTTTTTTTTTAAATTTAGGTTTTGTTTTTATTTTTTTTTAAATATAAAACGTAGATTTAATCATTTGTATTTTTAGGGAAAAAATAAAAATAAAAATAAAAATTGTTTTAAAAAAATTATAATTTTTTTTTTTAAATAATAAAAAAGGTTGTTTGAAAAAAAAAAAAAAAAATTAATATATATATGTAATTTTGTTTTTTTTTTTTTTTTCCAAAGTGTTTTATGGTTTATAAGATAAATTTTTTTAACACTTTTTTATTTTTTATTTTTGTCTTTTTTATATATAATTTTATATTTGTTTTTTAGAGACAATTATTTTATTTGGATTGAAAATTTAATTAACGATGTATAAATATGTAAAATATGGAAAATGCAAAATATTGACCTTCTTTTTTAAATATGCAAATCAATAAAAACCTCACTACCAAAAAAAATAAAAATAAAAAAATAAAAACAAGAAAATATGAAGAAGAAGACCACTTCCAAAATTATTAAATTTACAAAATAATTATTTACATTACATACATTAGAAAATTTAAAGTCAAAAAATAGGTCTTTTAAAAAAAGGGTCTGATGCAGAATAACCACTTTTTAAAATCAGCCTGAAAATCACTACCATTTTAAAACACAATATACATAAAAAAAATTAAAAAAAATTAAAGTGCCAAAAACTATGTGCATCACCACTTTTCAAAATCGGGTCACTTTTTTGCTATCTCTACAAAACATGTGTATTCTGCATCACCCATTTTCAAAATCGGGTCACTTTTTTGCTATCTCTACAAAACGGATAACAGTATCAGTTCCCGTTTCAAAGTTTACATTGTTACTACCTTTAATTTTCTTTCCACTGAGATTATATGTCATTCTACCAGCTTTTAAATAGAGCGGTAACAACATTTTCTTTATAAGGATTAACTGTCAAAACTGAACTGTAATATTATTTCATTTTCAAGATTAATTGGCAATACAGAACTGTAATATCATTTTTATTTTACTTTTTTTCATGTCGAGTCATGCTCAATACCTAGGGAAGTTTGGAAAAAATTTGAGGGATTGCTTGGCAAGTAAGATGAGTTGAGAGGAAATTTTAGTTTTGCATCTTTTTTCACTGCTGCGGATCGGTGCTCCTCTGCTGCACGCGCGAGCCCCCTGCTGCACCCTGCGTTCACTGCGCCTGCCTGGGCACAGGCCACGGCCATGGCCCCCTCGGATCCGCCTTTGGAGGGGGTCGACACTCAGAACGCTTTCTCCGAACTAGTGAAATCCCTGCCTCCTCAACACCCCAGGCCCGCCTTAACAAGATTTGTCAAGAAGCTAGATGTGCTTCAGGAAGTTCAGCTTCCTCCGGTCTTGCCATGCATGGTGGCCTTGTCTCTCGCCGAAAAATGAATCATAGGACAATTCACAGGCCTCTGACCTTCTCCAAGAATTGTACAAAGATGGGTCGAAAGAAACTGGGCCGATAAGATCCAAGGGAAAATCTCCATCAAGTTCTGTGGGAAAGGATACTTCACTTTCCACTTTGAATCCAAAGAGGATAAGGACATAATATTTAGAAACGGGCCCTATTTTATGGACTCCAGGGGTCTCTACCTCAACAAATGGACTCTAGACTTTGATCCTGAACTGGACGTTCCCAGCGCTGTCCCGGTTTGGGTCTGTCTCCCTCACCTCCCCCTCCATTGCTGGAGAAATGAGTCTATCCATGCCATCGGAAATGCGATGGGAAAATACGTCGATCGCAGTGAGCCAAAAGATAACATGCAGGTCTGCGCAAGGATCAGTGTCGAAGTGGATCTTGGCAAAGGTCTGCCAGAAGCAATAAAACTGAAAGTGGACGAATGGAGCCATATCCAGCAGCTGGATTACGAGCAGATACCTTTAAATGCAAGGTTTGCCACGAATATGGACATTTCGCCAATAGATGCCCTAAACTCGTTGATGTAAAAAGCGGTGACCAAGAAGGCCAATGGGAATTAGTCAAAAAGAAGAAGTCTGCCCCGCCTCCGAAACCCTCCCAGGAATCTGCTCCTCCAACTCCCTCTGCTTCTCGGCCATCTTCATCCTCCCCTCCTTCATCTGTCCACCCCTCTCCTGATCCTTCGATCCCCTCTTCTTCTAACCCCTTCCTTGTCTTATCCTCCCTTGATCCACCCTCTATGGATCCTCCTCGGCCCCCCCTGAACCTTTTCGAGCCCTCAGATCCCCCTCCCTTTCTAATCACTTCTTCGCAAGCTTCTCTTGAACCCTCCTTTCCTAGACATACCAGAAGCAACACTAAAGAACATGGAACTGCCAGTGACACCCATAAGAAACCTGGACCAGGCAGAAAATCAGCAAAGCAACATAGGGACGAGAACGCTCAGAAAGATATAGCCATGGGAACTCAAACCCCAATAGAGTCTTTCATTCAGGGACACTAAGAAAAAGAAACAAACCACAAAGAGCAAGAGAGGCTAGCACCTCTTCGCACGCCAAGTACCCAATGATGAAAATACTGTCTTGGAACAGTAGGGGGTTAGGGAACCCCTCCAAAATCTTCGCCCTCAGAGATTTAATCCACATTGAAAAGGCAGAAATCTTACTGATTCAGGAAACAAAACAGGATTAGAAAGCAATTAGAAGCATTATAGACCAATAGAATCAATACAAAGGGTGCGTAAGCGATGCAAGAGGAGCTTCGGGAGGCATAGCCACCCTCTGGGATCACAACAAGTGGAACTGTGTCTCAGTAAATCTACAACAGCATTGGATCAGAACTGCGTTCGATAGCAGAACGAATAACCAAACAGTAATCATCTACAATGTGTATGCGCCCAATCATTACAGAGAAAAGGAAACATGTTGGGGCGATCTTCAAGCTAGTATCGATGGCGAACTAAACTCAAACATCATAGTGGCAGGTGATTTCAATCTCATACTACATGCAAATGAAAAAAGGGGCGGTACCTTTTCTCCAGATCCCTTCAGAGGCCGGTTGGAGGCTATCATTCAAGACCACGATCTAATGGACGTGGCCCCAAAGAATCGTAGGTACACCTGGAGCAACCGCAGACTTGGCTCGGGCAACATTATGGAACGTCTGGACAGGTTTCTCATCAACATTTCTTTCCTTTCCTCTTTCTACATGGGATATGCCACCATTCTCTCTTCATCTGCCTCTGATCATTATCCCATTACCCTCATGCTGGAATCTCAATGCCGCCTTGGGCCCATTCCGTTTAAATATAGCCCTTTGTGGAATGAGATTCCTGCTGTTAGAGAAATAGTCCAAAAAACGTGGAATCAGCATGTAGAAGGGTCACCAGGTTTCATTTGGGAGACCAAGCAAAGAAAAGTCAAGCAGGCCATCAAAGAGTGGGAAAGAGTTAGCTATAAGGAACCTGAGGAGACCAAAAAGAAATTTAAGGGTGATCTAGAGAAAATCCAGAGAACGATAGAAGAACAAGGACTCTCCCAGCAGAGTATGGAACAAGAAAGGAACCTCTACTCTCAACTGAGTCATATAAGCAGGGAAGAAGAATCCAAATGGCGGCTAAAATCTAGGCAACTCTGGCTTCAAGGAGGAGATAAAAATACTGCATTTTTTCATAAGCAAGCCACAGCTCGAAAACTCAGGAACAATGTTTGTTCAATCTTGGATAAGGAGGGCAATCAGCAAAACACTCAAGAGGCCATTAGAAATGCTAGCACAGAGTTCTATAGAGATCTGCTCACTGAAACCAAAGGAGAAGAGAATTATGATGATCTTCTTCAACACCTCCCTAAAGGTCTCACTAAGGACATGAATGATAGCATGAATAAAGAAATCGAAGAGGAGCAAATAAGAAGTGCAATTTGGACTCTGAATCCTGATAAGGTGCCCGGGCCTGACGAATTCCCCATATGTTTCTACAAGGCATTCTGGGGATTAATAAAAAAGGATCTAATCAAGATGATCAGGTGGATTCAGTGGAAGGGCAAGATAGGTGGTTATACTAATGCAACATTCCTTGCCCTCATCCCTAAAGAAAATTGACCTTCTTCCTTCTCTTGGTTTAGGCCTATATCCCTTTGCAATGCTTCTTACAAAATCTTGTCCAAAATCCTGGCATCCAGACTCAAACCTCTCCTCCCCTCTTTGATTTCTGAAAATCAAGAAGGGTTCTTGCCCAACAGACAAATTACTGACTCTATTCTGCTTGTGCAGGAAGCCATCCACTCGTGTCTATCCAGGAAGGAGAAAGGATTCATCCTCAAACTTGACCTGGCCAACGCATTTGATAGAGTTAGACACTCCTTCCTCTTATTTGAGTCGCCCTTCCTCAGTCTTATTTCTGCTTGCATCTCTGGACCTTGGATTTCCCCTCTCATCAATGGAAGGCCGGGTGATGCCTTTCAATCTTCTAGGGGTCTCAGACAGGGCTGCCCCCTCTCTCCTTATCTCTTCATTCTCATGGCTGAATCCTTCATCCAAGCTTTGAACCACAACAGAAGAGTGGGTTTCATTTCAGGCATAAAATTTGGAAATGGAGCTAAGAATATCAACCACTCACAGTTCGTGGACGACACATTGCTCATTGGAGGAGCCTCCACCACCATAGCACGAAGGTTCAAGTCTCTTCTTGACAGATTTATGGAGTTCTCTGGAGGCGTGATCAACCAGCAAAAAAGTTGTATCTATGGATGGAACGCTTCTAACCAGGTCATTCACAACATTGCAAATATCTTTGGAGTCTCTTGCAACCTAGGATGGACTCATTTCTCTTACCTGGGCATGCGAATGAGCCTAGGACCTTTGAAAGCAGGAACCTGGGACAACATCATTGACAAGATGAAGAGGAAAGTTCAGCAATGGGGTTCAATGTGGCTCAACCCAGCAGGCCGTCTCACCCTTCTGAAATCAGGTATTTCCTCTCTACCCCTCTATCGCTTTTCTCTCTTCCAAGCTCCTGCCTCTTTCCTTCACAAAATGGATGTTGTCCTACGACATTTTCTCTGGCAAGGGGGGAAAAACGATAAGAAGAAATTCAACCTTGTCAGTTGGAAACAAGTCATTCAAACTCAGGACAGAGGGGGTCTCGGTGTTAGGTCACCCACTTTCACTAATCTTGCCTTTGGAGGGAAGATAGTTTGGAGGCTCATCACTGGTCCTCCGGCGTGGTGGAAACAGGTCCTGGAAAGCAAATATCTGAACTTCCCCAGGCAGCAGCTCCTAGACTCTGATATCCCCAATAGGGACTCCTCAAAAATTTGGCGACTGTGCAAAAAAGCTATTCCTATGATGACTCAGAATATTTCCAAAGTCCCTAGGGGAGGATCTAGCATAAACATTGGGGCTGATAAAATCTTGGGACAGCAGCCAATAAACAGGCATAACGAAGCTATTCCTATTTTGACTTTCCTCAACAACAGAGGGATCTTTTATCTTGATCAAATCTCCAGATGGGACCCTTTGTCTCACATTTGGCTTGGATGGACGTTTCCAGCTATCCCTAGTGATATTAATTACAGCTTATCCGCACTTCTGTCTCTGCTCCATGGTAAAGCACCCATCAAGAAAAACGAGAAGGACGACTTCCAATGGGACCCCTCAGGATCGGATTACTCTATTCAAGCAGGACATCAGCATATCAGCTATAGCACCCTCCACATGCCATTATGGAATCAATGGAGAATTGTTTGGAAATCTGAGGCGCTGCCTAAAAACAAATTCTTTACATGGACCCTTCTTAAAGGGAAAATATTAACAGCAGAGAACCTGCAGAAGAGGGGTATTAATGGACCATCTCGCTGTCCCAACTGCTGTGGCGCTAAAGAAACCATGCATCATCTTTTTGTCTACTGTACCTATGCTATGGACTGTTGGAAAAACTTAGACCTCATTGACAAGTTACCATGGACTTCCCAACAATCAATAGGGGAAGTGATCCTTGCCTGGAAAACCAGTTGTCCCTGGGGAAATAAGGGAAGCAACCTAGTGAAGAGAGTATGGAATACCCTCCCCTACACCATGCTGTGGAGTATCTGGCTAGCAAGAAACCGGAGAATTTTTAAGGATAAAAATATAGCATCAAGAATTGTCAGCAACAAGGCAAAGAATCTTGCTCTCGAAACCATTTCAGTCAAAACACATAACAACATCGATGTAAAAAAGTGCAGCATAGAGGAAAGAAGCTTCATAAATTACATCCTAGATAAAAACAACAGCATTCAGAAAGGTAAGACAGAGAAAGTCCAACGCAATCAGGAAAACCATCCATGGAAAATCAGGCTAAAGAGGAGGAGTTTGCCAACTCGTTACAGAACTGCAACAGCTACTACCTGTTCTTTGACGGAGCATCTAAGTGAAACCCAAGAATAGCTGGAGTGGGAGGCCTGATCTCTAATGCTAATGGGGAATGCGTTCTCTATTATGAATGGGGTCTTGGGAACTTATCCAACAATCAGGCAGAAGCGTTGGCTCTTTATCACGGATTAACGCAGCTTATCAGGCTTGGAATAAGAATAGAAAAGATTTTTGGAGACTCCTCGGTGGTTATAAGCCTTATGATCCATCAAAAAAAGTCTCCCAACATCCTCCTTCAGCAGGTCATCCAGAGATGCCAGCTCTTGAATCAAACATTGGGCAACCTGCAATACCATCACATTCTCCGTAATCTCAATAAGCATGCTGACCGGCATGCAAACAAGGCCTGCGAAAGGATTATGGGCATTTTATGTTGCAACGCTGTGGTGAGTCATCAACCTCTGCCATGAACCGATTCTCTTTAACTTGCATCAATCCAATCTACCCTGACACTAAGAAGTGGTCTCATCTCCTCCAGACTCCCAACAATTACCTTAAATGCAATAGGAATTGGTGAAGACCCGATTTTCTCAAAGCTCTGTTCCTCTTTTGTTCTATCTCCACCTTCTTTCGCCATACCTTTGCTTATACGAATCTTTTGAAAAGTCTTCATATCATCTTTCGCCCCTATTCGGATCCCCTCTCTTCCCCAAGGTCGACTTTCGACCATCCTGCCCTTCGCATCGTTACCACTCAGCGCCCTATACAGTTCTATTAAATCATTTGATTGCTATTTCGATGATTTCTGGTGGCCAAGAGGTTTTATTTGCATACCTGTTTGTTAACACTCATAGGCAGACAACCAATGCCCTCTATATTATCCAGCACGGGATCCTTCCACTCCCTCACCAACTCGATCATCGGTCCATAAGAGACAGCCAGGCTAAGGAGCTCAAAGCGACCTTGAAGCTTATGAAGAATATCTCCAACAGCAAAATCTCAAATCCCTCAAGCGCCAGTCATAACGAATGTGAAGAAAATCTGGAGGAATATACAGCACATCATCACAATCACATTAGCATAGATCAGAAACGATTTGTCAATGTCAATTTTTGTTGTCCCAATTTGTAAGAATTTATTCCTATCGAGAATTCCTCAAAACAAGAACAAGCAGGATTAATGAGAACTTTCTGCTATGTAACTCCTTAGATCCTGAATTTCTTCTGCATCTATTGTATTTCAGGAGTCCTGACTCCCCTTTTTTTTTCAGAGATTAATATAGCAACCGAATTTGTTAAAAAAAATTAAAAGAAAAAAATCATTTTTATTTTCAAAGTTAACTAACAATACTGAACTATAATATCATTTTTCTTTTCAAAGTTAATTGACAATCTACCAGTGCCTTTAAGGTCGACATCCACAATTAATACAACTAAAATTCATAGTGAGATAATCCCACTTTGACGGGTGCATCTTCCTCTAAAACCCTTACGTTATATCAAACTCTGTAATTAAAAATGTAACTGAGTCTTTCTATAAATATATATATTAGCCAAGAATTCTAGAAACCTTTTGCTTGCAGAACTCTCTTCTAACATAGTGCAATAATATCAACAAAATTTCCAGAATATATCTCATACCTGAGTTGCTTTTAATTAAGTAAGTCCACAGGAAGAGGTCTCCTCTGGTTGTAGCTAGTCAATCCTCTCGACCATGAGATTGTCTATGAGGACCAAAGCTCCCCCCTAGCTTGTTCACAAGACCTTCATTCGTCTTGCAAGTTGCTTGCGCACCACGCTCTTGCTATCTAGTCCTCACCAGACTTAACAAGTGTTTTCCCCCTTTTCTCTGCATGTCTCTACAACACAGTTTTTTCCTCCCCTCACTTCCTTTTCCTGGAAGCCTTACATAGTTAGGGAGGTAGTTACGGTTCCAACCACTGTTTCTTTTAACTTCCTCAAAAGTTACATAATCTCCTCTTCACTAGGAATCATTTCTCATTTTTCAATAAAATAAAAATATTAGTTAATTCAAACAGATAATAACAACAATCCTTCAGATTGTTTTTACTATAATAAATAAAATATTTACGACATTATGGGAGTATTACATCTCTTTTTGCTTCACACAATAAGCGTAATGCTCGAAAAGGTTCAAAAATCTTTGAACCTGTGTATGGAATATCTAAAGCTTCACCCGTCTCTGAAATTCCCGCGAGGGTTCCTAATTTTGAGGTGGTTACAGTTAATGTGAAGCCAGCAAATGCTTTAATTGCCTCTCTTGAATTTTCTAAAAAGAAACTGTCCCCGACGTGAGAATTCACTATGTTGGACAAAGTTAAATAAGTTATTGATCCTTCAATGCTCGTTCCCTATTTTGTCATGAAGGGGAAAGGGTATCATGGGTAGGCCACGTGGAGGTAATTCTCCGCCCTACGACTACATTATCTCATTGGATAGTTTTTTTTGACTACATTTATGACTACATAGATATATTTTATTTATGACTACATTATCTCATTAGATAGTTTTTTTTGTTATTAACATATCTTGAAATATACACCAATATTATTTAACTTGGTATATTAAAATATTTTATTCATCACTCACATTGAATTTTTTTTATCATTAGTAATATTTTGCTAGACATTAAGTTTATATTAAGAATTGAGTGAATAATAGATGTCTTTTTTGTTAAAAAACAATCTCTTTGAGGTGTAAAGTATAGCCAAAAACCATAAAATTTGAGAAAAAACCATAAAATTTGAGGAAAGATTTGCATGTGAGAGATTTGATCCCTCTCGATGTTAGATAAATCTGAGATTAAAATGGATCCAAACTGATTTAATGTTTAAATTATATATATTTTTATGTATAAATAAAAATAATATTTTTTAAAAATAAAATACTCCTATTATTTAGATTATATCATTTGAATTTGTAATTCTAACAAATTTATATTAAATAAAAAATTATTAATAATATAAAAAAAAACAACAATTATTTTAAATAAATTATTTAAAAAAAATAACAATAATTTGATTTTATAAACTTAATTATACATACTATAAAGATGATATTTAAAGAGAATCACAATTGGTAAAAATTTAGAATTTAGAATTTTATATTATTTTTATTTCAACCTTTAATGTTTCCAACCCTAAAGATTTTTTTAGAGATATTTCTAAACGTAAAACCAAGAATCACTCAGTTAGAATTTTATGTAAAATGACTTAGGGTTTTGTTAGGGTTATTTTAATTTTAATTTTAATTTGAATTTGAATTTGAATTTTAATGTGATGGAGTCAACATAATATTACATTACATAATGTCTTACAACATTGTTTCCATACTAAGTTATAAAACATCTCTTGGTGCAATTAGTTAACATGGATATTAAGATATTTAATTACTATTTTGAAGTAAATTTTATAAGTATGATTATACACTTTCATATTCCAAAGTGAAAATACAAGATTTTTCTTAAATTACTTTTAACTACTTTATACTTTTAATTAATTTATGGTTAATAAAGTGAGAGTAAAATATTTTACCACATATTTTTCTTGATAGGTTGTAATATCAACAACTAACAGAGTGGGCATAATGAAAGTGGCATTAATAATGTTTTATAATGCTTTTAATCAAAACTAACCAAATATGTATATTCAATTTTGTACATTTTTAAATTTAGGAAATAATTTTGTTTAAATTTAGGAAATAATTTTGTTTTTTAATTGTAGACAACATCATTTTTATTTAGAGAATGTTTTTTTTTTTCTTAAAAAAAAGAAGACATGTGTCAACTTTGAGGTTGACCAGAATCACGGCCTGGAGCGAGAGGAGATCTAGGATGGGTGGCGCCTTGAGCGAGAGGGGATCTAGGATGGGTGGCCTCCCGAGAAGTCCTGGTTAGGGGGTGCAACCCCCGGAAGTGATGATTGATGCATTTCACTAGTTTCAATCCCACTTCTTCACCCCTGTGAGCATCACCCAATGTAATGAGTGTTAAGTGGACTATTCAAAAATCATGAGAAATTAGTCAGTTACCACTACCTTTCATGGAAATGGTCATAGATGAATGACTTACTTAACCCAATTGAATCCCAAAATGGTATCTAATATAATGCACTGCCAAAACCCCCGATACTTAATTTTTAATTTGTTAATGTAATTATTATTTTATTATTTTGAATATAATGTTATGGGATAGCTGGCATACTAGGTTACTCAACTCCTCTAATTTTGAACATGTGACCCTAACACATGCCCTTAACCATTATGCTCACTCAAGGTATATATAATGCAAATAAAACATATCAAAAAGAAAAATGTAATGAGCATAAATGTATGAATTTTAAAAATTCTAATAAAATAAAAAACTAACAAGACTTTATCATTTAAATTTTTTTATATAAAAATAAAATTTTAATACATCATAAAAATTATTTATTTTATATTTTACATTAATAAATATTTATAATGAAAAATCAAATTACCTATATAGTCAAAACCTACCGCCCTGAGGTGGAATTAATTTAAATTCAAATTTTATTTAAAATCCAAAATTTGTTTTCAACCAATCTTAAAATATATTATAATAAAAGGACACATTTTATTTGAAGGTCGTAGAAATTATACAGAAAAATATGTCCATTCAACCTCGACGGGGGAGATATTTCAAAAGAGATGCGCATTGACAATTTAGATAGATTAGCTCCATACACCAAAATCAGAATGTACACACGTGACTCACTGAGTTTGTGTTCTCCTTTAATACGTTTGTTCACTGTGACGACAGATGTGTAGATTTATATTCAATTTACTGTTAGAGTACGGGATACTGCAAGTACGGGACATTCAAGAATGACCACCTCATTTAGATAAACTATTTGGAAATTTTTTAATGATGATCACCTACCTGATAGAAATTGATAGTTAATTCAGAATTGGAAATTTTTTAAGCAGTTGTCTATAACGCGATTTTTGAAAGTTTTTCTGGCGGTTTTTTCGGTCGAAATCCGGCAGGAATTTATTGGAATCGCAAGTTTGATAGCTAGTTTCTGCACAATGAAAGCGTCCCAAGAGTTTTTCAGGGTGCTGAATCCAAATATGCAGTTAAAAAACCATTTTAACTGCAACAAATCAAGATTTAACCTCAATTTCTTCCAACGGATTCCGTCACCGAAATCTCCAAAAAATCACATTATAAACAACTCCATTTTTTAATGATGATCACCTACCTGATAGAAATTGATAGTTAATTCAGAATGGTCTCACATTATTTATGTGAATCAAATTTCAAATTGAAACAAATACATTTTAAAGTCGTAAAATTTATCGAATCAAATTTCAAATTTCAAATTGAAACAAATACATTTTAAAGTCGTAAAATTTATCCAAATCTGCAAGTCGTTATAAACATCTAGAAATTGTGAGCTCGTAGATGTATCCAAATTCGCAATATGTTCTAAACATCTAGAACATAGAAAGTGTCCAGACAGCGATGTAAGGTTGAAGAAATTGAAGATACACACACATACGTTAGTTACTCCGAAACTATTGGCCATGTGCACCACTTACGACCTCTAAACTATTGGCCATGTGCACCACACCACCTCTTACTACTCCCGGGACGGGACGGGACGGTATATGCTCCTCCCCCTGCATATTTATATTCCCCTGCACTGCTCCTCTATTCATTCATTACACACAAATTATTCTGTTTTATTCTCTTCTCCTCACCAAAATCAAAATGGCTCACACAGTACTTCACCTACCTTTCTTTTTCATCATACTCTTCTTATTATCATCCCAAGCTTCATCAGAACACGATCACTTGCCAAACACCGAGGCTGGCTACAAGCCCGGACCAGTTCCTGCCGTAGATGTAGATTCTCTTGAGTTTCCTCTAAATTTAGAGTACTTGGAAGCCGAGTTTTTCCTCTGGTCGGCCTTGGGTTATGGCCTGGATCATGTTGCACCGGAGCTCGTAAGCGGTGGACCACCTCCCATAGGGGCAAAGAAGGCTAACCTGGACCCTTTGGTGCGCGAGATCATAAAGGAATTTGCGTATCAAGAAGTTGGTCATATCAGGTATGATTGTAGATTTTGAAAAGGAGTTGTCTATAATGCGATTTTTTGGAGATTCCGGTGACGGAATCCTGCGGAAGAAAGTGAGGTTAAATCTTGATTTGTTGCAGTTAAAATGGTTTTTTAAGTGCATATTTGGATTCAGCACCCTGAAAAACGCTTGGGACGGCTTGATTATGCAGAAACTGGCTATCTAACTTGCGATTCCAATAAATTGCTGCCGGATTTTAACCGGAAAAACCCACCGGAAAACCTTCCAAAAAATCTCATTATAGACAACTGCTTTTGAAAATGTTTTGAAATTTAATTGTAATAATAGATTTTGAGAATTTAATAAATCAAATCGAAAATCAATTAATTAATTTTTAAAATCTCTAATTAAATAAAATATTATTTTCAATAAAATTTAAAATCATTTATGTCGTAGAATGTGAGATCAATTATATTTTAGAATTTGGAGTTGGATCAAAATTTATTTCGATTACTGGAAATAATGTTATATTGAATTCAATTAATGGTTGTTGTTTTTAATTTGATTTTATGTATACAATGCAATGCAGGGCTATAAAGAAAACTGTGCATGGATTTCCTAGACCTCAACTCAATCTCACCGCTGCAAATTTTGGCACTATCATGAACGCCGCACTGAATACAACTTTGAAACCTCCTTTTAATCCGTATGCTAACTCTGTCAACTATCTCCTTGCAAGTTACGTTATTCCCTACGTTGGACTTACTGGCTACGTGGGCACCAATCCCCAGCTCCAATCAGCGACTGCTAAGCGGGTAAAGAAGAATGCTTAATTCATTCATTGATTTTGATTTTGGTTTTATATAAGAAGAAAAAATCAATATAGAAAAAAAGGAAAGAAATTATTTTAAATTTTATAAGATTAAAGATAGTTTATGGGACAGATTGTTTTTCTATCTCATTTTGTATTTAGTCTTTTTCTTGAGATAGATTTTTTTCCATATGGTTTTTGTATTCTGTCTTTTTCCTCCTATAAAGGCTTACAATAAATGCCTTTAGCTTCTCGACAAACCCTATCTGCATAGATTATCCTAAGAGCTAGCTACCATAATATCTGCATAGCTTTCCCTAGTGTCTTTGAAGGCCATTGTTTTTTTGTCTAGCTGCCAAAGTATCTGCATAGCTTTCCCTATTGTCTTTGAAGACCAATGTTTCTTTGTTTCCACCTTTCCATAAGAGCAAAAAATACATACTCTTTCCTCCCACATTTTTTTTGGCCTTTTCACAACCGAGTTGAATGGAGTTGATGAGAATTAGTCCTTAACTGAGCAATAAGAATTTTGGCTCTCCAAGAAATATTGGGCCCTATGTACTCTTTTTGTTGATGATTATGAGTGGGATTAAAGTCTTCAAAATAGTACTTTTCCTTTCTCCCTAGCTCCTTATCCCCTATGAACTCCTTTTGTTGATGATTATGAGTGGGGCTTAAGTCTTCAAAATAGTACATTTTCTTTCTCCCTGGCTCTTTATCCCCTATGTACTCTTTTTGTTGATGATTATGAGTGGGAATAAAGTCTTCAAAATAGTACCTTTTCTTTCTCCCTAGCTCCTTATCCCCTATGTACCCCCTTTTTTTATGATTATGAGTGAGATTAAAGTCTTCAAAATAGTACTTTTTCTTTCTGTCTAGCTCTTTATCTAGCTCTTTATCTAAGTATACTTGTTAAACTTATTCATAATAAAAAAATTGTCTCTTTACTTTTTATGGGACATATGTTCAAGTAAATACTTCATTTACTAAACCATATTTATAAAACACATGTTCAAATAAATATATGAATAAATATTTTATTATATATATAAGTATTTTATTGTCAAGTGAGTGGTAAGATGGATCATCTTGTTGAATTGAGGCTTATGTGATCCATGTCAAGTTTATGAGAGATTTTTCGGCGTAAATTACATGATATTTCATTTGTGGTCGAACCAACAAGTGTGGTTCATCATCTTGACGATGAACCACACTTGTTGGTTCAAAATGCGTCGACAAATGAAATATCATGTAATTTATGCCGGAAAATCTCTCATAATAAATCATCTTCTTGATTATTATCATCATCCCTATTGAGCTTAGATTTTTGAGTTATGACATGTCTGTTATCTTAACTGAGAACTTTTTTGTAATGTTGTCCGTGTAACCAAATTACCTCCCGCTAATTCTTAGTAGGTAGCAAGATGTTTCTAATTTAAGTATTTTATTTTTGTGTATATAACGTTTATAGTTGGTGGCGGGGCTTCTTGGAGTGGAATCGGGTCAAGACGCCGTGATACGTGCTTTGCTGTACGAAAGGTTGTTTGAGAAGGTGGCGCCATATCCATACACAGTGGCAGAATTCACGGACAAGATTTCTATTCTTAGGAATAAGTTGGGGCACACCGGAATTGCCGACGAAGGCCTGTTTGTCTCACGTGCTCTGGGAGCAGAGGGGAAGGTGAAAGGCAACATTCTTGCGGGCGATGAATACTCGGTTTCATATGCGCGCAGCCCTGCCCAAATTCTGAGGATTGTCTATTCATCTGGTAGTGAATCATCTCCTGGAGGGTTCTACCCTCGTGGTGCTGATGGAAGGATTGCGCGCCAATACCTCTCCAAGAAAACGCACAGCTAATTTATTAGAGTTGCTACTATTGGTTACGGGCTTTGCCGATGCCATTCTATTATTACGTCATGTACCATCCATCGTCTGTGTGTGTGTGTGTTCTTGTTTAATTTGTATAGGGAGCAGGTGGTCAGTTGGAAGTATGATCTGCAAGTAGATTTATATAGGGAGTAGGTGGTCAGTTGGAAGTATGATCTGCAAGTAGATTTGATATGAAAATCAATAAGGGAGATATTGATGAAGTAGATAAATAAGGACCTTTTGTCCATGTATTTTTCATAATTTGAATCTCCAGATGATCAGCACAAAAATGTGATGTAAAAATGTTAAAAGGTTATAGCGATAAAAGGTACTTGTTTATTGCTCCATTCTTTAGTGGGGCTTCTGGCTTTTCTCCATATTATTTGTAATTATTTCAAAATAAATATTAATTATTATGGTAAAGTTTTTACCACATTTTGGGTTTGAGAATATATAACAATTTTATCTCAATGAATGAATTTTATTTTTAAGTTTATTTGGTGTTATTTTAATGTAAAGATAAGATTACATTGGTTGTTTGTTCGTTTTGTTTGTTATGATTGAGTATACAAATATCAAATTTCCTTATAAAAAAAAATATTATAAATAAATAAGTTAAGTAAAGTTAGAAAAGAATTAACATCATAAGTAAACAAGTTATGCTGTAAATTTATTAATATTAGTTTATTTTATTTATGTTATATTTTTTATTATTTATTTTGTTTATGTTATATTTTTTATTATTTATGTTTGGTTTTGTTAATTGAATTTGTAATAGGAAAAGCATTCATTTGTGTTATACATATGAAGAAAATTAGTATATATTCTTTAGGTATCATTTTTTTTCTATATAAATAATATAGATTTTTTTTTGAGGTGAAATACTTGTATATATTCTTTCTTCAATCACACTTATACTTGTATTTGCAATTTCTTTCATCATGGTGTGCTTATTTTATATGGAGTCTTTGATACTAGGGAAAATATAGGCATTAAATGAATAGATATATGTATATCTCTTTTGATGGTGTACTTAGTATTTCCCCAAACACATCCTCAAACTCCTGCAACATTGGTAAGGCCTTAATGATTGGAACTTTAGTCTTGGTTGGCTCTTCCATGTGAGTTACATACAATTGGCATCCATTTTTTAATCATCTTTTCAACTATAAGGATGAATTCTTCCTTATAGAAATGGGAATTCCTTTCAATGTACTTTGTTTTCCTCCTTCATCAATTCAAGTAAAAGTCCTCTTATGACAATCTACGATGGCATGATGTGCATCGAACCAATCCATTCGAATAAGGATGCCATATGATCCAAGTGATATGATGTTCAAATCTACATTAGTGGTAATCTCCCTTTTGGTTCTAGTAGCTAATTAAAGGTCAACCAAAATTTCTTATGCTTAATTCTCTTCAAATGAAATGTTTCAACTAAACTGCGGGCAATGTAATTATGACTTGCTCTCGAATCAATTAAAATGGCAATAGGATAATGTGTAATCTTACTTTGTATTTCAATTATGATTGATTCATGATCTATCATGATCTAACTATTGATCATCCAAGGCTCCATATATTTTTGGAATGTTCCTATCCTTATCTTCCACTATGGTTGCCTCATGGTAGGTTGTGTGTAGTCCTCATTATATATCTCTTATGAGCACAATCTATAGACATATGATCTCAATTACAACCCCAACATCTAATTGGCTGCCTTGCCCTCTTTCCTAGATATTTCATCATTTTGGATCCACTCTGAACATATTGACCTTGTTGATATGTATTAAAATTGTTCTTGAAGAAAGGAGGTTTGAATCCTCTCTTCTTTTGATCTAACTTTTCCTTCCTCTTATATTTTAAAGGCTATTGAAAATCTACTTTGTCTTTGTTTTTTCTCATATAATTATTTGGCCTACCTAATGATCTCTTCTAAAGTTGTGGGTTCATTAAATTAGATCATTTCTTTGCAAAATGATGGCATTTCACCTAGGAAAGTTTGTATATATCAACCAAATATAAGGACAAGCAACTACAAGGATTAGTCAAATTTGCAATGTAAGTCAGTTGACTACTAGTTGAGTTAACTCACCAAGTGTACTTAAGTAGTTACAACTACTTGCCAATTATTTCCAGGTATAAATACACGAGATCATGAATGTAAATGTAGACTTATATTGGTTTGGTATTTTCTTTCGTTTTTGTATCTAGAGGAATCGACAATTGGACCAATCTCATACTTACGTGACACGGGGTCAATTCCAACTGCTACCACTATAAACTCTAGTTGTGTATGTATGCCCGGCTCCAACCTTCACTCGTTTTCTAGCTGCTACTAGAAGGGAGCTCCAACCCCCTGGCTCTTGTACATGCTGATCCATTTACTATTACATATGCGCTAGCCTATAGAAGGCTCCAACCTTCACTCATTTTTTCAGCTACTACTAGAAGGGAACTCCAACCCACTAGCTCTTGTACTGGACGATATGTTTACCAATACATAGGCGTTAGCCTACATAAGGCTATGACCTCCTCTCTTCCTCCAGGGACCACGTTCCATAAATTTTAAGATTAGATACTCCTCGAACACAACACCAGAATCTAAAGGCCTCATTTCATCCAATTTTCATATTGGACCCATCAATAACATTGAAGTTCAAAATCAGTCACCACTGCAATACAATAAATCACTGAAAACCATCATCGCTGAAGCAAATAACAATCAATCAATTTGAAGATTCAAAACACTGTCACCAAAACACAGTCACAAGAACACAGAGGAGAACCCAGAATTCTGCATTAACAACCATAACGAACTACAACTTCAAGTATCATATTTCAAAATGTATAGGCTACTTGGATGTGATGAACCAATGTGTACACATGCTTTTATCAATGTGAGCCAACGTACAGAGCTACAAATACTAAATTAAAAACTTCACAGCTATTCCAGAATTCAGTCATAACCAGATCATAACATTTATGTAATAAAACATGTGTCAGTATTCAGATCTAGACTATCCATGATCAGACCACATAATGATAATTCATTTCGGGCCTTATGATTGCGATCCATCATCCATCATCAACCCATAGGTGCATCCTTAGTTCAGATCAAGCAGAGCATTAGAAGCCCATAACCTGCATATTTTTTTTTGATCTCACTCTTCATAAGATATTCATTAGTTGCACACGTTGGCTTAGTGACCTTTTCCTCCTTATATAGTTAGATCCTTTGTTAATACCTTAAACCAAAACAACATAGGACCAATATCTTGGACCAAATACCTAGGGTCAATAGCTCAGACCAAATACCTTAGACCAAAATACCTTGCACCAAAACCTTGGTTTTCCAACATGTACATGATTTTCTTCCTCTGGGAGTGTGTGTATATGTATACACTCCTTTTGTTCTATTAATCCTCACGTATATGCTACTTGGACAAAGTGAAACTGTGTATACTTCTTAAACCACTCTCTTTCTTCAATCTCTGGCATCTGATCTGTAAGTTGACATGTTGCACTATGAAGTGTCATTTGAGTGAGTTCCCATAATGCCAACATTCTCCCCCTTTGGACTTGATGGCAACAACAACAACAAGACACTCTCCCCCTTTGGACTTGATGGCAAAAAAAACACCAAGACACTCTCCGCCTTTGACGTCAAGGGAAAAGGGTAGACCAAGCTATTTGCCCCCTTTGATATACTTTATGTTGTCCATGCTCCCCCTAGGTACATGCTGAATTCTCTGATTAAGCTCCCCCTTTGTACATGCTGAGATGCACTAAATCATCCATGCTTCCCTTCAGCACATGCAGAGTCTCAAAAAAATATTTTTCAAAAGAATAGCATGACTTTATAACTCAACTAAGTGAGTATGACCTTCCTATGACCAATGAATCATGCATACATCAATTTCCCAACCAAGTGGAGATACACTAATTTTGACTCATCCACCCAACCAAGTGGGGATATACCAAATGTTTATACATGACTGAAATAGAAATTATTACAACATCCTTCCCATGCATAGTGGGGTTACAAATTAGATCTTTTCGTAACCTTTACATCAAATAATATACATGACATTTATAACAAGTACCAATAATCTAAACAAGACCATGATAGTCATCAACAACTATCATATATGAACTACACCATTGGCATCTTACAATAGCATCAATATCAAAAGCATGTATACTTCCATCATCAAAAGAGCCACCTGAATCAAAACAACTAGCGGATCAAGAAATATAAGCATCTTAATGTACTAAGATCTTCTAACATAATTCCAACAATGCATTATTAGAAGCATATTCTCCCCTTGAACCTGTGCCAAATGTTCATTGTTAGATCTGATTGTTGCAAATATTAGTAAGAATCATCAAGGAATTATCATCAATTAGATATAGATCAAATTTTTAACAGCTCATGAGCACCAACACATTTCCACATATCATCAGTAGATTGTAATGTTCATCAAACAGAGTAGATAATTGACTGAACCATATCAAACCCTTTTTCTTGAGATTGTCCCACTGCTTTTTCCTCAAACCAACATATACACGACTGTGCAGCTTCGAACTGACATATATAGGGAATTGTCTTCATGAAACTTGCGTATGAGATTTAGAACACTGAAGTTTCAGACTTTCAGCTCCCCCTAAGTCTCTTATGCCTGTACACTGTGCTATGCCACATCTTTCTGACTGTACTTCCTTCTTCTTCCATATCTTCCAGTGTGATGATGTTTTGTCCTTTTGGTATGGTTCCCAAAATTTTCTCCTGCATTCCTTTTCTATATGTCTAAACTTCTCATGCATTGTTAGAAAATTATTATATTATAGAGAAATGGAACACATATAATATTGCATAAAGATAAACACAGAAAATGCAGAGAGACACAAATATACGTTGTTCACCTAGTTTGGGCTACGTCCACCTCGAACAGCCAGTCCTTCCTTTCTATTATCCAGCAAAATGAAGAGACACAACATACAATAGATCTGTTGTAATATCCTCTATTTTCTCTCACAATCTCACCTCTCTATTTCTCGCTCGAAGCATACACATCTATTACACAACCTCAATACAATGCCCTCATACAAAGAGAGGGGTTGCCTTCTAGGGCAAAAAGCCCTAAACTAAACATAAGTTCTACCACCATATCATCCGCCTAATGAACGGCCTAGATTGACTAGAAATTACTATACTTTTACAAGGAAATTTTACATCTATTTTTACCTTTTGGGGGCGTTGTCTGCGAAGCCCCCACCAGGGGACCGCTGGCCCCCAGAACCCCGAGTCGAGGGGGATCGGCCCCCTTGAACCCCCGTGGGGGGAACAAGTCACCCCTGACCCCCCCACGTGGAGGGGTGTACAAACTTCATGGGGTATACATTCATCTGAAAAAAAGACCTCTAAATAATCATGCTCCACACCCAACAATCTCCCACTTAGAGAATGATTGTAGAAACTCCACTGCTGCTTGGATTGCTAGACAATGATTCCTCTTTGGACCTGGCTGTTTTTCATCTTCAACGTCATCCTTGAAGACCAATTGAAACTGAGCATATTCTCAATTTCTCCCTAGTTAAAACTTTTGATAGCATATCTGGAGGATTCTGGTTAGTTTGTATATTTTCCAGCTTCAACTCTCCATCTACCAACACTGATCGTATGAAATGGTACTTGAGTTGTATGTGTTTAGTCCTGGAATGCAATGCTATGTTCTTTACAAGATGAATGGCACTTTGGCTATCACTGTATAATGTGCCTATATCATGCTCCTTACCTAATTCACCCATAAACCTTTGTAACCAGATCATTTCTTTACTAGCCTCTGTAGCAACAACATACTCTGCTTTTATTGTGGAAAGTGCAACAACACTTTGGATTTTTGAAACCCAACTCATAGTTGTTCCACCTATAATAAATACATATCCTCTAGTGCTCCTCCTATTATCTTTGTCACCTGCCATATCTGCATCAACATATCCCTGTAGAGAAACGTTTGAACCACCAAAGCATAATGCTTGATTTGTGGTACCTTTCAAATATCTGAGAATCCATTTCACTGCGATTTAATGTTCCTTTCCTGGATTGTTCATGTACCTGCTTACAACTCCCATTGCATGTGCAATATCAGGCCTTGTGAATACCATTCCATACATTAAGCTTCAAACTGCTAATGCGTATGGAACTTTAGAGATATAATCCATGTCATCTTAGGTCTTTGGGCACATTTCCTTACTAAGTTTGAAATGGCTACCAAAAAGTGTACTAACTGGTTTTGCATTGTGCATATTAAATCTTTTCAACACCTTTTGTATGTACTCATTTTGAGGCAATGTTAATTTGCGAATTTTCCTATCTCTAGTTATTCTCATACCAAGGATTTTTTTGCAGCTCCCAAATCCTTCATTGCAAATGAATTTGCCAATTTTGTTTTGAGCACATTTATTTCCTGCATGTTATACCCTGCAACAAGCATGTCATCTACATACAATAACAATATAATATAGCTGCCATCATTTTTCTTTTTTAGATAAACACAATGATCAGCGTGACATCTAGTATAACCTTGTTCAGACATAAACTTGTCAAATTTTAGATACCACTACCTTGGATCCTGTTTTAAGCCATACAAGCTCTTCTTCAACCTGCACACTAGTTTCTGCTTCCATTTTACCTCATATCCTCGTGGCTGTTGCATATATATCTCTTCCTCCAAATCCCCATGGAGAAAGGTTGTCTTTACATCTAACTACTCAAGATGCAAATCTTCAACTGCTACTAGACTTAAAGTAGTTCTGATTGAAGTCATTTTAACAACAGGAGAAAATATTTCGTCAAAATCAATATCTTTCTTCTGTGCAAACCCATTCACCACAAGTCTAGCATTGTACCTTTGCTTTCCTGCATCTTCTTCCTTCAGCCTGTAAACCCATTTATTCTTTAAAGTAGTTTTTCCTGCAGGTAACCTGACTAAGTCCAAAGTCTGGTTATGCATTAAGGATTCCATCTCTTCTTCCATGGCTACCTCCCACTTCTTCCTGCTTTCAACTTCCATTACTTCTTCATAACATTTGGGTTCACCAGAATCAGTCAACAATAAATAATATAATGAAGGAGAGTATCATTCAGGGGGTATACTTATCCTGGTAGATCTTCTAACACCACTTTCAGGTGTTTGGGGTGCTTATTACTGTTGTGGTGGTTGTTGTTGTTGTGGTTGTTGATTATTATTATTTTCAAGCACCTTTACTTTTTCAGTGATCTCATCAAGAACTGTGTATTCCTTGTTTTCTTTTTCCTATTTCTTTTCCTGCAACTGATTCTTATGCAAGGCCTTTTCATTGAATATTACATTGCTTCTCCTAATGATTTTGTGATTTTCATAATCATATAAGTGATAACCAAAATCATTAACACCATATCCAATAAAGGTACATTTCTTTGATTTTGCCTCAAGATTTGTCCTATTTTCTTTATTGATATGGACAAAGGCCTCACAACCAAAAGGCTTTAAAAAAGAGTAGTTTACCTTTTTACCTGTCCGTGCTTCCTCTGGAACACCACCATCCAAGGAACTTGAAGGCCCTCTGTTTATTAGATAAAAAGTAGTATCTACAACATCTACCCAAAATTGTAAAGGCAATCCTGCATGCAATCTCATACACCTTGCATGCTCCATTATTCTTCTGTTCATCCTTTCTGACACACCATTTTCTTATGGTGTTCTTGGAACTATCCTCTGTCTGCGAATTCCATGCTCTGAACAGTACCTATCAAACTCTTTGTTGCAATATTCACCTCCATTGTCTGATCTGAGACACTTCAATTTCTTTCATGTCTCAATCTCAACCAAAGCTTTCCATTTCTTGAAAGTATCAAATACATCATTTTTATTCTTAATACAATAAATCCAAGTTTTTCTAGTTGCATCATCAATAAAAGTAACACAATAACAAGAGCCACTGAGATATGATACCTGAGAAGGTCCCCATACATCTGTATGTACAAGCTCTAATTTTTCGCTCTTCTTTTCTTTCCCAACTCTAAGAAATCTAACTCTCTTCTATTTTCCATAAATGGAATCCTTACAGAAGTCCAAATCAACATTCTTCAAACCTGACAACAAATTCCTTGAGTGAATAATCTTCATCCCCTTGTCACTCATGTGTCCGAGCTTATGATGCCATAATGTTGCATCTGCTCCTTTGGAATTTAAAGCATTAACAGAGTTAGAAATGCCATTGCATAAATACAATGTATCAACCTTTTCACCTTTTACTATTAGTAGGGATCCTTTGGTGACCTTCCAAGATTTATCTGTGAAAGTTGTCACACAACCTTCACCGTCTAACTGCCCTATTGAAATCAAATTTTTCTTCAGATCTGGAACATGCCTTAACTCCTTTAGTAGCCATTGGTTTCCATTCCGCTATTTTACAAGAACCTTACCCATTCCAACACTTTTATAGGGTTTATCATCACCAAAACGGACTTGTCCAAAATCTCCTTGAACATAGTTATGAAAATATTTCTTTATCAAGTGTGGCATGGAATGAGGCCTCTGAATCTACCACCCAGGAATCAATAATATGTTCGAAAGAAAGAATCAAAGCATCTTCTAACACCTCACCTGTCACATTTGCTTCATGATTGTTTTCTTGTTGTGCATTTCCTTATTTTCCCTTCTAAGATCTACAGTCTTTCTTTAAGTGTCCTTTCTTTCTGCATTTCCAAAACACTATCCCCGATTTGGACTTGGATCTGCGTTTCCTTGATTTACTACAATATCTTGAGCTCTTTCCTTTTTCCATTTTTCTTTCCGTACACTCTACACTCAAAGCATTACCTGATGTCCCATCGAAGCTTTTCCGTCACATTTCCTCGCTAAGGATAGCACCGACAACATCATCAAACTTTAAAGCACTAGATCCAGAAACAAAGTTAGTAATGGCCATTACTAAACCATTCCAACTTTCTGGCAATGAGCACAAGAATAACAAAGCTCTAACTTCATCATCAAATTCTACCCCTACAAAACTTAACTGACTTGTAACAATATTAAAATCATTTAAATGGTCTACAACAGATCCACCTTCCGACATCTTCATATTAAATAATCGTTTCATAAGAAATACCTTGTTTGAGGCCAGGGCTTTTCATATAGTTTCACCAATGCCTTAATCAAACCCTCTATTGTTGTTTCCTTCGAAATGTTGAAGGCGACCGACACTACAAGGCATAATTGTATTGTTCCGAGTGCCTTTCTATCCAGAAGGTTCCATTCTTCATCTGTCATACTTGTCGGCACCTTTGTTTTTCCACCCAATGGTAGGTACAGATCTTTCTAATACAGATAATCTTCCATATGCATCTTCCACAGCGATAAGTTTTGGCCATTAAATTTCTCGACCCTAAACTTACCATCTTCCACCATTTCTCCCACTCGAATTAGGAACCCTCCCTTCCTGCGAGTTTACCAGCCAAATAGACCTTCAGATTTGATACCAGTTATTAGAAAATTATATCTTATAGAGAAATGGAATGTTGGCATTATGATGCATGTGTTGTACTTGATCGCAACCTCTTGTAGAAGAACAACTCACTTATATATAACTAGATGAATCTACAGAAGAGATATCAGATGTGACAATGGGATGCAGGACAACTCAAAGGAATCAGTTCAGATGTAATGAACAATGACAACTCATTAAGATGACAATTCTCAGTATGACAAGTTAGCTTTGCCATCAAGTCCAAAGGGGGAGATTGTTGGCATTATGATACAAGTGTTGTCCATGATGGCAACTCACAAAGATGATAGATCAAAGTGCAGCAGGTCATTAGCAAAGAATTGATGATCATACTACAAAGAATGAACAAAGAAAAGTATATACGCAGGTTCACTATGTACCAAGTCGTGTACACATGCAGGTCCACTATATACCAAGTTGCGTATATATGCAGGTTTTCTATATACAAAGTAGTGTATACACGCAGGTTATACAAGTAGGGCCACTATATACAAAGGCGTCTATACACGCAGGATTGCTGATCAAAAGTCGCGTATGCGTATGCACGCACTTTCATGCATGGAAAACCGCATACATGTGGGAAAGCTTATTTTTGGGTCTGTGGTACTTAGATCTATGGTTTTGGACCTTGGTATTGTGTCGAAAGTGTTGAACCCATGTATTGGGTCCCTAGTATTAGTTCTAAATGGTTTTGGACCATGGTATTGAGTAAGGCCTAAAACTATAAAAGGAGAAGAAGATCATTAGGCAAAGACATTAAGAAAATCTTGAATATCTAATGAAGTATGAGACCTAGTATGCAGGTTATGGGTTCATGATGCTTTGCTTGATCTGAGCTAAGGAGGAATCTCACCGATTGATGGAGAACAAGATCTAAGGATAAATCGGGATCAAATGGTTTGGAATGAATCATCTCTATATGGTTTGATTATGATTATTCTAGATCTGTATACTAACACATGTAATGTTATGATCTGGGTATAAATTAAGTTTTAAATAGTTGCAACTCATGAATGAATATCTACAGATGTATTGTTGGTTGAATTTGATAAAAGCGTGTACATACGTAGGTTATATACATCTAAGTAGCATATACCATATACACTATCATATTTGAAGTTACAGGTGGTTTTGGTAGTTGATGCAAAGTCTAAGTTCTGGTGACTGTTTACTAGTGTCAGTATTCTGCATATTCAGATTCGTTGATTATGTTTAGCTACAATGTTGTTGGATGAGATCTATAATGGATCAGGATCATAATGACTTATCTTTATGTGATCTAATGGACTAGATCTGGTTGCTAACATGCGTATTATCTTTGTATATGTAACGATCTGGGTATGTCTGAAGTCAGGAAGTGCAACAAAGTTATAACTAAGTATTTGATGAAATATAGGCTAGTTCTCTTTGGTGAAGTTGCGTATACATGCTAGTTCAACTCTTCCAAGTAGCGTATGCACTCTGATGCATGATTTTTGATGATACAGCTAGATCTGAACATTGTTGCAGAGTTTTGTGTTCTACTTTGTGTTTTGGTGATTGCATTTTGTTCACAGGGTGTCAGTGATTGAGTATTGGGTGACTCAGAGATTGATGATGCTAGTGTTGATTGATTGTGTGCTTCAATGATATTGATGGGTCCAGTATGAAAATTGGATGAAACATGGCCTTCAGATTATGATGATGTGTTCCATGAGTATCCAGTCTGAAAATTTATGAAACGTGGTACTTGGAGGAAGAAAAGAGAAGGTTGTAGCCTTCTATAGATCGGAACCTACGTACTAGTACTTCAGCTAGTACAAGAGCTAAAGGGGTGCTAGCTCCCTTCCAGTAGTAGTTGGAAAACGAGTGAAGGTTGGAGAATTTAATAGGCCGACACCTACATACTAGTAAAAGGATCGGCTAGTACAAGACCTAAGGGGGTTGCAGCTCCCTTCTAGGAGAAGCTGGAGAACGGGAGAAGGTTGTAGCCTTCTACAGGTAGAAGCCTGTGTACTGGTATAAGACTGCACCTGTACAGAAATATTATAAAACGAAGTTTCTTATTAAAGGAAGATAGAGATGACTTGTAGCAGGTGGTTTTCACCCACTTTGGGTTTCCACCTTACATCATGGTGTTCATGTGTGCTTCTTGTGTGTGATGATCTATTATGTTTTACTGCACCTTTTTACTGTTCATATGGTTAATAAATGTTCTGATGCACTAACTAAAGATCAACATTTAATGGACATACACTGGTTGCATTAGACACAGTTGCGTGTACACCCAGGTTCCCCTCACTGAAGTAGCGTATATGAATCTGAGTGTGGAAATGAAAAAATTATAATACTGATTCACCCCCCCTCTCAGTATTATTTCCAACAATTGGTGGTATCATAGCAGGACCTTAGGTAGAAGCTTGATCGCTTGAAGGAGATCCGCAGATCAATGGGAAAGAAGCTTAAGAAGAAAGCGCCTAAGAAGAGGAAGACATCTCAGAAGAGCTATGATAGTGGGAGAATCGATTGGGGAATATGTGGAAGAAGCACTTCAAATTCAGAATCACTTCAGAATGAAGATGAACAAGCAAAAGAACTATTAGGTATGAATTTGTTATCCCATTGTGATACATTTATCCATCCATTTGAAGATGATGAAAGTGATAGCGAAACAACTGAATTTTCTCTTGTGGGTGAGAAAGAAAGATATCAAATAGATGCAGAATTTAAAATGCTTACAGACAAAATTAGAGATCAGCAAGATCTATTGAACAAAAGGGAATGTGCCTTCAAAGAAGAAGCTACCAAACTAAAAGCTCAACTAGAGGAAGGAAACAAGTTAAGGAAGTTATTCAAGGACAAGGAAGATCAATCTCAAAATTTGCAGGATGAAGTGACATCATTAATAAATGAAGTCAATGAAAGGAGCACAACAATCAAGAAACTCAAAGCATAGAAAATCTTAGGGGCAAATGTTCGCCCTTTGGCGAAATTAAGGGGTTTCAAATTTTTAGTGGGAGAATATTTTGTATCATAGTACATTTTTACAAATCACCTCAAATAGCCCACCTTATTTTAAGGGAGAGGGTAAAAAAGGTAAATTTAGCCCTTGAAATTAGGATTTACAACTTTCCATTCTCCCATTTTCAAGAATAGGTTTTATTTAAGTGAATCCTATGGGCCAAATACCATATTTGTAAAAGAGGTATGGTAAATTAATAAAAATATAAATAAACGAGGAGTATGGTAAACAAATAAAACATTTTTTATATTTACTCCATAATTAACCTTATATTTATGAACACCCAAAAAATGCATTATATTTAGGTGAAACCTATGGGCAAAATACTATGGGACAAATACCATGGACTAGATTGTTATTAATACCATGCAAAAGAACATTATTAACCTTAATATTAGTATTAATAAAAATAAAAATGGCACATGGTATTGACCCATGGTATTCACCTGGAATGTAGCCTATTTAAATGGGGGAATTAAACCAGCATAGATACATCTTTACTCTGGATCTACTAACCCCCGAGAGGTATCAAATATCGTGATATGCAAACTAGCATAGAGTGAAAAAATATTTGATCCGATCAAGAGTAAAAATGGATGTTGTAATTTAATGTATGTTAAACATTTTAGCTTGGTTAAAGTAATAAATAAAATAAAATTTCAACTATTAATTTTATTAATTTTTATAAATGACTAATAGTTATTTTTAAGCTCCACGTTTATGATAACCCATGGTATTGACCCATGGTAATACCATGGTATTCATGCGAGCATAGACTATTTAAACAGGAAATTCTATCATCCTAGATCCATCTTAATTCTGGGTCTACCAAGTGCTCAGAGGGATAAATAGATTTCATCCCCCTAAGAGTGGTAGATGTGGAGTTAAGATGGATATAGGTTGGTTTTTATGATAATGAAGATATTAAATAGACTTAGGAAACTATATTTTTGAAACATCTTAAGGTGAATGGTTAAAGCATAGACATTGGACAAATATATTTGTATACTTCTGTTTTAAACTGAAGCAAATCCAGGGCTAAAAGGAATGGATTGATTGCACTAGTCATCCTTCTATAACTTTCCAACATATGCTGGAGTAAACAGATTGTAATTTGGGTAATTTTTCTATTTGCAAATAGGAACATACTTGTGTATTGGCAGGGTGGTTACGAGGTCCCTAGAAGTGATGAATTTGAATTTTTCTTGGTTTTATATATAGTATTAGGTTTTTTCTCATGCTTTTTGTGAATGGCACGGGTGAATTTTATCCTACACCCACTAGGTTATCGATATGTAATTTTGGTAATTTTGATTTCAAGAGATATTTTAAAGAAATGCAATGATTTCATTTGTGTATTCAATAAACACAAGATTTTATAATTGAGTAAAATATTTGCCATGTCTGGTGAGAGATTCGCCAAAAAATTATGTATACATATCATATTATTGATAAAATCGCCTTCCATTTTTCCTATATACCATGGAGATTCGCCCATTTATTATACATGTAAATTTACTGGGGGTTCTTTAAATTTTCATTGACTCAGAGAAAGATCCAGTTATTATGAAAGTATTGAAGCTACGATCCTCTCACTAAAAGAGGATCTTGAAGAATCAAATAAGAAGAAAAAAGAACTACTCCAAGCTCTTGAAAAACAAGAAAACGAAGTTCTTGAATTAAGACAGTATTTTGAAGAAGAAAGAAAAGTTGAAGAAAACATGAAGAAGAAGTATCTTAAAAAGGAAGAGCAACATCAAGTTGAAGCAAATATTCTAAATGATAAATTAGAAGGAAAGGATAAGCTCTTATGATTTCAAGATAGTACTAAGATCTTGAATGATATTCTTAGTAGTCAAAGGTCTCCTACTATCAAAACTGGCCTTGGATTTTATGAATCTGAATCTAGCTTACAACAAGAGGCAAGGAACTCTAATGAAAAATCTAAAATAATCAACAAGGAGATGAGAGGACAACCCCATCAACAGCCAAGGAAATAAATTCTTCAAATAAAATCTTTTACTCCTCTAATGAATAATGTTGAGTATTATGTATGTCATAATCTTGGACATGTTGCAACCAGATGCAGAAGTAGAATGGTTCAAGACCATCACATAGAAAGATCATCATGTTCCAGGTACTTGAAGGGATATTTTTTTTCTTGCAATATGTTTGGTCACAAAGCTGTTGATTGCTATAGAAGGAATATGAAGCATGTAAGATGTTATGCATGTAACAAGCTTGGACATATAGCAAAGGAATGCAGGAACAAAGTACAAGCACCATACCAAAAGGAGAAAACATCATCACACTTGAAGATGTGGAAGAAGAAGGAAGCACTATCAGAAAGATGTGGCACAACACAATGTACAAACATAACAGACTCAGAGGAAGCTGAAAGTGTAAAACTTCAGTTTTCTCAATCTCATACGCAAGTTTCATAAAGAAATGTCACGTATATACGCGATTTTGACAGTGCACAGTCGCGTATATGTCAGTTTGAGAAAAGTAGTGGGACAGGCTCAGGAAAAGTGTCTGATATGATTCATTCCATTACTTGCCCTATTTGATAATGGTTACAATCTGCTGAAGATGTCTGGAAATGTCTTAATACTTGTAATATGTTTAGAAGTGTTTTGATCCTAACTTGTTGATGATGATGCCTTCATAGTTCTTGCTGATATATGCATGATCAGATCTAACAGTACACAAGATGGCACAGGTTCAGGGGGAGCATATACTTTTAAAAATACATTGTTGGAATTATGGTTAGTAGTCCTTGGTGATGATGCTTATATGGCTAAATGATACATCTTGCTATGATATGCTTATGATTTTTCCATGATAAAATCTCATATGATTCTTGGGGTTACATAGTTGGTGTTCAGATAAGATTTGTGGTTGATTCTGTGATGAAGCATATATGGTGCTTACATGGTGATCTTCATAAGGATAAGGAGAAGTAAAAATCCTAAATACACAATTTCATTACTTGATGATGAGTCACTCATATGCTGTTGTCGACATACAATACAGTTATGATGCAGGATTCCTATAGTTCTTGGTGTTCACATGGATGAGGATTGTTGTTGTTGATGATATCAAGAAGTCTTGACAAAAGATCTTGAGCTCAAGATACATAGTGTTATATATAACATGCTGGATACATGGATGATTACTCAAAGTTGCATTGTTGGAGACATGATGATGATGAGTTCTTACCTATATGATGATAGGTTGATACTTACATATGTTGATTGATGTAGATGTTCCCAAGTAATGATACATGGATGATTTAAAAGATCATGTAGATCTTGATGTTGATGAGATGGCTATGATGTTCTTCAGATATGATATAATGTGAATGATTTTGTATTTCATATGCAGAATTCATTCATGAAAGGCTATGATAATATTCAAGAGGATGAATTGATATCTATATGCAGACATATCTTGTCACAGGTTGATGCTATCTACACTAATGGACATATACATGTTCCTAGTCTAGATGCTGTTGACAGATTCTTATGGAGCAGATCATACACTATGTATGATAGTTGTTGATGATTATCATGGTCTTATTTAGATATTTGGTCTTTGTTATAAATTTCATATATATCAATGTAAACGTCATACCAAGACTCGAGATGTAGTAGTTTGTCTCTATCTATTGTAGTCATTTGATGAATCCCTTTTGGTCACATGATGTAATTTGTACCCCCACTATGCATGGGAAGGATGATGTAATATTTCAGTCATGTATAAACAATTGTTATCTGGTATATCCCCACTTGGTTAGGTGGATGAGTCAATATTGGTATATCCCCACTTGGTTGGGAGATGGATGTATGTATGAGTCTTTGGTGATAGGAAGGTCATTTATGATGTATAGAGTCATTTTCTTCTTGTAGAACATATTTTTGCAGACCTTGCTTATAGTCAGGGGGAGCATGAACAACACACTTCAGCAGAGCAGATATTTCAGCATGTACTCAAAAGGAGCATAGACAGATTGGTACACCTTGGCATATAAAAAGGGGGAGCTCAAGCAGTGATTTCGAAAGGTACTCAGGGGGAGTATGGACAACAGAATGTATATCAAGGAAGAGGATATCTTGGTCTGCCCTTTGCCCTTGATGTCAAAGGGGGAGAGTGACTTGGTATGGTTGTTGCCATCAAGTCCAAAGGGGGAGATTGTTGGCATTATGATGCATGTGTTGTACTTGATGGCAACCCCTTGTAGAAGAAAAACTCACTTATATATAACTAGATGAATCTACAGAAGAGATATCAGATGTGACAGAATACATGGGATGCAGGACAGCTCAAAGGAATCAGTTCAGTTGTAATGAACAATGACAACTGATTAAGATGACGGTTCTCAATATGACAAGTTAGCTTTGCCATCAAGTCCAAAGGGGGAGATTGTTGGCATTATGATACAAGTGTTGTCCTTGATGGTAACTCACATAGATGATAGATCATAGTGCAACAGGTCAGTAGCAAAGAATTCATGATCAGACTACAAAAAATGAAGAAGGAAAAGTATATACGCAGGTTCACTATATACCAAGTCGTGTACACAGGCAGGATCACTATATACCAAGTCTCATATATACGCAAGTTCACTATATACCAAGTAGTGTATACACACAGGTTATACACACAGGGTTGCTATATACAAAGGTGTGTATACATGCGGGATTGTTGATCAAAAGTCGCGTATTTGTATGCAAGCACTTTCATGCGCGGAAAAGCGCATACATGTGGGAAAGCTTATTTTTGGGTCCATGGTATTTAGATCTATGGTTTTGGACCTTGGTATTGCATCCGAAGTGTTTAACCCAGGTATTGGGTCCCTAGTATTGGTTCTAAATGGTTTTGGACCATGGTATTGAGTAAGGCCTAAGACTATAAAAGGAGAGGAAGATCATTAGGCAAATGCATTCAAAAAATCTTGAATATCTGATGAAGTATGAGATCTAGTATGTAGGTTATGGGTTCATGATGCCTTGCTTGATCTCAGCTAAGGAGGAATCTCACCGGTTGATGGAGAACAAGATCTAAGGATAGATCGGGATCAAATGGTTTGGAATGAATCATCTCTATATCATTTGATTATGCTTATTCTAGATCTGTATACTAACGCATGTAATGTTCTGATCTGGGTATAACTTAAGTTTGAAATAGCTGCAACTCATGAATGAATATCTACAGATGTATACGTTGGTTGACTTTGATAAAAGCACGTACATACGCAGGTTATATACATCTAAGTAGTGTATACCATATACACTATCATATTTGAAGTTACAGGTGGTTCTAGTAGTTGATGCAAAGTCTGTGTTCTGATGACTGTTTACTAGTGTCAGTACTCTGCATATTCAGATTGGTTGATTATGTTTAGCTACAGTGTTATTGGATGAGATCTATAATGGATTTGGATCATAATGACTTATCTTTATGTGATCTAATTGACTAGATCTGGTTGCTAACAGGCGTATTATCCTTGTATATGTAATGATTTGGGCATGTCTGAAGTCAGGAAGTGTAGCGAAGTTATAAGTAAGTATTTGATCACATATAGGTTAGTTCTCTTTGGTGAAGTTGCATATACACGCTGGTTCATCTATTCCAAGTATCGTATGCACTCTGATGCATGATATTTGATGATACAGTTAGATCTGAACATTGTTCAAGAGTTTTGTGTTCTTCTCTTTGTTCTGGTGATTGTAGTTTATTGACAGGGTGTCAGTGATTCAATATTGGGTGATTCAGAGATTGATGATGCTAGTTTTGATTGATAGTGTGCTTCAATGATATTGATGGGTCTAGTATGAAAATTGGATGAAACGTGTCCTTCATATTATGATGATGTGTTCCATGAGTATCCAGTCTAAAAATTTATGAAACGTTGTACTTGGAGGAAGAAAATAGAAAGTCGTAGCCTTCTGTATATCGGCACCTACGTCTAGTACATTAGCTAGTACAAGAGCTAAGGGGGTGGTAGCTCCCTTCCAGTAGCAGCTGGAAAACGAGTGAAGGTTGGAGCATTCAGTAGGCCGACACCTACATACAAGTAAAAGGATTAGCTAGTACAAGAGCTAAGGGGTTTGCAACTCCCTTCTAGGAGAAGCTGGAGAGCGAGAGAAGGTTTTAGCCTTCTGCAAGTAGAAGCCTGTGTACTGGTATAAGACTACACCAGTACAAAAATTTTGTAAAAAGAAGTTTCTTATTAAAGGAAGATAGAGACGAATTGTAGCAGGTGGTCTTCACCCAAATTGGGTTTCCACCTTACATCATGGTGTTCATGTGTGCTTCTTATGTGTGATGATCTATTATGTTTTACTACACCAGTTTGCTATTCATATGGTTAATAAAATTTCCGATGCACTAACTAAAGATCAACATTTAATGGATTAACTGAATCATAAGTTTACTGGATATACGCTGGTTGCATTAGACATAGTTGCGTCTACACGCAGGTTCCCTTCAGTGAAGTAGTGTATATGAATCTGAGTGTGGAAATGAAAAAGTTATAATATTGATTCACCCCCCCACTCAGTATTATTTCCAACAATTGGTGGTATCAGAGTAGGTCCTTTGGTAGAAGCTTGATCACTTGAAGGAGATCTGTAGATCAATGGGAAAGAAGCTTAAGAAGAAAGCGCCTAAGAAGAAGAAGACATCTCAGAGGAGCTATGACAGTGGGAGAATCGATTGGGGAAAATGTGGAAGAAGCACTTCCAATTTAGAATCACTTCAGAATGAAGATGAACAAGCAAAAGAACTATCAGGTATGAATTTGTTATCCTCTGGTGACACATTTATCCATACATTTGAAGATGATGAAGGTGATAGCGAAACAACTGAATTTTCTCTTATGGGTAAGTAAGAAAGATATCAAATAGAGGCAGAATTTAAAAGGCTTATAGACAAAATTAGAGATTAGTAAGATCTATTGAACAAAAGGGAATGTGCCTTCAAAGAAGAAGCTACCAAAATAAAAGCTCAACTAGAGGAAGGAAACAAGGTAAGGAAGTTATTCAAGGACAAGGAATATCATTGTCAAAAGTTACATGATGAAGTGACATCATTAAGGAATGAAGTCAATGAAAGGAGCACAATAATAAAGAAACTCAGAGAAAGATCCAGTTACTATGAAAGTCTTGAAGCTTTGATCCTCTCACTAAAAGAAGATCTTGAAGAATCAAATAAGAAGAAAAAATAACTACTCCAAGCTCTTGAAAAACAAGAAAACGAAGTTCTTGAATTAAGACATTAGTTGGAAGAAGAAAGAAAAGCTGAAGAAAACATGAAGAAACAGCATCTTGAAAAGGAAGAGAAACATCAGGCTGAAGTAAATATTCTAAATGATAAATTCGAAGAAAAGGATAAGCTCTTATGATTTAAAGATAGTACTAAGATCTTGGATGATATGCTTAGTAGTCAAAGGTCTCCTACTATCAAAACCGGCCTTAGACTTTATGAATCTAAATCTAGCTTACAAGGAGAGGCAAGGAACTCTAATGAGAAATCTAAAATAATCAACAAGGAGATGAGTGGACAACCCCATCAATAGCCAAGGAAAGAAATTCTTCAAAGAAAATCTTTTACTCCTCCAATGAATAATGTTGAATGTTATTTATGTCATAATCCTGGCCATGTTGCAGCCAGATGCAGAAGTAGAATGGTTCAAGACCATCATAGAGAAAGATCATCACGTTCCAAGTACTTTAACGGATATTGTTTTTCTTGCAATACATTTGGTCACAAAGTTGTTGATTGCTACAGAAGGAATATGAAACATGTAATATGTTATGCATGTAACAAGCTTGGACATGTAGCAAAGGAATGGAGGAACAAAGTACGGGCAACATACAAAAAGGAGAAAACATCATCACACTTGAAGATATGGAAGAAGAAGGAAGCACTTTCAGAAAGATGTGGCACAGCACAATGTACAGACATAACAGACTTAGACAATGCTAAAAGTGTAAAAATTTAGTGTTCTCAATCTCATACGCAAGTTTCATAAATAAAAGTCGCGTATATATGCGAGTTTGACAGTGCACAGTTGCGTATATGTCAGTCTGAGAAAAGCAGTGGGACAGGCTCAAGAAGAGGGTCTGATATGATGCAGTCCATTACTTTCCCTCTTTGATAATGGTTACAATCTACCAATTATGTTTGGAAATGTCTTGATACTTGTAAGAAGTTTAGAAGTGTTTTGATCCTAACTTGTTGATGATGATGCATTGATACTTCTTGCTGATATATGCATGATTAGATCTAACAGTAAACAAGATGTCGCAGGTTCAGGGGGAGGATATACTTTTAACAATACATTGTTGGAATTATGGTTAGTAGTCCTTGGTGATGATGATTATATGGCTAAATGATACATCTTCCTATGATATGCTTATGAGTTTTCCATGATAAAATCTCATATGATTCTTGGGGTTACATAGTTGGTGTTCAGATCAGATTTGTGGTTGATTCTCTGATAAAGAATATATCGTGCTTACATGGTGATCTTTATAAGGATAAGGAGAAGTAGAAAGCTTGAATACACAATTTCATTACTTGATGATGAGTCATTCATATTCTGTTGTCGAGATATAATACAGTTATGATGCAGGATTCCTATAGTTCTTGGAATTCACATGGATGTGGATTGTTGTTGTTGATGATATCAAAAAGTCTTGACAAAAGATCTTGAGCTCAAGATACATAGTGCTATATACAATATGCTGGATACATGGATGATTACTCGAAGTTGCATTATTGCAGACATGATGATGATGATTTCTTACCTATATGATGATAGGTTGATACTTACATATGTTGATTGATGCGGATCTTCCCAAGTAATGATACATGGATGATATATAAGATCATGCAGATCTTGATGTTGATGAGATGGCTATGGTGTTCTTCACATATGATATAATGTGAATGATTTTGTATGTCATATGCAGAATTCATTGATGGAAGGCTATGATAATATTCAAGAGGATGAATTGATATCCATATGCAGACATATCTTGTCACAGGTTGATGCTATCTACACTAATGGACATATACAGGTTGTTGGTCTGGATGCTGTTGACAGATGCTTATGGAGCAGATCATACACTATGTATGATAGTTGTTGATGACTATCATGGTCTTATTTAGATATTTGGTCTCTATTATAAATGTCATATATATCAATGTAAAGGTCATATCAAGACTCGGGATGTAATATTTTGTCTCTATCCATTGTGGTCATTTGATGAATCCCTTTTGGTCACATGATGTAATTTGTACCCCCACTATGCATGGGAAGGATGATGTAATATTTCAGTCATGTATAAACAATTGCTATCTGGTATATCCCCACTTGGTTGGGTGGATGAGTCAATATTGGTATATCCCCACTTGGTTTGAAGATGGATGTATGTATGAGTCTTGGTGATAGGAAGGTCATTTATGATGTATAGAGTCATGTTCTTCTTGTAGAACATATACTTGTTGTCCTTGCTTACAATTAGGGGGAGCATGAACATCACACTTCAGCAGAGAAGAGATTTCAGCATGTACTCAAAAGGAGCATAGACAGATTGGTACACCTTGGCATATACAAAGGGGGAGCTCAAGCAGTTATTTCAGAAGGTACTCAGGGGGAGTATGGACAGCTGAATCTATATCAAGGAAAAGAATATCTTGGTTTGCCCTTTGCCCTTGATGTCAAAGGGGGAGAGTGACTTGGTATGGTTGTTCCCATCAAGTCCAAAGGAGGATATTTTTGGCATTATGATGCATGTGTTGTACTTGATGGCAACCCCTTGTAGAAGAACAACTCACTTATATATACCTGGATGAATCTACAGAAGAGATATCAAATGTGACAGAATACATGGGATGCAGGACAACTCAAAGGAATCAATTTAGATGTAATGAACAATGACAACTCATTAAGATGACAATTATCAGTATGTCAAGTTAGCTTTTCCATCAAGTCCAAAAGGGGAGATTGTTGGAATTATGATACAAGTGTTGTCCTTGATGGCAACTCACACAAATGACAGATCATAGTGCAGCAGGTGAGTAGAAAAGAATTGATGATTAGACTACAAAGAATGAAGAAAGAAAAGTATATACACAGGTTCACTATATACCAGGCCGTGTACGCACGCAGGTTCACTATATACCAAGTCGCATATATACACAGGTTCACTATATACCAAGTAATGTATACATACAGGTTATACACGTAGGGTCGCTATATACAAAGGTGCGTATACACATGGGATTGTTGATCAAAAGTCGCGTATACGTATGCACACACTTTCATGCACGGAAAAGCGCGTACATGTGGGAAAGCTTATTTTTGGGTCCATGGTATTTAGATCTTTGGTTTTGGACCTTGGTATTGTGTTCGAAGTGTTGAACCCAAGTATTGGTTCTAAATGGTTTTGGACCATGGTATTAAGGCCTGAGAGTATAAAAGGAGAAGAAGTTCATTAGGCAAAGGCATTCAAAAAATCTTGAATATCTGATGAAGTATGAGATCTAGTATGCAGGTTATGGGTTCATGATGCTTTTCTTGACCTGAGCTAAGGAGGAATCTCACCGGTTGATGGAGAAAAAGATCTAAGGGTAGATTGGGATCAAATGGTTTCGAATGAATCTTGTCTATATGGTTTGATTATGCTTATTCTATATCAGTATAGTGACACATGTAATGTTCTGATCTGGGTATAACTTAAGTTTGAAATAACTACAACTCATGAACATAGAAAATTTTAGGGGTGAATGTTCGCACTTTGGAAAAATTAAGGGGTTTTAAATTTTTAGTGGGCGAATATTTTGTATCATAGTACATTTTTACAAATCACCTCAAATAGCCCACCTTATTTTAATGGAGAGGGTAAAAAGGTAAATTTAGCCCTTGAAATTAGGAGTTACAACTTTCCATTCGCCCATTTTCAAGAATAGGTTTTATTTAAGTGAATCCTATGGGCCAAAAGCCCAAATACCATATTTATAAAAGAGGTATGGTAATTTAATAAAAATATAAATAGATGAGAGGTATGGTAAATAAATAAAACATTTTTTATATTTACTCCATAAGTCACCTTATATATATGCAAGGGTGTAAACAAATAAAAATATAAGTAAAGTGGAGATATGGTAAATAAATAAAACGTCTTTTTATACTTACTCAAAAGATATGGTAAATAAATAAAAATATAAATAAACTAGACGCATGGTAAATAAATAAAACCTCCTTTTATATTTAGTCCATAACCCTCATTCTATTTATGAAGGCTGAAGAAAGAGGTTTTATTTAAGTGAATCCTATGGGCCAAATACCATATTTGTAAAAGAGGTATGGTAAATTAATAAAAATATAAATAAACGAGAGGTATGGTAAACAAATAAAACATTTTTTATATTTACTCCGTAAGTCACCTTATATTATGAACACTCAAAAAATGCATTATATTTAGGTGAAACCTATGGGCAAAATACTATGGGACAAATACCATGGACTAGATTGTTATTAATACCATGCAAAAAAATATTATTAACCTTAATATTAGTATTAATAAAAATAAAAATGGCACATGGTATTGACCCATGGTATTCACCTAGAATGTAGCCTATTTAAATGGGGGAATTAAACCAGCATAGATCCATCTTTACTCTGGATCTACTAACCCCCGAGAGGTATCAAATATCGTGATATGCAAACTAGCATAGAGTGAAAAAATATTTGATCTGATCAAGAGTAAAAATGGATGTTGTAATTTAATGTATATTAAACATTTTAGCTTGGTTAAAATAAAAAATAAAATAAAATTCAACTATTAATTTTATTAATTTTTATAAATGACTAATAGTAATTTTTAAGCTCCAGGTTTATGATAACCCATGGTATTGACCCATGGTAATACCATGGTATTCATGTGAGCATAGACTACTTAAAGGGGAAATTCTATCATCCTAGATCCATCTTAATTCTAGGTCTACCAAGTGCTCAGAGGGATAAATAGATTTCATCCCCCTAAGAGTAGTAGATGTGGAGTTAAGATGGATATAGGTTGGTTTTTATGATAATGAAGATATTAAATAGACTTAGGAAATTATATTTTAGAAACATCTTAAGGTGAATGGTTAAAGCATAGACATTGGACAAGTATATTTGTATACTTCTGTTTTACACTGAAACAAATCCAGGGCTAAAAGGAATGGATTGATTGCACTAGTCATCCTTCTATAACTTTCCAACATATGCTGGAGTAAACAGATTGTAATTTGGGTAATTTTTCTACTTGCAAACAGGAACATACTTGTGTATTGGCAGGGTGGTTACGAGGTCAAGTGATGAATTTGATTTTTTCTTGGTTTTATATATAGTATTAGGTTTTTTCTCATGCTTTCTGTGAATGGCACGGGTGAATTTTATCCTACACCCACTAGGTTATCCATATGTAATTTTGGTAATTTTGATTTCAAGAGATATTTTAAAGAAATGCAATGATTTCATTTGTATATTCAATAAACACAAGATTTTATAATCCAGTAAAATATTCGCCATGCCTGGTGAGAGATTCGCCAAAAAATTATATATACATATCATATTATTGATAAAATCGCCTTCCATTTTTCCTATATACCATGGAGATTCGCCCATTTATTATACACGTAAATTTAGGGGGGGTTCTTAAAATTTTCCCTGCTCATGAATGCATATTTGGAGATGTATACATTGGTTGACTTTGATAAAAGCACGTACATACACCGGTTATATACATCTAAGTAGCGTATACCATATACACTATCATATTTGAAGTTACGGGTGGTTCTGGTAGTTGATGCAAAGTCTGAGTTATGGTGATTGTTTACTAGTGTCAGTATTCTGCATATTCAGATTGGTTGATTATGTTTAGCTACAGTTTTGTTGGATGAGATCTATAATGGATCAAGAGCATAATGACTTATCTTTATGTGATCTGATGGACTAGATCTAGTTTCTAACTTGCGTATTATCCTTGTATATGTAATGATCTGGGTATTTCTAAAGTCAAGATGTGCAGCGAAGTTATAAGTAGGTGTTTGATCACATATACGCTGCTTCTCTTTGGTGAAGTTGCGCATACACGCTGGTTCGGCTCTTCCAAGTAGCATATGCACTCTGATGCATGATTTTTGATGATACAGTTAGATCTAAACATTGTTGTAGAGTTCTGTGTTCTTCTCTGTGTTCTGGTGATTGCAGTTTGTTGATAGGGTGTCAGTGATTCAGTATTGGGTGATTCAGAGATTGATGATGCTAGTGGTGATTGATTGTGTGCTTCAATGATATTGATGGGTTTAGTATGAAAATTGGATGAGACGTGGCCTTCAGATTATGATGATGTGTTCCATGAGTATCCAGTCTGAAAATTTATGAAATGTGGTACCTTGAGGAAGAAAAGAGAAGGTTGTAACCTTCTGTAGATCGGCACCTACGTACTAGTACATCAGCTAGTACAAGAGCTAAGTGGGTGGTAGCTCCCTTCTAGTAGCAGCTGGAAAACAAGTGAAGGTTGGATCATTCAGTAGGCCGACACCTATGTACAAGTAAAAGGATAAACTAGTGCAAGATCTAAGGGGGTTGTAGCTCCCTTCTAGGAGAAGCTGGAGAATGAGAGAGGGTTGTAGCCTTCTGTAGGTAGAAGCCTGTGTACTAGTATAAGACTGCACTAGTACAAAAATATTGTAAAAAAAGTTTCTTATTAAAGGAAGATAGGGACGACTTGCAGTAGTTGGTTTTTAGCCACATTGGGTTTCCACCTTACATCATGGTGTTCATGTGTGCTTCTTGTGTGTGATGATCTATTCTGTTTTACTGCACTTGTTTACTGTTCATATGGTTAATAAAAGTTTTGATGCACTAACTAAAGATCAACATTTAATGGATTAACTGAATCATAATTTTACTGGATATATGCTGGTTTCATTAGACACAGTTGCGTGTACATGCATGTTCCCTTCACTAAAGTAGCGTATATGAATCTGAGTGTGGAAATGAAAACGTTATAATACTAATTCACCCACCCACTCTCAGTATTATTTCTAACATGGAACACATAGAATATTGCATAAATATAAACACAGAAAATGCAGAGAGACACAGATATACGTGGTTCACCCAGTTTGGGCTATGTCCACCCCAAACAGCTAATCCTTCCTTTATATTATCCAGTAAAATGAAGAGACACAACCTACAACAGATCCGTTGTAATATCCTTTGTTTTCTCTCACAATCTCACCTCTCTGTTTCTCACTTGAAGAATACACATCTATTACACAGCCTCAATATAATTCCCTCATACAAAGAAAGGGGTTGCCTTCCAGGGCAAAAAACCCTAAACTAAACATAAGTTCTACCATCAGATCATCCGCCTAATGAATGGCCCAGATTGACTAGAAATTACTATATTTTACAAGGCCCCCCAGCACCCCCCCGCATGGAGGGGTTCACAAACTTCATGGGGTATACATCTGGTTGAAACAAACACCTCTAAATAATCATGCTCCACACCCAACATGCATAACATATTACATGTTTCATATTCCTTCTATAGCAGTTAATGGCTTTGTGAACAAACATATTGCAAGAAAAAGAATATCCCTTAAAGTACCTGAAAGTTGATGATCTTTTTGTGTGGCGGTCTTGAACTATTCTACTTCTTCATCTCGCTGCAACATTTCCAAAATTATGACATATAAAGCATTTAACATTATTCATCGGAGGAAATAACCAACTATCACATCCACAGTTAGGAGTAAAAGATTTTCTTTAAAGAATTTCTTTCCTTGGTTTTTGATGGGTTTAACCTTTCATCTTCTTGTTGAGCATTTCATATTTTGCATTAAGGTTCCTTGCCTCATCTTGTGAGCTAGATTCACCTTCAACAGATTCATGAAAACGAAGACTAGTTTTGATGGTAGGAGACCTTTGACTACTAAGAATATTACCCAAAATCTTAGTAATGTCTTGAAATCGTAACAGTTTACCCTTTTCTTCTAATTTACCTTTTAAGATATTTACCTCAACATGATATTGCTCTTCCTTTTCCATATACTAATTCTTCAAGATTTCTTTAGCCTTTCTTCCTTCTTCCACTTGGTGCCTTAATTTGAGAATCCCATTTTCTTGTTCTTCATCTTCTTGAGGTAGTTCTTCATTCTGCTTATTTTAAATATCTTATTTTAGAGAGAGGATCTTAGCTTCAATACTTTCACAGTAACTAGATATATCTTTAAGTTTCTTGATTGTTGTCCTCTTTTCATTTACTTCATTTCTTAATGATGTCACTTCATCCTGTAGCTTTTCACATTGATCATCCTTTTCCTTATATTGCTTTCTTACTTTGTTTCCTTCCTCCAGCTGAGCTTTTAATCTGGTAACTTCTTCTTTGAAGGCACACTCCCTTTAGTTAAATAGATCTTGTTGATATTTGATTTTTTGTGTGAGTATTTCAACTTCTACCTCTATGTTTCTTTCATGATCATTTCCAATATCTTCAATATTTCATGAACAAAGAAAAGTATCACTGGGAGACCAAAAGTTTGCACCTGATACTTCTTTTGCTTATTCATATCCAATCTGTGGTGATTCTGAATCTGAATACTTGATTCCACCTAAAGGCCAAGTGTATCTCCTACTGTCATTGTTCCTTTCAGATGTCTTCTTTTTTTGAGGTGGTTCCTTCTTCAGTTTCTTTCCCATTGCTTCTATGGATCTCCTTCAAGTGATCAAGCTTCTGCCAAAGGACTGGCTCTAATACCAATTGTTCGAAATAATATTGAGAGGTAGGGGGAGGGGAGTGAATCAGTATTAGTAAAATGAATAAATTTTCATTTCATACTCATATCTATATATGCTACTTCGATGAAAGTAACTCATGTGTAGACACAACTGTCTTTAAAGAAACTAGTGTACATACAACAAACTTATGAGTCAGTTAATTCACCATATGATGATATTTTATTAGTGCATCAGTACTTCATTAACCATATAGATAGTAACCATGTGCGGTAATAACAAAATAAACCATCACACATAACCAACACATGTGAAAACCAATATTTAAGGTGGAAACCCCTGGCTCTTGTACTAGTTGATCCATTTACTAGTACGTAGGCGCCATCCTACAGAAGGCTCCAACCTTCACATGTTTTCTAGCTACTATTGGAAGGGAGCTCCAACCCCTTGGCTCTTGTACTGGTTGATATGTCTACCAGTATGTAAGCACCAGCCTACAGAAGGCTACGACCTTCTCTCTTCCTCAAGGGACCATGTTTCATAAATTTTCACACTGGATACACCTAGAACAGAACACCACAATTTGAAGGCCTCGTTTCGTCCAATTTTCATATTGGACCCATCAACAACACTGAAGGTCAAAATCAATCACCATTGAAATACAAAAAATAACTGAGAACCCATCATCACTGAAGAAAATCGCAATCAACCAGTCTGAAGATTCAGAACACTGTCACCAAAACACAGTCACCAGAACACAGATCAGAACCCAAAATTTTGCATCAACTACCATAACCAACTGTAGCTTCAAATATCATATTTCATAATGTATATGCTACTTGGATGTGATGATCCAATGTGTATACGTACTTTTATCAAAGTGAACTAGTGTACAGATCTACAAATACTAACTTAAATACTTCACAGCTATTCCAGACTTTAGTCATACCTAGATCATAACATTTACAGAACAAAACATGCGTCAGTATTCAGATCTAGACTATCCATGATCAAACCATATAATGACAATTAATTTCAAGGCTTCTGATCGCGATCCATCATCCATCATCAACCACATAGGTGCATCCTTAGTTTAGATCAAGTAAAGCATCAAAAGCCCATAACCTTCATATTTCCTTTTGATCTCACTCTTCATAAGAAATTCATGACTTGCACACCTTAGCCTAATGATCTTTTCCTCCTTATATAGTTAGATCCTTTGTCAATACCTCAGACCAAAACCACTTAGTACCAATACCTTGGACCAAATACCTATGATCAATACCTGAGACCAAATACCTTGGACCAAAACCTTGGTTTTCTAACATGTACGCATTTTTCCTCCCGTGGGAGTGTGTGTATACATATACGCTCCTTTTATTCTATTAACCAGCATGTATATACTTCTTGGACAAAGTGAACCAACACATATTCTTAAACCACTCTCTTTCTTCAACCTCTGGAGTCTGATCTATAAGTTAACCTGTTGCACTGTGAACTGTCATCTGAGTGGATTGCCATCAAGGACAATACATGTGTCATAATGCCAAAAATCTACAGGTCTAGGAAAAAAGACAAAGCATAAGCTACTGAAACAACTTATGAAACATAACCAATAGGATCACCTCCTTCTCCATTGACCTACTACACCATCAATTAGGTCTTGCATCTATCAATTTAACAGTTACAAGTAAATATATGAAATAACCATGACATAATCCAATCATTCGAAAATGCTTATAACCAACATAAAACCATATAAATATCATATATATGACAGTCATTAAATCCACATATAAAGCAATGTAAAAGTAAGAGAACTTGGCTTTTATTAATCATAGGAAAATTCAACTAGGTTCAGGACCTCCACATACCACCCAACCATAGAGATGGTTGAACCAAATCTATCTTCCATCCAGTCACACCCTTTCCATATTCCAAGCATGAATGTTGGATCTCATAGAATAGCCAATCTAAGAACAAACTAAGGAATCCAGAGGTTAAACCACCTCCACCAATTTGGAATGCCATTTGCAATCCATCACTATCCTTGAGTAATTTTACATCTCCTTGTCACGCAGGCTTTACCACAATCTGAACTAGATCACTAGGCCCTAAACCAATACCAGTCTTTCAGGATTTACCATAATCCAAACCTAGATCACTAGACCCTAAACAAAGATATCTCCCTCGGGCTTTAATGTGTATCCCACCAAAACCGGTCAATAGATTCCTAGGCCTTTGGGAATGGAACATGCGACCACGTCCACCCAGGATTCTAAAATCCATATATCAAACCAAAGATCAAAAACCGAAATAAACATCCCACATACCATGGCATCCTGAAAAATGATAGGCTAGGCTGAAGTCCACTGTCACAACTGGGCCAAACCATGCCACTAACAGCAAGAGAACCATACACTAACATGCAAATCCATGCATGCTCAAAACAAATAGGAAATCACACATGCAAATGGTTACCTGCAAGTGTTTATGCGGAAGCTGCTTCATCTTGCTTTCCTTTCCTTGGTCCTTTCTTGCTTTTCCTTTATTTTCCTTGCCTTACCTTTCCTTTTCTCCAAACTAAAGTGCTTCAAGGAAACTCTAAGTGACCAAGAATGAGAGACAGAGAGAGAAAAATGAAATTGGTCCAAACTTGAACTGACAAAACGTTAACACTAAGAAACCTACCAACTCATCCTCATAAGCCTTTGTATCATTAAGGCCTCTAGTTTCTTCATTTTCCTCTCACATGCAACCTGTGAACTTTTGACTTCATCTTCTCCTAATTTCTATTATTTTCATAAATAAATCTACCAGTAATTCATTTTTTCCTTTTAATGTCTTTGCCTTAGCCTTTGCCAATTTTCCTTAGCCAAAACCCAAATCCATTGATGCCCGCTAGGATATATTTTCCCAACATTCATCTTAGAATACATGTCCCTTCCTTGTGGTCTTATTTTGCCTTTATTTATATTATTAAAAGAATTCTCACTAGGGTTGTTACAGAACGCTCCCCCTTGGGGAACACCATCCTCGGTGTTAAACCACACCAAGACCTCAACAAAACCATTGAAAAGCAAACATACTACCCTTGGAGCTTTATAAGTTATCTCATTGCAATATTTAGAATCAATGACCTTCTCAAAAGTAAACATCCTCACAACATGGCTAGATAACAACCATACCAACTATAGTTTCTTTATAATACAACCCATTATAGTATTTATAATAACCACATATACACATATGCACATTTTCTAAACGAGCAAATAAATGGATATAATGCCTATATCAATCAACAAGGGAATCTAGAGGATCCCACCTCCGCCCTTAAAGTAATACCATGGATCACCTCCTTGCCAAGAAGTCTAGAATCCACTTTCATATTCAAGCTACATCCAATTTCCAATGCTACAATCCTACGCTACTTGTCCTCTCAGTGAACATTTAGTAGCTCATTGTTCTCGGGCACACTCCCAATGTGCATCTGATTCCATATAAAAATTCTAATGACTCCATGATCTTCCCTAATCTCCTACGCAATCCCTTAGGAAATCGGGTCACCCCCTTTCATTGAGTCACTCACCTTCCAAGTTCCCTAGAATATCCTATCCTGGGAAATCCATCATTTTGCAAGGATTCCTCACATCAGAAGATACAAAACCAAGGAATATAATTTCCTCAAAACCATCATACCACTCATAGAGTTGTCCTGGAAATCGATGAACGCTATTGGGTACTAGTGTCCCATAATGGCCCTACTCCTGAAGGGTTTTACTAGCATATTGTTGGATGTTCCAATCCTTTTGTTGTTTCTCCCAATTCTTGTATTTGGTTTCGGCCACTCAACTGGGCATGTTCATTCATTCATGTCCCAAGCACATAACTTCCATTAGATTCAAATAAATTGAAATAATCCTCAAATCATTGGTAGTTTGTCAATAAGATACACTTGCAATCCTGTTCACTTCCTGTAACAACAAGTCAAACTAGCATATTTGACCAAACAGACATGTACAAATATATCACATTAAGTTAGATCAAAACAAAACCATCATAGATCAACATCATAGATCACTTGTAACCATCATAAACCAGAACCATAGATCACATATAATCATCATATACCATAATCATAAGTCTGATGCATAATAAAACTGAAATACAATGTTGATACTTATCCTTTCATCAATCCTTAGCTTCTACCTTTTTCTTTATTCAGTATGCACTCCAAATCAGTTTCCACACCAAAAAAAAGCCCAGCGCCTTCTCCTCATCCATGTGCACATACAGGGAGTGTGCATCACACACGTATAGCTACACACATCATATGACCCCATGCAATACATGCATATACACTGGTACCATAGGTTACACATGTACACAGTACCACCTATACAATCCAACCACCTTCACAACATGTGCACATCATCACATGTGTGCAACACCACCTTCAAAACATGTACACAACGCCATATCTACACTGCACCACTGCACAACATGTATGCAATACCACATGTACACAACATCATGTGCATGACACCACATGTACATAGATTCACACGCATGACAAGTACACAACACCACATACACATAGCACCATATGTACAACATGCATAGAATGCCATATGTAAATAGCGCTACATATCCACCATGTACATATAATCATCTATACACAACCCTACATATCCAACAAGTGCACATCACCATATGCATATAACCCCTCATATCCATCATGTACATAACACCATCTATACCTAGCACTGCATATGAAATATTCGCACAACATTATTTGTGCCATCTTGTACAAAACATTGAATAAAAAACATGTACACATGCTATGTATACACAACACCTCCTGCGAAAAACATCCTATATGCAACATGTAAAACATATGCACAGCAATAGTACTTCACATCCAAAAGCACACTATCTTTACCAAGAAACCTTGCTTCCAGTGTCTTATCCATGCTTGTCCCAACATGTTGCATATCACACTACTTTCATTTCACTTATGTATCCTTCCACATTACTTGTCATAAAATAGACATAATTAATGACATAATATCGATGCATAACCATATGATATTCGCATTGTATATTTGTCATGACTACTCCTCTCAATTGATTCCTCATAAGACCACAAACTTCTTCATGTCATTTGCCTGCATAAGCAATCATTCCTCCACAAGAATGATCCCTAACAACCTTTTCAAATAGTTACATAGATATATACATGCCTACATATATAATAATTATCATAAAACAATCATGATCATGTCAAACAATGACATACATGCATACATGCATACAAATATAAACATCAACATAATCATCAAATAATTACCAGATAACATAAGGTATAGGTTAAGATAACATCCTTTATTCATGCACAACCTATACAACATTGAGAAAAATCATTCCCAACATAGCCAAGGCATATGATACCTTACATGCATTTAATTTACATTTTCTAGTTACCTTTCACATGTTTGTACTACCACCATCCATTTACCATTATGGACCAACCAGTCCAATCGACTGTCATAGTCTTACCTTCCACTATGCTTACTCATGCACAGAGATTCATCTTAGTCTTACCTTACATGTTGGGTACCACATGACTCTCCCCAAGCTCCACTAACCTTCCTCTTTCCCAAGAAATTCCCAAGACTCAAAACATAAAAGGAAACCCAAGAAATAAACAAGAAGAAGATCATGAAAACCCATAACAACAATATGACACCGCAACAAACTGGGATAGCTATGCATCAGACACACGGAAAATTGCAAATCAAGTGCAACAATCTCAAAATACCAAAAGCACAATGCGAACAACAAACACCATCACTCAATCCTTAGGGTTCCCAGTGCTTCCAAAGGAAATCTCAAACTGAACCTTCTTCAAGGTTCATGGAAATCTCTCTTTCCATGTAATGCCCTACTTATATGGCCATAAACACATCATGTGAGTGCATAAATAAACATAGAAATACATCAGTTACCTTATATTGTCGTGCCAAGCTTATTGCCTTGCAACTGAACACATCCATACCATATGTCAAGGGAATCCAATAATCTTGACAGATCCAAATGTAACTAAAGACTAGCTCATATACTTGTCAAGGACATGTTCATGAATCTAGCACATATCCACGTGATGTCCACAAAATAAAGGTTAAGAAGAATCCCTCTATGTAAAGCAATCATTCATTTTGAATTAGGGTTTCCAAACAGAGCCGAATGAATTCTTGTCCAATTACTTCCTTTTACCCTTTTAACTTGTTGCAATCGAGGCTTATTATGTACTATCACATCACCCAACTGTTATTTATATTAACACATCAACTATAACTTTGTCATGCTAATACCAAGCATGCTTCCTGCAACTTCTCACACATGTCAACCACATGTTCCAAATATAACAAAAAATCATATTCGATGAATTCGAAATCAACCTTTATAAGGACTAACAATCATGTCATAACGCATAGTCAACTGGTAGTCATCAACAATAATGCTACCACTATCACTTACTACACTTCATGTACATATCAACTTTCTCAACACCTATGTATTAGTAGAATCATATTAAAACAATATCATTGGGACACATTCTCATATTATGCAAATCATCAAGTGTTCAACTGACTTGCAAAAATATCATGTTAAATAAATTAACTAGATGACATACTCAAATAGTCAAGCACCGAATATACGACATAGGAAAACTCGTACCTTACTATATCTTAGGGGAGGTTATCATGTCTACACAATCAATCTTGTTAGCACGATATAACTTCACAACATATCAAATCAATCATAAATAAGATCATAATGTCTGGAATAGTCACTATCTAACATGTTTACATTATAACTCATACATAATTATCATTCACACATATGCAAAGTCAATCTAGATTAGTACAACACCATATCACAAATATGTCGACTCGTACTTCAATGTCGTAATGATAACCATATGCATAGGCCAATCCAATTTAGCATGATACATATAACATGAATGTATAAATTCTACAACCATAATCATCAAGCTAACTGTTAGTCTCATCAACAACATATAACCTAATCGTCAAGATAATTGTCATATAACAACAACAAGTTAACCTATAACATACTCATCAATGCATATAACATAATAATTAGGTTATCTCATATAAAAAACAATAGAAATGCATACAACTACATGTTACTATCATTCTTGACTATCTGACACATGTACATATAACTACACTAATCAACTAACATCTATCATGAACATAACCATAACATCAAAACACATGTGCATAACCCTAATGTATATAAACCTAATGAATATAACAACCATTGGCTTACATACCTACATGCTAAACATACAATACATGTATGATGATCTTCTCTTGCCTCGAGGTCCAATGCTCGAACTTCACTTTGATGACACATTAGCATCATAACATACCAATAGCACCCTGATGGCATAAATTATGTACCATGACTTCACTATAACCAATACAATACATGCATGACCACAACCATTACTCCATTGCACACATTTCCTCATGCAACTATCAACCTGCATAAGCAATGCTTAATCAACTACACATACACATAACCTCATGTAGTCAAGCATAAGAAAACAATTCTTGTAATCAACATATAAGACTGATGCATGTAATCAAAAAACCAATAATGGAACCCAACATACAAGACTATAATCAAGTTGCATATAGTCATGTAACTGGTCATATACTCCTAACGATGCATTCCATAAAATCAACATCAGGTTCCTCATGACAACCTTACTACAACCATGATCAATCATTATGCAATGAAACAAGCACATGGAGTGCTATTGTCAGAGACACACATGCACCTAACATGCATGCATGACCAACACATTCACCCAAGGAGAGTGCAACCATGCTCTGATACTACTCTATAGCACCTCCTCCCAGGTCTACATAAAGTAACCATGCCAATCGGGTTAAACATGAGGAGAGATTCTACTACAATCGGATCTGACCTGCTATGTCACCTTAAGGAAGTTGAATCGATGGAACATCATATGCAGTGATCCAAAATCATCCACAAAACCCTCGGGAGATAAGTCAGTGTAGGTTTTAACCCCATACATAAATTACCTGCATACGAATTCTAAGAACAGAAAATAAACAATGTGAGAGCATAAAACATAAAACACATATACACACATATTTTCCCCTGGATCCCAAAACAAGGACTACCAGCTTGATTTTTCATTATGTTCCTTTCAATGTTACAATACATATTTATACATGCTGAAGCATCCAATACCATGGATCGAAAACCATCATGTCGAAAACCATGTGCAAAAACCATGCACAAAACCATAGGTAGGTCTACCCAACCTAATATAGGGTCTTGTTGTGGCCACAACCACCACCCTATTAAAATTTTTCCTAGTAGAAATTTTGAATGGGTTCCCTAGAGACTAGTCTTGCACTCCTTCGAATGATCTATTTTATCCCAAGGATTTTGTTCTCTCTGCCAAGCCAAATCTTCAATTTCTAAATGGTTAAGGTCCCCTTAATAAATCTCTGCTGCATAGTTCATTCATAACCTAGCCTAGCCATTTATTCAATCCCTTCATCAGGGGTTTCAATCCTCATAAGTATTCATGGTACATTTATGCCCGCACATATAATCACCCCTACCTTTACTATGGCTGTTCATGCACTTAACACACAAAACCTTCTATCACATATTTATTCCCCTTTCAACTCTTCACAGGGGAAATGCTTCACAAAAAAGGTTTAACATACCTGTTTATCACTTATCACACATCGCCTTGATCAAGGGAAAAGGTTTGTTTATCATCAATAATTGCGATGTGATTAAGTCCTTAATCACATCGTATATTGCAATCGGCAAGACCCAAGGGTTATTCATAACACAACCACAATGCACCGGATTTGCTAAGGTCATTAACCATAGCATATAGAATTTCGTGTCTGGAGCCCCCATTGCATATCGCATATCAGTGGATCCCAGGAGAATATACAAAACACAATGTTACATGGCAGACCCACCGCATTATTAAATACAACCTATATATATATCGCGTCAGCCGAATCGCATATCACAATTGGCGGGGTCCTAGGCCTACGCACATTGCGATATGCGATTTGGCGGACCCGTCGATCTTATTAAACAGAATATATATGTTATCGGGTCCACCTCCCCATCACTAAATCACTATCGGCGAGGTCTAGTGCTTATGCATAAGGTCCAATTCGATGAAGCGGACCCGCCGATAACTATGCGTCCGAGCTTATAAATTTTGAAATCCGGCCTTGTGGTCAATTGCAGTCTTTTCCGTTAATTCCTTTGTTTCCTATAAGATGTCACGATCTGGGTTCTCAAAGGAAATTTGGTAGGGGTGATATGGCACATGATTTCCCATTGAGATGTGCGATTGCGACTCAGTCGCAACATGACATTGGCTAAGCCAGGAGCTGATTCTTTCACACTCCCCCCTTTTGATTTCATTGTGCCTTATCATTTAAAGTTTCAATGATGATGAAAATTGTTCTTGAGCATTTTTATCATATTTTCATAATCATAGCTGATATGAATTATCTTTGCAGGCGAATTCGGGTGGATTCGGTAGCAGATAAAGGTGATCTATGTCAAGGTGACACATCTGCACCCCCGGTGTCGATACTGCAAAAGTTCAGTCTGCAGAAAGGGGTATGAACCACTGTAATTCATAATGAAGGCACACTTTGTGTCAAAAGGGAAGTGCAACGCTGATCCACCAAGATGCCACTCCCTCCATATAAACCTCAAGGGATGCCAGATGTGGGATGATGAGCGCGACATCTTCAGCTTCCTTCAAGAAATGACATGGAATAATAGCCATCCCACAAAAGTGAAATGAAATGATACGCAGTCATTCTTTGTCCCTCCCCTAGGAAGTAGAATGCTCCAGCCAAGATGACTTTGATGAGTCAATAGCCTCACCGACTGTTATCCTTTGTATATTCGGATTTGTGTAATGAAACAAAAGGAGGTGAAAAGTCAAAGGCACTGTCATTTTGAGCTGTATAAGTATTACCTATGGATAGGAGAGAAGCTGTTTTTGTTTGGAGAGAACCACTTTGATCTATTATGAATAAAGAAAGACAGTTTGGTTCAATGAGGAGTCAGCATTTCAGATTGACTTCCATCCCCTCTTATGTGTTTTGATCAGGATGTTGTTGCTAGCATAAGTGCAAACGTATATTTGTTTTATTTGTGCATATTGATAATTTACAATTCATTGTTAAACCTCGTTATTTGAATATGATTCAACATCATGGTTATATCATGAAATGTTTCTGATTTGAAACTATGTTAGACATAAGTTGTAAGCTTTTCTTCCAAAAAATGGAATGTGTATTCCTATAAGAATGATTGGATTGCAATTAAGAATCAATGTATTCTTGTCTTGTGTGAACCAATAATTGATTCATTTAGACGTGGAAATCATATATGATGTTTAGGTTCTCTTTATCATGCTTCTATAGGATAGATTAGGATAGTTAGGACTACATTTAGAAGTAGTGTAGATAGGATTTAATACTTAGTGTTTAGATGTTTTATTTTGTTGGTTTAATTGAAGTCTTCTTCCTAGAAGCAATCTCTCAACACCTATTATAGTTCACGGGGTCCCATAAAACTCGTTTGAGATAGCCATCCCAAACTAAAGCATGCCTAATTAGGGTTTGTGATCGGGTTAGTTCCCCATTGTTGATATGCCGAAAATTATCCATGTCAATAGGTCCAAAAAAAAATCCTCCGGGGCACTGCCCCGAACCCTATAGAGGGGGGTTAACCTTCGCCCTGTGACCCCCTCACTGTGTAGTTGACACAATGAAGGGGGGCTCTGCCCCCCCTCTAACCCCCCAGTTAACTTGGGAGACTAGTCATGGAAAGAATATAACACAACCCAACATTTTGACACTTGTTGTTTTCTTTTCACAGGGGGCCACAGGATAGCATAATCATTTATCCAGCCCTGAAACAGCCATTGTTTCTCTACACCAAGAGAGATTCTTAGATCTCATAGATTTTTTCATTGCATTTGTAGTATTCTTCAAAGTGTCCACCTTTACTAGCAACACCTTTTTTTCTTCTATTATATCCCTCACAAAGTGATACTAAACAACAATGTGCTTTGTCTTTGAATGGTAAGTAAGGTTCTTTGCCTAGAAAATTTCACTTTGGTTGTCACAGTCTATCCTTATAGCTCCTTGTACTAACCCGATACTTTAACACAATCTCTGCAAACAAACTGCTTCTTTGCTTGCATGAGTGGCTGCCATGTATTTTGCCTATGTAGTTTATAGTACCACTACAGATTGTTTCTGACTCATCTAATGGACTCCACCTCCAAATAGGTTAAACACATACCTACCTGTAGATATTCTCTGATCCAGATCTCCAGCCCAGTCTACATCAACAAAGCCATGAATATCCAACACTCTTTCCAATCCTGGTCTTCCTTGGTAGCACACACCATAATCACTAGTGCCACACAAATACCTGAAAAAACCGCTTCACTACTCTCAAGTGCTCCTTCCCTAGTTTTGACATAAACCTTCTCAATACTCCCACTCCATGTGCAATGTCTACTCTAGTATGGACCATTACATACATTAGGCTACTGACTACACTTGTATATGGAACACAGGACATGTCCTTTTCCTGTTCTTGTGTCTTGGGACACTGTTCAACATATAACTTCACACCTATAGGAATAGGAAACTTCATTGGTTTACTATATTACATATTAAACCTTTGCAGTATTGTCTCAACATAATTCCTCTAGTTTAACCAGAGCTTCCTCTTTCCCTGATCTCTTTTAGCTTCCATGCCCAAAATATAGTTTGTAGCACCAAGATATTTCATGTCGAATTTGGAGGACAAGTGGGTCTTCAAATCCTGGATAATTTCTTTGTTATTTCCAACTAGAAATATAAGACCAAATAAATAACATGGTCACCAATTAATTTAAAATACACACAGTGATCTTCTTAGCTTCTGGTGAAACGATGTCCCCATATAAATGTATCATATTTCTGATACCACATCCATGGTGATTGTTTTAACGCATAAAATTACTTCTTTAACTTGTATACCGATTCTTTCTTACCTTTCACCGCAAAGCCTTCAGGTTGCTTCATGTAGATCTCCTCTTCCAGGTCCCCATGAAGAAATGTTGTCTTCACATCCATCTTTTGTACCTCAAAATCAGAAGCAACAACAACAGATAAAAGTAATCTAATAAAAGCTACCTTGGCAACAGGAGAAAAAATATCACCAAAAATAATTCCCAACACCTAGCAATAACCTTTTGCTACAAACTGATCTTTGTATTTCTCCACCTTTCCTTTTGCATTTGTATTCTTCCTGAACACCCATTTGTTGTGAATGGGTTTCCTTCCTATCGGAAACTACACCAGATCCCAAGCCTCATTTTTGTGCAAGGATGCCATTTCATCAACCATGGCCTCTTTCCAGAGTTTTCCATCCTCTGAATCTACTACTTCCTACACAGTTCTCGGATCAGCATTAGTATCAGATAAAGAAAAATTTGAACAGAAAGAAGATGGGCTATACATTTCTAGCTACCTTCTTTCTCGAACATATCTTCTCACACCCGAAGTTTCTGGCTCTTTATCTTCTGATTCCTACTCTGTTGTAGAGTCTGATTCTTCCTCCTTAAGCTTAAAATCTATCTTCTCAGGTTTCTTTGGTTGGACTTCTTGTTTAATAACATATTTCATGTCTCTGAACACCACATCTCGACTGTACACAACCTTCCTCATTACTGAGTTCCAAAGCTTATAACCCTTTAAAACATCCTTATACCCAATAAAGATGCACTTCTCACATCTACTATCCAACTTGTTTCTTTTCTCCTTTGGAACATGTACGTATGCATCACATCCAAATACCCCCATTTGTGAAAGAGAGGGTTTCTTACTAGTCCATACCTCTTGTGGAGTCTTATCCTCCAACACTGATGAAGGTGATCTGTTGACTAGGTAAAATGTTGTCTCCACCACCTCTGCCCAGAATTCTTATCCTAACCCAGCACCACTAAGCATGCTTCTTGTTCTTTCCATCAACGTCTTGTTCATTCTTTGTGCAACTTCATTTTGCTTGGGTGTGTATGGAGTACTCTTCTGCCATGCTATACCACACGTCTTACATAATTCTTCAAATTCCTTGTTGCAAAACTCTCCATCATTATCTGACCTCAACACCTTTATCTTATTATTTGTCTGGTTCTCCACTAGAGCCTTAAATTCTTTAAACCTGTCAAAGACTTCATATTTCTTCATAAGAAAATATAGCCATGTATTCCTTGAGAAGTCATATATAAATGATACATAGTACATAGACTTACCCAGTGATGGAACCTTCATAGGTCCAAACACATCATTATGCGCAAGCTCTAATATATGTTTTTCCCTCTTACCACTAGAGGGGAAACTCACCCGATTTTTCTTCCCATATACACAATTTTCACAGAAATCAAAATCCAGAGAGCTATTATTCATATCTTCTACCATACTTTTACCATGAACTATTTGAAGGCCCTTCTCTCCAATATGTCTAAGCCTTTGATGCCACATCATGGTCTTCTCTCCAGAGACCATTAGATTTTATGCTCCATTTTCAGGAACCACAGAACAATTGCACCCAAAAACAACAATGCTACCTTGCGGCTTGTACATAGTTCCAATCCATACTCCCCACATCAATACTAGTGCTACCTAAACCATCTTGCAGGTATCCTTCTCGAACACAGTTTTTACACCTGCATCATCCAAATTTCTTACAGAAATCAATTTTCTGGCCAATGTAGGAATATGAAAAACACCTGAAAGTGTTCGAACCCTTCAACCTTACAACTTCAACTTTACTTTTCAGTGACCAACGATTCTGGCCTTCCTATCACACCCTAAGAAGAAATCACCACCATCATATTTCTCATACTCCTAGAATCACTCTCTATGGGGAGTGAATTGAAACGATGCACCTGAGTCAATCAACCATGTCTCATGATCTACATGTGTACTTGAAGAAGCCAAGTACACATCTGCACCTTCATCTAAGGTGGTTTTCGCCTCTGCAGAAGGAGCATCATTAGATCCCCTTCCTTTATCAAGAGCTCTAGATTTACAGTCCATTTTGTAGTGCCCTTCATTTCTGCATTTCCAGAAAACCACCTTTACAGGTTTTCCTAGAGATTTATATCTCCCTCTAGATTTAGATCTCTCGCCCAATGAATTATTTTTGTTTATATTCTGGGACCATCCTCATACAGAAAAGGCATCACCATTCTGGCTCTCCATATTTTTCCATCTCATCTCCTCCATTAGCAAGGATGAGACTATTTCATCAAACTACAAGGCAGTTGCATTGCTACCTATTGCAATAACCAGACTATCCCAAGAATCTACTAGAGAACAGAACAAATTGGTGCACTTATATTAATCCAAAATGTTAATATCAACATATAATAATTGAATTACACCAGTATTAATTGCGTTCAAAATTTCTGTCACTGAGTCTCCATCTTTCATCCTCAGGTTATACATATTTTTCCATAGGAAAAATTTATTCACCAGAGACTTATATTGGTACAAAATGTCTAACTTGTCCCACAAAGCCTTAGCCATAGCTTCCCGTGATACATTCAGTGATACTGAATCTGATACACACAATTGTATTGTGCTCTCTACCTTCTGATCCAACTTCTTCCATTCTTCATTAGACACTCCAGTTGCTTGACTACCCAGATCTATCGCAATCCACTGATCTTTATCTAGAAATAGATCCTCCATCTTGAGTTTCCACAACTCAAAACACTGAACATTGAATTTCTCGATCACTATCTTTCTGCTGCTCGCCATCTTATTTCACCACTAGAATCGATCCCGCAAATCTCCCATTGAATAGGGTCTACGACAAGCCCAAGTGAAACCCCTCTGCAACAAAGGCATTCCCTTGACGCAAAAACAAATCTGATACAAAATGTAGGTTTTAAACCCTTACAAACATTACCTGCATGCAAATTCTAAGAAGAGAAAAAAAAAACAATGCGAGAGAATAAAACATAAAACACATATACACAGAGATTTTCCCTTGGATCACAAAACCAGGACTACTACCTTAATTTTTCATTATGTTCCTTTCAATATTACAATACATGTTTGTACATGCCAAAGCATCCAATACCATGTGTGAAAACCATGCAAAAAACGATAGGTAGGTCCACCCAACATAATATAGGGTCCAAAAAAAATTTCCCCATGGCGCTTCCCAGGACCCCGTACACAGGAGCTAACTTCCCCCCTTAAACCCCGCATATAGTTGGGGCTACTGCCCCCCTTGTGACCCCATGTTGTGAAGTCGACGCAACAAAGGGGGGGTTTCAGCCCCCCTCTAACCCCCTGTTACACTAAAAAATGTCACCATGACTATTTGCAGTTAGTATGGCTCCATCAATTGTCATACTATCCTCCTTGGAAAGTCTCATGCCTCTGCTTTCCATGTCAAACTCAAAGAAAGAGAGAAAAGTCATTTAAAGTCAAGTTATCTCTGGTACGCAGTTTCTCTCAGCCTTACCTGTGGGTACGCAATCCAAGTTCACAATACCTGCGTACTTGTACGCTCTGTCTGTAAAGCAATGGGTGCGTACTCCTGTAAAGGTCAATAAGCGCAAGTTTCACTCCAAAAAAGTTACTTGTGGTTATTTCTAGAGTATTCTAGAAGCTTGTTTGACGTGTATGGAGCGCCTCCAGATGGTTCATGTATCCCTATAGAAGAGGAACTTATCCCATCAAGAGGGGAGCTAACCCACCCAAAAGAGGGGCTTATCCCATTGATGGTGGACCTGATTAACCTCCTCTACAGCACTATAAATACAGGCATTGGGCCAGAGGGAGGGGAGGTTGAAAGCTGAAAATTCCTAAGGGTAGATGCTGCTGAGATTAGGACTTCCTTGTAGAAGCTTGTGAGGAGAGATTGTCATCCTTTCTTGTTTCATTTGGAAGTGGGTGAGCTGATCAAAGTAAAGGAAAACTCTTGCTGGACCCTGGGAGGAACTTACACAACACCAAGGCTCAGGTTGTAATGGTTTCTTTTGTTTCCTATTCTTCTCAACAATTTGTTATTTATGAGTTGTTTCATATACTCCTTGGTCTGTATGTTAAATATGTTTTGTTTTATGAGATATTCAGGTGCTATTTAATCGTTTGATTGTTAGTGAATGCAGGTTTCGAAGAGAAGGAGGAGCTCATCCGGATCGACGAGGCTGGACTACTACAACAACGTTGGGTTACAGGTAGGATCTAAACACTTGATTTCTTGTATGATGAATGCATATTTAGAGAAGGATTGCTCTTAATTGTCTTGTTTGTCATTAGAAAGCCTTAAGCTTCTAGGGAGGTTGGTTGTGTCCGCACTATCGACTCTTTCCGCATGACAAAATGGTGACTCCGCTGGGGAACTCCATTGATGTGAATGTTTTTTCCTTTGTCTGAAACTTTGTTCTGAGAAAAGTCTTTTTCTTTTTGGTTTTTGGTTGTCTGACTGTGTGTTTGGGTGGGCTAGCTTAGGGTTAAATTAGTTTTTAGTTTTTCTTAGTTTTGCTAGAAGTACGCAGCCTCTGAGTTCAGCACAGTGCGTACTTGTACGCACTGCAACTGTGTGCACAGAGCGTACCCGCACCTGTGTAAACAGGTTGCCTGCGTACCCTGTCAAAATTGAGAAAATTTCAATTTTCTCCTTTTTGCTTGTTAGATTTTGCTTTTAATTTGTTTTTTCCACCCAGATCCACTGGTTTACTACCAGAGATCTTCATCTGAACTTGTTTCGTCAGTGTCAAGTGTTTTAGTGGAATTCATAGAGATTTTGCCTTAGGGTTTAATTTTTAACTGGTCCTGTAGTGACTTTGGCGTTAGAGGTTGTCAAACTTTGCATCTCCCTAGTTTTGTTCAACCCTCTTAGGAGTCGGGCCTGTCATAGGATTCACCCTTGTGAGAGACCTACCTTTGTGTCTTCTCTTTGCAAATTTCGAAAAAGTTTGTTAATTGAACTTTGAATTTTATTTTTGAGAAAAAGAACAAAAGATTTTGATTTTTGTTTTTGACTGCTTTTTGGTTCTGCATTAACTAGTCCTTAGTTGCATTTTGACTAAGTAAAACATCCAGGAATCATCTTTAGTAGGCTTTTGCCTCATTAGGTTTGCTTGTTAGGTGAATTTTCGTCTGATTTGCTTTTAAGTAGCTTTGATTTAATTGTCATAGATTTGTAAAAGTTTGTTTTTGATTTTTAAATGCTTTGTTAAGTAGGGAAAAATCCAAAATCTCCTTTGAAAGAAAAGTTTGCTTAGTGGCATTTGAGTCTTTGAATGAAAAGGGAATTTTCGCAAAATAATTAGTGGTCATGAGTTGCATGTTTTGGAAAAGATAAAGAAATTTTTTCTTTGATTGTCTGTTAAGAAAGTTGCTTTTATCAATTTTGCATTTTCCAACTCTCTTAGCTAGGGAATTCATTGAAAAAGAAAAGTAGCATAAATCATCCTAAGTGCATCTTTGTAGTGGTTTGAGTCGAGTCTACACACCATCAGTTTCATCTCCGCTACCTTTTGTCTTAAAGAAAAGCCATAAAAATTAACGCTTAAAGTAAAATCAACTTAGTAAATTTTTATTTACTAGGGCTCTGAAACACCAATATAGATCAGGCTAGTGTCTTGGAGTAGGAGAGTAATTAACTCTCCAAGACAGCAAAACCAAACAAGTAGCTTATCTTGAGGTAGGATAAATCCAACTGTTGCATTTATACTCTGGGAAAGCTCCTCTTAAAGGAGAAGCACGAGCTCGTATCCGAACCAGTGAGGGGATCAATCCTCCCTCGTTGGGAACGACGCCAGACATGCATGTATTACAAACGGTAAACCTCGAATTAACCATTGTCGAGGAGCCAGGGGTCACTTGTCGGTAAACCTTGGATTATTGTCAAGGAGCCGGCAAGGGGATTGAGCTTGATACTCTGCCCTTGCGTGCTGTCGGAGTGTAGAATGTTCCCCCAGGTGTATTTGTTGCTGTTGGTAACCTTAGTGACCATTATCTTTAGGATTCTACCCAAGGTGACGGTGGAGGGAAGATCCCACTGTACCTAGAGCAGACGTCGGCTAGACTCACTTGGATTTTCCGGGGGGTTCACTTCACTCGAGACGGTTAAAGTGGAGGAACTTGTGCCAGTCTATTCATTAAGCAGGTTGTCGGGGTAATTGTTCTACCCACCACTTCTGTACTGAATTCGGCGATGTTGGGCTTCATCACCAACTAGTGTTTTCGGTCCGGAAGGCTACTGTTTGTGCATGGTTTGACGCCCTAGATTCTTTAGGCGTGTGATTCAAATTTGTTTGGTTCTTTAGAGACTTTAGGTGGTTTGTTTTGAGATTTTTACTTTGTTTGCCTATGCAGTAGTTAAAAGTTTTTAACTGTGGCGGAATTACCGAGACAGTCCGGACAACTTCAGGGCCAATCTCCTGAGCTTATCTCCGTGGCCGAATTGTTGAGGAGATCCCGTAGACTTCGGGGCGAACCTCCTCGAGACGACCCGAGTCATTACGAAGGTTTGAAAGTCCCTGTAACTCCTCCTAGTGGCAGTAAAGTAGGTTCACCTGAAGAAGGAGAATCTTCGTTGGTAGTCCATCCAGATTACCAAAGTCTAGAAACAGGTTATAATCCTGAAGCTGTTACAGTTTCTGAGCTTGCTGGTAGTTTTTCATCTACTAGTGATATAGGCGAAGAACCTGAAATATCTCAACCTGTTACTCCAACTTCTAGTGTTCCTGATTCACCTAGGGTAGAAAGAATCATAACTGAAAATCTTCCTTCTGGTTTGATAGCTATTGAAGAACTTTCTCCAGAAGAAGAAGTAGGCCCTATTCTTGAAGATCAACCTACTCTTGATCTAAGAGAGCGTGAATCTATCTTTCACAGTCCACCTAGAAGTACTACTTGGTACCTTTCGTTAACTAATTACTTAGACAACTCAGGGATCGGTTTTTCTCCACCTCATACTCCTTATCCACCCAGAGGTATTTATACTCCTGTAAATATGTCTAGTCAATCGTTCGTGTTTACTCAACCCCCTGAATCTTTCTTGTATGGTGGTCCTTCTGTTCCTACTGGGTATCAATCACTTTCTGGTACCTTTGCAGGAGCATCTCCTCAACCCATTGGACATGGGTCATTAACTGGAAACAATGGTAATAAACCGTTGGGTGTAGGAGACATTTATATGATGTCAGGTTCAGTTCCCGGTTCTCAACCTCATGGTAGTCAATTACCGCCTGGGGGGCAGCCTCAATTAATGCCTGGGGGGCAACCTCAAGGTACACAATTTGCGTCTGGGGGGCAACCTCAAGGATAGTATGTACCCATGGTACAATACATTCCTCAAGGTCAACCCCAACCTCAATATGTACCCCAGGGTCAACCTCAGTACCAATATATGCCTCAAGGTCAACCCCAGTATCAGTACTTACCCCAAGGGTATCTACCCCAAGGTCAGTACTCGAGTCAAGGTTATCAACCACCTCAAGGTCAATCTTACGTTCAAGGTATGGGAAATGTACCTGTCAATTATCAATCCTACCCTCAATCCGGTTATGGATCTCAATATCCTCAACCTGTCATGGGTCAATACCCCGGAGTAAATGTAGTGTGGGATCCATCGCAAGTTCAACAAGTGTTGCAGCCAAGTGTACAATTGTCAACTCAAACTGGACAACCTGTGGTTTCTGGTCCACCCCAGCAACCAGTCCAGTCCAGTGTTCAAACTTCTGTACCTTCGGTAGTTACTTAGTCGCCAATTGCACCTAGTACTCCCTCTCAAACGACTGCTGCAACTACCGCAACATCTGTTTCTTCCCCCACACCTACTTCCGGAGTATCGACAGCTCTGGTTTCTACTGTCTCAGCCACTACTCCGCAGACATCTTTACCATTGTCTGGGTCTACGATTCAAACTACGGTTCAGATGCCTATGGGGCAGCCAGGTTTAAGTACGGTTGTTACTTCTCAACCACAATTTTTTTATCAACCGTACCAGGGACAGTACCAATATGGGCCTGCTGTCCAACAACCAGTTTACCAATATCAACCGTATCCTGGGTACACTTATCAACAGCCACAGCAACCCCAGTACGGTCCGGTTAATCCTGGTTTTCCAGGAGGATATAATATCCCGAATGCGATTCCTGTTCCAAGTTATCCTGGATATCCTCCTGGGACCGGTCTTGTGACCCAAAGTTTTAGGGATCCTAATCGGCAATTGCCATTTATAGCAACTTTGGATTTACCATACTTGACGTGCCTAACGAACGATCCAATAAATTATCTTCCGTTCTGGCTGCCAATGCCAAATAAGTTGCCAGTGACATACCCAAGTTCGAAGGTAAGTCTGGAGAGGATCCATCAAATCACGTGATGACTTACCACCTCTGGTGTGCTTCAAATTCTATCTCGGATGATTCGATCCGTTTACGTCTTTTTCAGCGTACGCTCATTGGTCTCGCGGCCATGTGGTACATTGAGTTACCACGGGCCTCTTTTTATAACTTTAGTCAGTTAGCTACCTCGTTCTTAACACATTTTCAGTTGCCGGTCAGATATGATAATGGCACCGAGTTATTAACTTCATTAAAACAGTCGACGTCCACTTATATTTCTGACCATATTCATGAATGGCGACGTTGAAGGCGTTTAGTGAAAGTTTTTATCCCGGACTAAATCTTAGCTGAATGGTTTGTTAAATCATTATTACCGAAGATTACTGAAGATGTAGCTAAGGCCGGAATAGTTACTGAAGCGCAAGTCATTTCTCAAGCGCAGTACCTTGACTTAGTTTATACTCAGTCGGGTACGTTACACGAAAAGATCCCAGATCTTCCAAAATCAAATCAAATCGCTGCTGCTCCTTCGGGATCTCATGCTGCTGATGGCATGATTGGTACGGTGAATACTAAAAGCAAGAAGAAATCTTCAAAGAATTCTTCGCCCATTATCACCTTACCCGACTCCCCGACAGGAGAATCTTCTCCTGAAATTTCCGCTGATATTCACGCCGTAGAGTCATCTACGGCCAAATCAAAAAACGGTGGGAAAAAGAAAGGTAAGAAGAAGGATAAAGCAGACAAGGCTCCAAAGGAGAAAAAAGAAAAGTCGGAAACCAATGACGAAAAATGCAAACCTCGATATCGTTGTCTTATTTGTGAAGAGGATCATTTTACAAGAGATTGCCCTCATCGGGCCCAGGTTGTGAAAATCGTCAAGGGTTCCCCAACTCCTGTTGTTTTGAAGGATCCATTTCCAAAGCAGGAGAGTAAGATGATAGGTTCTTCCTCGAATGCCAGTGAAGAACCCATATTGATGATGTCTCATGTACGGATTGCGACTCGATCACACGATTATGGTAGTAAAAGTCCTGTTGATGGATCGAAAGAAGCAGAATCTTCTCAGTCAAATCCATCAACCTCAGCTCCCGGTTCCGATCCACTACAGATCGAGAAACCTAACCCTGACTTAGTAATCAAACCGCCCGCCAAGGGTGTACTTCAAAGGTCTGCTTTCAATCCACATGCGAGAGCGGCCCAAAATTACAACATTGTTGAGGATTTAGTTGTTTCACCCTCAGCGATGTCGGCTTTAGAAGTGCTGCAATCATGCCCAGCACAACGAAAATTACTTTTGTCGGCTATAGGAGCTGTTGACGTTCAGGACCCGAACCTAATAATCTTTGATCTAGAAAATAGTACACCACGTCTCCCTCATCAGATGGCTTTCCAGATTCCAGTGATAGTAAAAAACAGGCCTATTCATCGGACTGTAATTGATGAAGGAGCTTCCACGTGTATTATGTCGATTCAGTGTTGGAGATCACTTGGCTCTCCTTTGCTGAACCAATCCCCAACGACTCTTAAGGCCTTTGATGGCCGTGGGTTCCATCCGTTTGGCATTCTACAGGATTTGCCTATAGGGGTTGAAGGAAAAACCGTTAGTCTGGATGTGGAGGTGGTTGATGCCCCTCTGGACTACAACCTTCTCTTGGGTCGAAGTTGGTCTTACGCTATGACAGCGGTCGTCTCATCGGTCTTCAGAGTTATAAAGTTTCCACATAATGGCAAGATCGTGACAATAGACCAGCTGGCTTTCTTTTCATCCGACCCAGCATCTTCAGAGAGTATCCAGCATGTCGGTAAAACGACTATCCCTTATAAGGATGTTGGCATAGGATTAGTTAAAGATTCTGGTTTACTGGGAACTTTTCCTTTTCCTCCAATCAACGCAGACCCTTCATTCGCTTCCATTCATATGATTACGTCAGATACTATTATTTATGATGATCCATGGATTGTCCCATCAGAATCTGAGATAGACTCATTCGGTGATGCTATGCCTTTGAGTCCATATGAAATTGCTTATGAAGCAGTGCAGTCTTTTACCGACTCGCGTTCAACCCAAATTTACCAAATGAATGTGGTTGGTGAGGAATCACTTTTCACATCAACCTCAGAACGGATAACGTTTCCCGAAGTTGTGTCATCTGACGAGCAACTTCGCGAAATCCTAAGTGTAGACGATCTACCATGGGAAGATCTTCATCATAGATCTTCATTTTTACCTGAGGATGATGGCTTTGAAAATGATTTTTCATCAATCTTTACAGCTGAATATGTCAAGGACGCTCAGAATCCCATGAAACATCCTGATTCAGAGTTGAATTTGGGAAACATTTCCCAAACTATTGCCATTGACATTTCAGTCAAACCTGGAATTGTTGAGAACATTCATATAGGTGCCTCATGTACAGATGACGAGATTCAAACATACAAGGCCCTATTTCAAGAATTCTGTGATGTGTTTGCCTGGTCCTATGAGGAAATGCCAGGAATTGATCCCTCCATTGTTGTTCATGAGATCAAGGCTTACCCGGACGCTAAACCCGTTCGGCAACGTCTGCGTCAGATACACCCTAGGAAGGCGGCTGCAATTAAAGCAGAAGTTGAGAAGCTGTTGAAGGCAGGTTTCATTTATCCGATCCCGTTAACGGATTGGGTATCGAATATTGTTCCAGTTAACAAGAAGCAAGGAACAATAAGAATATGCATCGACTATAGGGATATTAATCGTGTTTGTCCAAAAGACAACTATCCCACGCCCTATATCGATCAAATAATTGATGATTGTGCCGGCAGTGAAATATTTTCCTTTATGGATGGTTTTTCCGGTTACAATCAAATCAATATTCTACCTGCCGATCAACCAAAAACGGCTTTCATTTGTCCTTGGGGGACATTTGCTTATTGCAAATTACCTTTTGGGCTTAAGAATGCCGGAGCCACTTTTCAAAGGGCAATGTCTTACACGTTTCACGACATCAAACACATTGTGCAACCGTACCTCGATGATTTGCCTGCTCATTCCTTACATCGAGCTGATCACCTTGTCCATTTACGAGCAATTTTTATGAGGTGTAGGCATTATCGCATACGTTTGAACCCACACAAATGTGTCTTCTATATAGAAGTGGGACGATTGCTGGGTTTTGTAGTTTCAAAAGCCCGCATTCGCGTCGATCCCTCGAAGGTCGAAGCTATCATCAAATTGCCTCCTCCTTCGAGTCTTCGCCAACTCCAAAGTTTGCAAGGGAAAGCAAACTTTCTACTCCGATTCATTCCTAACTACGCTGAAGTTACAAAAGGTTTCACACGGTTGTTGAAACAGAACGCTCAATTTGCTTGGGATGAGATAGCTCAACAATCTTTTGATGCACTTAAACACGCGTTGACCCATGCACCGTTGTTGCATCCTCCCAAATACAACCAAGATTACTTTTTGTACCTCGCTGCCTCTCATTCCACGATTGGGATGGTATTAGTTTAGGAAGACGAATTCGCAACGGAACATGTGATATATTATCTTAGTAGGACGTTAAATCCCACTGAGCTAAAATATTCGCATGTGGAGAAATTGGCCCTGGCAGCCGTTCAGGCTGTCCAACGTTTTCGTCATTACATTCTTCTCCGTAAAACTACAGTTATTTCGGATTGCAACCCTATGATCTACATTTTGACTAAACAATTGCTAGGGGGCAAGTACTCTAAATGGATCTTTATCCTGCAAGAGTTCGACTTAGAGTTTGAAAAATCTAAGTCTAAGAAATCTTTAGTTTTTGCAGAGTTGATGTGTGACTTCCCGCGTGCTGACACGAAAACTGTGGCAGAGGAACCCATTGCGGACGAATCTTTGTTTCTCATCAGCACTTTAGATCCGTGGTACGGAGATATAATCATCTATCTCCAAACCCAATCCTTTCGGCCCGAAGCTTCTAAGACGGAACGTCGGAAAATTCGATTCCAGTCCCAGCAGTATAAAATTATTGGAGATACTCTTTATCGCCGTGGGGCGGACTTGGTTTTCCGACGTTGCTTAACTCACGAAGAGGCCGAAAGGGTTTTGAATGACTGTCACTCTGGGGCGTGTGGCGGTCATATGTCTGGGTATGCCACAGCTCAGAAGGTGTTGCGTGCTGGCTATTTTTGGCCGTCCATGTTTAAAGATTGTATCATTGCGGTTCGAAAATGCCACAACTGTCAAGTGTTTGATCGCAAGATGCGCGCACCACCAGCTCCTCTCCACCCTATAATTGCCGTTGGTCCTTTTGCTAAATGGGGTATCGACTTTATTACATATAACCCTCACTCGGCTTGGGGGCATGCGTATATCATCCTTGCAGTTGATTATTTTACTAAGTGGGCCGAGGCGATGCCTACATTCGAGGCAGATGGCAAGACAGTTGTGATTTTCATATTCAATCACATTATTGCTAGGTTTGGTGTCCCACAAGCAATAATCACTGACCATGGGCACCATTTTCGAAACATTATGATGACAGAACTTACAGGCCAGCTTGGTTTGCGCCACGATAGCTCAACTCCTTATTATCCACAAGCCAACGGTCTGGTTGAGTCCATCAACAAAGTTTTGGTCATCATGATCCGACGAATCATTGGCATTCATCGGTCGAATTGGCACAACATGTTATTTTCCTCGCTTTGGGCATATCGAACTTCGGTGAAAACATCAACAGGGTTCACTCCTTTCCAACTAGTTTATGGTTTGGAAGCCGTGCTTCCAATTGAATGCGAATTCCCATCACTTCAAATGGCTGTCGAATTACTTCCAGCTACTTCCGAAGAGGAGAAGCGTTTACTATACTTAGCTCGATTAGATGAGACTCGACACGATGCTACACTGGCAATCGAGACTCATGCAAAATGAATGAAAGCTCAGTATGATCGAAATGTGACCCCTCGAAATTTTTCGGAAGGAGACCTAGTGCTATTGTATGATCAAGCTAACGATAAATTAGGTGCTGGAAAATTCGTTCCTATGTGGCATGGACCCTACATTGTTAAGCAAAAGCTAGCAAAAGGGGCCTATGAGCGGGTTGACTTTGATGGGGACTCTTTGGGTAAACCCAGAAATGGACTTTACCTAAAGAGGTACTATGCTTAAATGGTGGGTGTGAAGATTTTTTGTTAGGATAGTTAAGTTAATTTTCTCTCTCTAGATAGTGTGTTTGTTAGAATAGACAGTGTGCTTAGTTTAGAAAGTGTGTTTTTCGTCGTTATTCTGCTTATCTTGGTTTTACCTTTGATGTTTGCAGATGTCGATGCCTCTCCAAACGTACATTGGTTTTGCTGATGGTGCTTGTCGTAGTACACGGAATATCTCTTCCGCAGCTTGGGTTATCTATTCGCCCTCTGACGAGTTAGTTTCTATGCATGGGTTGAGCCTCGGTCAAACAACAAACAACATTGCAGAATACAGTGCAGTGATTGAGTTATTATCTGAATCTATTTCGTTTGGGATTCGGAGTTTGATAGTGAGGTTAGATTCTGAACTCGTTGTATTACAGCTTAATAGAGTTTATGCCATTAGAAATCCAGTGTTATTAAGGTTATTTTTGAGAGTGCGTCTTTTGGAACGTGAATTTGATTACATCGAATATCAACATATTCCAAGGTCTTTTAATACATTAGCAGATGCAATTGCTTCTCGAATGTTAGACAGACATATGCGATAATCATACATGTAAATTTAAAAACATTAACATCAAATCACACATGTTTAACAAGATAAGCCGGTAATAATGATATATATAGATAGGAGTGTGTCAAAAAATATACATCGTCTTCGATCATAGGTTGAAAAACACCTTATGATCGGCAAAAATGATAAGTAAAAAAAACCAAAAATGACATATGTGTCTACAAAAAGTGACTAGCCAATCACTGGTGGTGCTCTCTATACGAGACCACTGCCCGTGCTACCCTACACAGGAACCCCCTGATAGGTCCTGGGACTGCGACCACATAGCGCTGAAGCCGGATAGGAATATCGTCTATAGTCGTCTCTGGCATGTCTGCCGTGAGACGCTCTAGGTCCTGTTCCAGCTCGGCTAAGGTCTCTGCGGCCGCATCCTGTGGGGCTGGTGCTGGTGCAACTGGTACTCTTCTCTCGAATGGTCGGAGATTGGCCGAATGCTGTGGACCTACATCTGCATTTTGAAAATTGTCACTGTCAGTTTTGAGACGATATAAAAGCAAATAAAAAGTAAATAATTTAAAAACTTGTGAAAAATGAAATACCTCTGTCGTCCCATTGTTCTCCCTGTGGAAGAACCATGTCCGGATCACCACGAAAATCTACTCCGCATAAGGAAAGTCCTAAATCGCAAAGACCTGGTTCTCCAACCAGTGAAAGTAACCCGCAGGAAATCGAACAACTCCCGCTCCCTCATCAGGATGCCGGGCCATCACCGTAACCCATCGTATCAACTTGGGCTCCCGAGGTGGCCCAACTGCAACAGTGAGATGCTGAGGGATAAGCATCGGAACTCTCTCTAGGGCAAAGCTCACAACTAAAGGCCCATATCCAAAGGTATTTAACTGCCCGTTCTTTGCCCTAGTTAGTTGGCCCTTCATGTTGGCCAACACAGCATCGCACCAGTTGAAAATGGTGCCTCGGTAGCAATCTATCGCCATCCGCATTTGGGACCCGTTGGTAATGTGCAAGGCGGATGCGCCGCAGAGTCTGTTAACTGTAAAGGCAATTACCATAAGTTCGGGCAGGGATATATACTTGATTTCTATCCCTTTCTCCTGGTTCTGATTGTTGCCCCACTCTAGTCGGAGGCTAGCAAGGGATTGGCCACCCGGCCTAGTCCCGAACAGAGACAGTTGCTCGCCCCTATTAGGCAAACCAGTGAGAAAATATATGTCAAAAGGCTCTATCTCGAGCTAGTGCCCTCCGATGTAAAAGCATTGTTCCTGGACGTTCCACCTTTCAACTAGCCACTCCAAGAATGGCACCTGGGCCCTCATGCCAGGTATGGCCCAGTACTTGTAGAGACTGATGAGCCCCAAAAATGTACAATTATTTGGGCTCATTCAACCTCCTAATTTGGCTTAGTCGACCATTCTCATTTGTTTATTGCATGTTTTTGATTATTTTTATGTTAATAGAGTGAATTTGGTTAGTCATTATGCCAACAAGTCTAATGGGTGCTTTGTGTAACCTTTTTGGTCAACTTGGAGACAAATTTGAAGGTCTTAATGAGCACTTGGCAGCCAAATTCGTGGGAGAAAAAGCTAGAGGATTTGTAGGAAGGTGTCCCCCTCATTTATGGGCCCTTACCTCGAATTCTCCACCATCAGCTCAGAGTTCAAGGGCCACCGAATCAATCAGCTCAAGGGCAGCCAAGCAAGTCAAGTTGGACTGCTGTTAACTCCAAGTCTTGGGCAGCCAAGTCCCTAACTTTTAGGAGGAATGTTGGGTCCTCAAATTGTATAAATAAGAGGGCTTGGGGCCTCAATTTGGTTAGCTAGTGGGTAGTCATTTTGTGTAGCTAGTTAGTCAATTTGGGGATAGCTAGTTAGTCAATTTGGTTAGTCATGTTGTAGCTCGGTTTTTTCTCCTTGTAAGCCAGTTTTGGCATGTCATTAGATTCATGATTATTCAATAAAGACAGGCAGCTTTTGATCCACTTCTGAGTTTTTAAGAGAGCAATAGACCTCCTCTGTTTTGTAATGTTAATTTCTTTTTGTTTCAGCACTTTGGTTCATTTCTTTACCATGCAATTTGAAATTACAGGTTTGCTGAGTTAGCTTTATGAATTTGAGTGAGTTTAGCTTATGGTTGAAATGTTTTTAGTTGCATCAATTAGATTAGCAGGTTGATAACACACAGGAGCTCCAAGGAAAACGGTTGAGAAAGCCTCCACTGCCATCTCTGTTTGGAGATTGGAGTGCAGCCTATACCAACCACAAAAATACGCATTTCTTTACTTTGTGCTTGCTGCAACACAGTCACGGTTATGTTAGATTCTTTCATGTACTTCAAACTTGCACTACACACCTTCATCACAGCTTCATGCACATTTCTCTTCACGCTTTGGATTGCTGTTCATTGAATTCATAGCACAGATAGCCTAGGTTAATGAATCTTTGTCTTGGTGACAGTCATAAGCCATTTGTTTCCTTTACACTGCTCTCCCTCGTTCCCTTACCTCCTCCTTCGTCTTGATCATGCATGCAACCACATCCTTGACCTCTGCTCCATTCTGTTAACTCCCAAAGTCCTCCACTCCTCACGTAACTTCATTCTCTAGCCCTTTCTTTGACATAGCCCTCTATCTTCCAACCTACTTCCTACACTCATTCCCCATCCTATTCCTCCACTTCTGAGCCATCACCAGCCTTATTCCTACCTTACACATCTCCCCCTACCATTCCATCACTTCAAACACTCACGGTAGGTCATCCTGTAGTAGTTTGTAGACATCCTGTAGAAACCTCTGCGTATCCTGTAGGATCCCCTGCAGACATCCTGTAGGAGGCCACTCACTCGGTTACTGAGCTTCTGAATGTGAGGAACCTCTGTGGATGGATGCTAAGGATCCCTAGGGACCTCTCCTAGCCTCCCCAACCTGTCCCACGCTTTCCTTCCTTCTCCATCCCATCTGCACAACCAAACCCTAGTTAGCACAAAATCACAATCATTCCATACACTTAAAGGAAAAATACAAAAACATGTCTTTTATGATGCAAGTAGCTTAGATCCATGCATTTTCACTTATTAGAGGTAATGAAAGCATTGGTAGAAGTTGCACTCACATTCTTTGCATTATAGAGGTTAGAGTAGTCAAATTAGGGTTTCCTAGGTTTACATGCTTTGATTTGCTTTCAGTTCATTTTGTCAAGTAGAGTAGCTTTCCTTTGAGAATAGCTTTCGTCCATCAATTAGCAAGCTTCTTCTGAGAGCCTATAGAAGTTAGCTTGAGCCCTAGCGGACTTGTGCCAGCTGACCAAGTGACAGCTGCGACAAGAGCTAGTACTTGTGCATATAGCACCGTCGCTTCCAAGTTTGTACGAACTACCGGGTTGATAAAATTAAGAGACAGGAAGCCCCAGGAGTTGTAGCATTATTGCTACAATACTGGAGCTCACCAGAGACCGCATGCCTTCAAAGCATCAATGGAGGGTTGATGATCAACTGCGGCCAAATCCACATCTTCGTGTTCTCTTTCACGCCAATCTAGCATGGTGGGCAATCTACAAACCAAAAGACATTGTTTAGAAGTCATGAAATAAAATTTTGATGGTTGGTTTTTTGAGTTGGGGTTTTTAAAATCCGCTTTGCGCGGAGTACGCACCCTGCGTTCAGAAATAGAGCGGCGGTACGCAGCTGTTCTGATGGTGGGCTACGTACCCCGACCTTTTTCCCATATACGAAAAAGTCGGGGTACGCAGGTCACCCATGGGGCACCTGTGTACCCCGAAAAGCGCACCCTAAAACCCCAAACCCTCTAAAAAATCAAACTAAAGCCTAAAATGAAATTCTAAACAGATGAAATTGAAGAGGAGGATGTTGTGAAATACCTGAAAGAGACGGCACTCGATTCCGACGGTCGGATTCTCCGCAAAGTCCACGGGAAGTTTCTTGCCAAAAGCCCTTTTCTCTCCCTCAACAGTAAAATGGTAAAAATGACATGGTAAAAAGTCTTTTTATAGGTTTTTTGGATAAATGAATGCTAGGTTTGTTTATTTTTCACCATAGAGAGATATTTTTCAATGCATTTTTGCTTATCTTAAACAGGTATGAGTAATATGTTGTTTTTGTGCAGGACAAAAGGACAAGGACTTTCAGAGAAAATTATCATTTTTCGCAAACCAAAACAACAGAGTCATCTTTTAAGCCCTTTTCTGACTCCTAAGACATGAAAAGATTGCCGAGCATTTCTTTTACACTCGTTAAAACGGAATTAAAAGACGGTCCCCTTATAGCCCTTTTTCTGACCGAAAAAACAGGAAAAGATTGCCGGGTTTTTGTCGTTTCAAACTCAATACTGGAAATAAAACGACGTGTCCTTGATCGCTTTTTACTTTTCAGGTCAGAGGCACTAATCATGAAAGTACTCCTTGGTCGCAAGATCAAGCGGTTCTCTCAGGTATTATTTTATACTTTTTCGGGCTTGGGAGACACAAATTTACGAAAAAGTTCAACCCTGGAGTCTTCTTTAGTTTTTTCAGACTCTCTAAAATTGAAAAACGCCGAGTTTCTCCTATACTGGACTCGTTAAAATTTCACAGTAAAGGACTTGTTCGATTACAAACAGGAACGAACCACTCCTTCTTAGGGTTCGAATCTAAACTAAGTTGGACTCATCCGAAGGATGAGCTTATAATCAAGCATATGTTATCCTCCTCAAGCTTGTAAAAAATAAAGAGGTACTTGCCAGAAATGGTGGGGGAAAAGAGAGAAGAATGAACCTATTTGTTATCCTTTGTCACAGAAGAACCTTATTACCACTCTTGAACACGACACTTTTCATTCACCTGGGTTGGGAAATCCCTTGTCTTAAAGTTGATTAAACCACTTTTGAAAGTCTTCAACCATCTCTGGGTATTAACTTTGGGTCAATCGTCGCCAAGCCATCTGTCATTTCGTTATGTGTTCAAGAGGTCTCTACAAATAAACCATTCATATGCAAAATACTTGTCATCCATCTTGACCATCCCTGAGTCAGTCCTTACAGCAACATTTCTTCAACTTGAGCTATGATTTCGTGTTGTGGGCTTGCTTGCAACGGGTCGCTTTCTATCGACATCAGCACATTATCTAGACAGGTGAGTTAGAAATCGTCAGTATCTTGAAGTCTGCATGCATCAATGGCAGGTTTCTCACCTTTGACGACAGTTTACATCATTGACTTTCGATCGAAGGACTCCATGACCTGTTCGACATCGACTCATTCATTCACATCTCATGGATTGTACTGGGTACTTTGAGAACCATTGACATCATTGGTGGTCTCTCTCACACTTGTTAACGGTTTACATCATTGACTGGTAATCAAGTGGTTTCTACCATGTTCGACATCAACTCATTCATTCGCATGGATAGAATCGTACCAATTTGGGAAGTGGAAATGAAGACCCTGGATCTAGTTTCCACCATCCAGGCTGCGAGGAGTTTTGTATTCATTATATAAGTAGACTAACTATAAACAGATGGCTGCGTCCATACTGTGTCTACAAGAGTCTATGATTATGATGTATTGCGAAATCATTCCTGTAACAGAGCAGTAGTTAGATTGTTAGTTAAAGTTTTCAATCTGAGTATGGGAATGCCTACCTCAGCGATGATATCATCTTATATATGTATTTTGCGTTGAATATTTGCAGGTTCTAACTAGGCTCTCCGCAAGATAATCCTTGAAATGATAAAGTACTTCACCCTTCCTAGATGATTTGAAACCCTAAATCTACTTCAGGCTTCGCACTTTAGGGGGCAATCTGTTACACTAAAAAATGTCACCATGACTATTTGTAGTTAATATGGCTCCATCAACTGTCATACTATCCTCCTTGGCAAGTCTCATGCCTCTGCTTTCCATGTCAAACTCAAAGAAAGAGAGAAAAGTCATTTAAAGTCAAGTTATCTCTGGTACGCAGTTTCTCTCAGCCTTACCTGCGGGTACGCAATCCAAGTTCACAATACTTGTGTACTTGTACGCTCTGTCTGTAAAGCAATGGGTGCGTACTCCTATAGAAGAGGAACTTATCCCACCAAGAGGGGATCTAACACACCCAAAAGAGGGGCTTATCCCATTGATGGTGGACCTGATTAACCTCCTCTACAGCACTATAAATACAGGCATTGGGCCAGAGGGAGGGGAGGTTGAAAGCTGAAAATTCCTAAGGGTAGATGCTGCTGAGATTAGGACTTCCTTGTAGAAGCTTGTGAGGAGAGATTGTCATCCTTTCTTGTTTCATTTGAAAGTGGGTGAGCTGATCAAAGTAAAGGAAAACTCTTGCCGGACCCTGGGAGGAACTTGCACAACACCAAGGCTCAGGTTATAATGGTTTCTTTTGTTTCCTATTAATACAAATAAGTCCATTCTTCTCAACAATTTGTTATTTATGAGTTGTTTCATATACTCCTTGGTCTGTATGTTAAATATGTTTTGTTTTATGAGATATTCAGGTGCTATTTAATCGTTTGATTGTTAGTGAATGCAGGTTTCGAAGAGAAGGAGGAGCTCATCCGGATCGACGAGGCTGGACTACTACAACAGCGTTGGGTTACAGGTAGGATCTAAACACTTGATTTCTTGTATGATGAATGCATATTTAACAGCGTTGGGTTAAGCCTCTAGGGAGGTTGGTTGTGTCCGCACTATCGACTCTTTCCGCATGACACCCCCCATTTAACTAGGGCAGCTAGTCATGGAAAGAATACAACACAACCCAACAATCAGCCACTCATATTGCCTGTCCCTGGGTCCCACAATATTTTGACACTCTTAGGCCATAGTTACTCTCATGCTACGACCAAGGGAGTGACCAAAACCCCAAAGTCACTCTCACGGGCCTACCTTCCAATGATTGTGGACCCAAATCACTAGTTATGTGTTTGCAATCCCAAGAATTAAGCCACATTTCGAGCCCAAAATCTAGGCCCCTACTCACAACTTGTTGTAACTTCCAAAATTTATTAAAAACATGATAAAAATGATTATCAATAAAAAATAACCCTCAGGACAAGGCCTGAGAATCCTTAATCGAGACTAAAATTCTGTCAAACACTTGGCATCAATTCAACCCATGGGTCCAGGATACAAGACGAAGCATAAATGCATGAAACAATTAATGAAACATAACCGAAAGGATCACATCTTTCTCCATTGAAGATGTACATCATAAATTGGGTCTTGCATCCATGCATTTAACAGTTACAAGTAAATGTATGAAATAGCCTTGACATAAACTAGTCATTCAACCATGCTAATAACCAGCATAAAACCATATAAATATTAGAGATATGAAAACCATTAAATCCACATATAAATCAGTGAAAAGATAAGAGAACTTAGCTTTTATTAATCGTAGGCAAATCTGACCAGGTTCGATACTTGCACCTACCACCCAATCGTAGACATGGATGAATCAAATCTCTCTTTCAACTAGTCACTCCCTTGCCATATTCTAAGCATGAATGTAGGATCTCATAGAATAACCAATCCAAGAACAACCAAAGGAATCCAAAGGTTAAACCACCTCCACCCTCACCAAGTTGGGATCACATAAAAAACGGTGCTCTGATCACAACCGAACAGAACTTGGAATTCCATATGGAATCCATCACTATCCTTGAATAATTTTTCGTCTCCTTGTCTCTAGGGCTTTACCACAATCCAAACTGAATCACTAGCCCTAAACTGTGACTAGTCTCTCATGCTTTACTGCAATCCAAACTCGGATCACTAGGCCGTAAACTGAGATTTCATCATCAGAATTTACCGTGTAACTCGCAATAACCAGTTAAGGGATTCCTAGGACTTTAGGAATGGAACTTGAGACAACCTTTGCCCTGGATTCTAAAATCCATCCAGCAAACTAAAGCTCAAAAACGAAAATAAACATCCCAACATACCATGGGATCAGGAAAATGGCCAGGCTAGGAAAAAATCCACTTTCATAACCTGACAAAACCATGCCATTGACAACAAGAGAATCATACACTAACATGCAGAGCCATCCATGTCCAAACCAACTAGGAAATCAAACATGCAAAAGGTTACTTGCAAGTGTTTCTATTGAAGTTGCTTGATCCATCTTTTCTTTCTGTGATCCTTGCTTTCTTTTCCTTTCCTTTCCTTTTTGTCTCTTTCATTTTCTCCAGACTAGAGTGCTCAAAGAAAATCTAAGTTACCAAGAGTGAGAGAGAGAGAATAACGAAAGAGCTCCAAACTTGAAATGACAAAAGATTAACATTGGGAAAACCTAACACAAAGAAACCTGCCAACCAATCCTCATAAGCATTTTTATTAATGAGGCCTTTAATTTCTTTATTTTTCTCATCACATGAAACCAATGACCTTTTACCTTCCTTTTATCCTAATTTAATTTATTTTCATAGGTAAATGTGTCAAAAATGACTTTTTTCCTTCCAATTCCTTTTCCTTAGCCTTTGCCAATTTTTCTTAGCCAAAACAAACATCTAGTGATGCCCACTAGGATATATTTGCCCAATATTCAACTTAGAATATGTGTCCCTTTCCCGTGGTCTTATTTTTCCTTTATCTACATTATTACATAGAATTTTCACCAGGGTTGTTACAATGTCAAGTGATTGTCATGAGATCCCATAAAAATCCCTCAAAACTCCTCTTAGACCCCTGATGACATAATCTTGCTCTTGCGACTTGCCCATCAAATACCTAGGAAACCCATCTTGGCTAGACTATATAGAAAAATAAAAATGGGCAATGACAAATCCTCCTGCCCTGAGATTGGCTTCCCTCAAGTAATCTCTAACTCTCCACTATAAATGCATCTGTAAAATGGTAACAAGATACCAAATGAACCATTGTACCACAACACTCCCCCAAGTTAACCAATAATGCATGGTTCCCTCAATACCTGAACCCAAAATAAACCACTCACTCAATTTATCATCCATGGATCCACTTTGATCCAAAAGCCACAATAACTAATCATCCTCATCCATCCCCCATGGCTGGAGTTGTGCCATGTCTTTGACCATAGATGTTGCTCCACCAGTAGAATATGAACTCATCAACTCTCTCTAGTTCAACCCCTCACATAAAGAGAGGCCAATCCCACTATGTTGATGTTGTGTTGGAATGCCAATAAGTTGATGGTTTGCCTCCCACTGCCAAAAAAAACATGAAATATCCCTCACACCTAAGGACTCTCTCTACATTATGTCCTTGAATAAAAATACTTCTCCATCAATAGGATACCAACTCATGATCTCGTGCCAATTTACCCTACGGGAAGGATTAAACACCTGGGCTCCTCTAAAACTTCCAAGTGTAATCCTCTTACTGCCTCACTAGGACCCTTAATTTCTGCTCAACATTATACAACCTATATTCTGACTCAACACGCACACTTATAAGCTCCTCAATTTTACTGTTTTGTTGCAAGATGGTTCCTTGGACTATGTGGATCTTCTACTTCAATGCCATAAGATTTGTCCTGAAACGCTCAATCTTATCGTGATGGCTACCAACTAAAAGTGAAACAATTATGCTAGATGCTTGTGCATATGTCTTCTCCTTATCAATGGCTAGTCCAAAACATGGTTACTTATACTCCTCTATCATGGGCTTAGCATGAAACTCCAACTAGATCTCCACAAAAGGCTCATCATGCATATTGTGTATAACATCCTCCTCGGCTGACTCATGCTCCACCATATGCTGCTCATGTTAAATTGTCACTAGTGACTCATCACGCTGACTATATCCCATAGGGTCCACTCGTATATCACTATATACAATGGAATCTAAATATTTCCTATTGTAAATAAACCCACATGACTACTCATTCTCCTTAGAGGCATCCTCGTATGAACCCATGGACTCATCCAAAGAAGAATCCCCATCTTGAAAGTTAGAAGGAATGTCCTCCTGCTCTGACCCTGTCATCTCTTCAGTGTCACTCGTGCATGAGTGTTTAGGTCCCCAAGGTTCCTTGTAAATGAAGCAAAGACCCTTCCTCCTCATCTCATTCTTGTTTCATGGTTGATCACCAAAAATCCACCAAAGTTCCTCTTGAGTCAACCGTCTCCTCAATAGCCCAATGTTCTGCTCAACTAACCTTTTGGCTAGTTTATAGCAATAGGTAAAACAAATTGTTCCTCCCTCCAAATTTCCAACAATATAGACTATAAGTCCCTACAAATGGAATCACATCCTCCCATGCATGAAGATAAAATAGGCAACATATGTGTTATAACCATGTAAGAATGATGTTTCGTAATGCTGAAGAAGCACTGAAACATCTGGAAGATCAAATCACCAGACACCATCTCAAACATTAGGTCTTAATATATAACTAAGGCCATGAATTATAGAATCTCTGGCCTCTTCCCAAAGATATCTCCCTCATTGTTATCCAGATCCTGAAAGGTATCCACTATCAGTATGAAAACTATCCTCATAACACCATGATTATAAGGAGGTATAGGTGGAGTTAGTCTCATGATGCTACTGAGACAAGATGAAACTAGAATTCAATCACTTCATAATGTTCCTCCAAGAACTTATGTTGTATGAGAGTAAGCAAAGTTGTTTTTAGAACCGAAAACGAATTATCCACTTATAATTAGTTCACTTCGAAAAGGAGTGCATCCAATTTATCTAGTTTGAAAAGGAATTTCCTTGTGACCCTCATGTGTTTTAAATATGTCCCAAGTGTAAAGAGTTTGTATCTTATTTTCATCCCATTTTGCATTTCCTGGACCCACTCTTGCTAAAGAAGGGGATGAAACCCTCTTTTCAATGGTTTGTTGTTTTGCTTAGTTTTTTGGTCCAATGTTGCATATTCTATATTATTCAATATTTTCAATTTATTCAAGATTTCTCTGAAGTTGACCATATCTTAATGATGATAGGTACATCAAGAAGTACAAATAATGACTAGTTAACTCAATACATAGACCTCTCACATAAAGATATACGCATTCGTCATAAGTCACACTCAAAAATGAAAAATAAGTCTAAATATACTATGAACACCTCATGTACAATCACCATACTCTCTTACTAACTCAGCAAATATTAAAAAATTCAATGAGAAATTTTAGCAAATAGTTAGCAAGTAGTACTTTTGTCAAACACTTAGCAATTAAAGTGGAAAAACTCTCTACATAAATAATTATGAGAAGAAAATGCTTGAGAGAATTATAATTATCGAATGAATTTGATACCACATTGCATCCATGAAAAACCTGTTGGCATTATGGCTAAAGTGTTGTCCTTGATGGCAACCCATTCAGGTGGTAGTTCACTATTCTTCAAGTCAGCAGCAGAAGTTGATGATCAGCTCTCATTTTATTGAAAAATTATGAAGGACGCAGGAAGCCAGTTCAGAAGGTGCGTACCCGCAGGTACACCATGCAGAAACTGCGTCCAGGGACGCAGGCCAGCCGTTCAGGGGGTGCGTCCACCCAGTGCACACATTTCAAGGCAGTAAAAAGCACGTGGGGGTTTCTTGTGTGGTATCTAGCCGACGGTTTTGTGTTTCTATGGTGTCGGCTCGTGGTATTGTTCCATGTTTTGGGGAGGAGCTTGCCTATATAAAGCAAAGGAGATCATTTGGTTTATGTATGTCTTTTGTTGAATATCTTATGAGGTGAGATCTGGTCTAGATCTAATGAAGACGAATCTATTAATGGACCGAGATCTCTTGGCGCATGTTCAGATCTGTGGATCTGATTGTCTGGGTTACTTCTAAAGTCTTGAAATCATCTATGCCCGGAGGGATGCAGGTGCAGTAAGGGTTCAGGTGCGTCCGGACGCAGGAGCGAAGAGTTTCAGGTGCGCCGGACGCAGGCGCAGAAGGGTTCAGGTGCGCCGGGACGCAGGCAGTTCAGTAGACTCAGTGCGAGGGACGCAGGCTAGCAGTTGAGCAGGGTGCGTCCAGGGACTCAGGCCAGCAGTTGAGCAGGGTGAGTCCGGGACTCAGGCTAGCAGTTGAGCAGGGTGAGTCCGGACTCAGGCTAGCAGTTGAGCAGGGTGCTTCCTTCTCTTAAAATCTTTGTTTATCATTGTTGTGTTCTGGGTTTGGTCCTATTATTGTTGATCTGGTTACTTCAGTTGATTGGGTGTTTTAGAAGGTTGTTTGAGCTTCAATGTTGTTGTTGGGTCCAGTATGAAAATTGGATGAAATGTGGCCTTTCAGTTTATGGGTTGTGCTTCAGTGTATCCAGTATGAAAATTGATGAAACGTGGTACTTGAAGGAGAGAAGATTGTAGGCCGGCGCCTACCTACTAGTATCTAAGCTAGTACAAGAGCTAAAGGAAATCTTTGGAGCATTGTAGCAGGTAGTAGCCTGCGTACTAGTAAATGGATCGGCTAGTACAAGAGCAAAGGGGGTTGTAGCTCCCGTACTGGTATAAGGCTGCACCAGTACAAATATTGTAAAAGAATTTTCTTATTAAGAAGAAGATTGAGATGACTTGCAGCAGGTGGTTTTTCTCCCGCATTGGGTTTCCACCTTACATCATTGTGTTCATGTGTGTGCCTTATGTGTGATGATCTACTTTATGTTACTGCATCTGTTAACTGATAATATGGTTGATAATGTTCTAATGCACTCATTAAAGATCGATTAACTTAATCATAAGAAGTTGTGGAAGTAGCATATATGAATTTGATTATGGAAATGAAAAAGTTTTATTAATATGATAATACTGATTCACCCCCCCCTCTCAGTATTATTTCCAACAATTGGTATCAGAGCAGGTCCTTTGATAGAAGCTTGATCGCTTGAAGGAGATCCGTGGAACAATGGGAAAGAAGCTTAAGAAGAAAGCTAATAAGAAAAAGAAGTCATCTCAGAAGAACTATGACAGTGGAAGAATCGATTGGGGATTAGGCATAAGAAGCTCTTCAGATTCAGAATCAGATTCAGAGTCATTATCAGGTATGAATGTGTTATCCTCTGATGTTCCAGCTATATTTCCTTGTGAAAGAGATGAAAGTGATAGCGAAACTACTGAATTTGCTCTTATGGGTGAACAAGAAAGATATCAAATAGAGGCAGAATTTAAAAGGCTGACAGACAAAATTAGAGATCAACAAGATCTATTAAACAAAAAGGAATGTGATTTCAAAGAAGAAGCTACCAAACTAAGGGCACAACTAGAAGAAGGAAACAAGGTAAGAAAGCTACTCAAGGACAAGGAAGACCAATGTCAAAAATTGCAGCATGAAGTGACATCGTTAAGAAAAGAAGTCAACGAAAGAAGCACAACCATCAAGAAACTCAAAGATAGATCCAGCTACTATGAAAATCTTGAAGCTACAATCCTCTCACTAAAAGGAGATCTTGAAGAATCAAAGAAGCAGAATACAGATCTACTCCAAACTATTGCAAAACAAGAAAACGAAGTCACCAGCTTAAAATCTCAACTGGAATGTGCCTTCCGAGTTCGTCAAATGCAGCAGGATCTGTATGAAGAACAAGAAAAAGAAATTCTCAAACTAAGGGAACAAATGGAAGAAGGAAGGAACGCTGAAGAAGTTTTGAAAGAGAAATCTCTTGAAAAGGAAGAACAGCTTCAGGTTGAGGTAAATATCTTGAAAAGTAAACTAGAAGAAAAGGATAAGCTTTTACGATTTCAAGATAGCTCTAAAGTATTGGATGATATTCTTAGTAGTCAAAGGTCCCCTGCTATAAAGACTGGTCTTGGTTTCCATGAATCTGTTGAAGGTGAATCTAGTTCACAAGGTGAGGCAAGAAACTCTAAAAGGAAATCTAAAGTGATCAACGAAGAAGTGAAAGATCAATCTCATCATCAACCAAGGAAAGAGATTCCTCAAAGAAAATCCTTTACTCCTCCTATGAATAATGTTGAATGTTATGTATGTCATAATCTTGGACATGTTGCAGCTAGATGTAGAAGAAGAAGAGTTCAAGACCATTATGCAGAAAGGTCATCTCAATCAAGGTACTTTTATGGATATTGCTTTGCTTGCAATATGTTTGGTCACAAAGCTACTGATTGTTACAGGAGGAATATGAAACATGTAAGATGTTATGCATGTAACAAGCTTGGACATATAGCCAAGGAATGCAGGAACAAAGTTTGGGCACCATATCAAAAGGAGAAAATGTCATCATCACGCTTGAAGATATGGAGGAAAAAGGAAGTACAGTCAGAAAAGGATGGCACAGTACAATGTACAGACATACCAGAATCTGAGGAAGCTGAAAGTACAGGACGCAGTGCAGTAACAGGAGACCTGCGTGCGGACGCAGGCCAGACCAGGTCCAGGTGCGTCCAGGACGCACTTCAGTAACTGAAGATCTGCGTGGGGACGCAGAGCGACTGAGGATCAGGTGTGTCCCTGAAGCAAAAGGACGTGGCGCAATAGTAATTTTGGGTGCGTCCCTGAGTAAAAGTACGCGGCGCGATAGTGTTTTGGGTGCGTCCCTGCAGCAACAGGACGCAGCGCAGCAGAAGATGAAGTGTGTACCTATCTCAAAGCATTTATTGGCTGATTCTTCTTGATATGCATGATCAGATTTAACAGATGGCAATGGTTCAGGGGGAGCATATGTCCTAAATTCATTGTTGGCATTATGGTCCTTGGTGACATTGCTTATGATTCATCTTGCTATTATGAGTTGGTCACATGATCAGATGTATGGTTGATTCTCTAATGATGCTTGCATGAAGTCTTTATTATCCTTGGCACATATATGGATGAGGTTGGCTGATTTCGTGGATGATTATTCAAAGTCGCATTGTTGGAGACATGATGATGATGAGTTACTCATATGCATTTCATGATGATGTTGACATGAGCAAGATGCATGATTTCTTTCTTGGCACAAATGGATGAGGATTGTTGGCTGGATACAAGGATGATTATTCATACATATGTTGATTGATGTTGATGCTTTCATTTGATGGCTCTTGATTCATGTAGATCTGGATGGTTATGAGTTGATGTTGACAGATACTATGGAGCAGATTATACAGTGCTGTTGTTTGTCATGATCTTTAGATGTTTGGAAGGTAGTAGCAAGACTCATGTTGTAATAGTCTATCTATTATCGTCATCTCTTCAGGTCATGTAACGGCCTATGTCCCCCCACTATGCATAGGATGAAGATGTAATGTATTTGGTTTTCATATTTCTAATGTATTCCCACTTGGTTGGATGGATGATCCTTATTGTGATGGGTGATGGATGTATGTATTTTATAGAGTCATGTTCTTCTTGTAGAACATCTTTTTGCAGACCTTGCTTACAGTCAGGGGGAGCTTGAGCATGAACAACACTATATAGCAGAGCAGACATCTCAGCTTGTTCTCAGAAAGACCATTATCAGATTGGAGCACCATGTCATATTCAAAGGGAGAGCTCATTCAGAGACTTCAGCAGATCTGGTTTATAGTCAAAGGGAGCATGTTCTTAGGGGGAGCATGCCCCTTTGCCCTTGATGTCAAAGGGGGAGAGTGATCTGGTGTTGTTGCCATCAAGTCCAAAGGGGGAGATTGTTGGCATTATGATGCATGTGTTGTACTTGATGGCAACCCCCCCTCATAGAAGACCATCTCACTTATATACATTCAGAAGAGATATCAGATGTAACATAATACATAGATGCAGGACAGCTCAAAGGAATCAAATGGAAAGTTCTTAGTAAGCTTTGCCATCAAGTCCAAAGGGGGAGATTGTTGGCATTATGGCTAAAGTGTTGTCCTTGATGGCAACCCATTCAGGTGGTAGTTCACTATTCTTCAAGTCAGCAGCAGAAGTTGATGATCAGCTCTCATTTTATTGAAAAATTATGAAGGACGCAGGAAGCCAGTTCAGAAGGTGCGTACCCGCAAGTACACCATGCAGAAACTGCATCCAGGGACGCAGGCCAGCCGTTCAGGGGGTGCGTCCACCCAGTGCACACATTTCAAGGCAGTAAAAAGCACGTGGGGGTTTCTTGTGTGGTATCTAGCCGACGGTTTTGTGTTTCTATGGTGTCGGCTCGTGGTATTGTTCCATGTTTTGGGGAGGAGCTTGCCTATATAAAGCAAAGGAGATCATTTGGTTTATGTATGTCTTTTGTTGAATATCTTATGAGGTGAGATCTGGTCTAGATCTAATGAAGACGAATCTATTAATGGACCGAGATCTCTTGGCGCATGTTCAGATCTGTGGATCTGATTGTCTGGGTTACTTCTAAAGTCTTGAAATCATCTATGCCCGGAGGGACGCAGGTGCAGTAAGGGTTCAGGTGCGTCCGGGACGCAGGAGCAAAGAGTTTCAGGTGCATCGGACGCAGGCGTAGAAGGGTTCAGGTGCGCCGGGACGCAGGCAGTTCAGTAGACTCAGTGCAAGGGACGCAGGCTAGCAGTTGAGCAGGGTGCGTCCAGGGACTCAGGCCAGCAGTTGAGCAGGGTGAGTCCGGGACTCAGGCTAGCAGTTGAGCAGGGTGAGTCCGGACTCAGGCTAGCAGTTGAGCAGGGTGCTTCCTTCTCTTAAAATCTTTGTTTATCATTGTTGTGTTCTGGGTTTGGTCCTATTATTGTTGATCTGGTTACTTCAGTTGATTGGGTGTTTTAGAAGGTTGTTTGAGCTTCAATGTTGTTGTTGGGTCCAGTATGAAAATTGGATGAAATGTGGCCTTTCAGTTTATGGGTTGTGCTTCAGTGTATCCAGTATGAAAATTGATGAAACGTGGTACTTGAAGGAGAGAAGATTGTAGGCCGGCACCTACGTACTAGTATCTAAGCTAGTACAAGAGCTAAAGGAAATCTTTGGAGCATTGTAGCAGGTAGTAGCCTGCGTACTAGTAAATGGATCGGCTAGTACAAGAGCAAAGGGGGTTGTAGCTCCCGTACTGGTATAAGGCTGCACCAGTACAAATATTGTAAAAGAATTTTCTTATTAAGAAGAAGATTGAGATGACTTGCAGCAGGTGGTTTTTCTCCCGCATTGGGTTTCCACCTTACATCATTGTGTTCATGTGTGTGCCTTATGTGTGATGATCTACTTTATGTTACTGCATCTGTTAACTGATAATATGGTTGATAATGTTCTAATGCACTCATTAAAGATCGATTAACTTAATCATAAGAAGTTGTGGAAGTAGCATATATGAATCTGATTATGGAAATGAAAAAGTTTTATTAATATGATAATACTGATTCACCCCCCCCCTCTCAGTATTATTTCCAACAAAACCTAGGTTAAATGAAATAGACCCGAGTTCTAGAAATGGCCCAAACAGGTAGCATGCACTACCCAAAACAAATGTTGTTGCTACTGAAGAACACTGGATGTTTTTACCCTCAAAATTGCTCAAAATTTTTTGAAAATTTATCCTGGAGCTCCTCACACCAAAACCATAAAAATAAGAATTGGTTTGGCTTAACACCAAGTTGATATCAAGCCCACCAAGTGGTGTGAAATACCAAGTTTACCAATAAAATGAAATTTTGGAGGAATGTTGATTTACAACACGAATACTACCTGGAAAACTTTGAAATTTTAACCACAAACTCCTATCATAAAACCCAACAAAAGACATAAAAATATTCGTCATATTTTAGCTGCTCCAGATATCCCCAATTTAGTGTGAGTTTGTCAGCCACAAAAAAATTTCAAAATTTCCTCAAAAAATATCAAGAAGTAATTTTGTTGTAACATTAATAAATTCCAACAAAAATTTAAACATCCGGTGAATCACAATTTTCATTGGAAAATGCCACAATAGGAAACCCAACCAATTTTATTAATAATAATGAGGAAGAATCTCTTCACCAATAAATTCAACTAGTATAAAATATTTCGACCCAACAAGAGAAATTTGGCATGATAAGATAATTTTTGCCTGAGAGGATAAAATTGGCCTAGTAAAATAATCTCGATTCAAAAAGATAAATTCGGTCCAACAAAATAATATCGTCCCAGTAAATTAATTTCAACGTAGTAAAATAATTTCAACGCAATAAAATATTTTTTTCTCAACAAGATTATTAGTTTCAGCCTTGCAAACCAATATTACTCAATCCAATATGTTCTCTTCAACACTTTGAGAAATCAACTGCAACAATTATTCTCCAGAAAATAGATTATAAATTTAAACTCCCAATTTTTTCTCCATTATCCTTTAGGAACATTACAACAACATTGATTTTAACCCACAACTAGCCAAAATCATGTTGTGATACGACTGTAATATCTTGTTGTACTATGAAACAACCCGCCATTTATATATAGTAATAGCCAATATTAGACATATAAATGGGGACCCTCCTTAAAAAAATATATAGTTTTTGAAAAATAAATCCTAACTCTAAGAAATTGCCTTGAAAACTATTAGAACAACCCAAGTTTCGGATCCTCATTGTAAATCACAAATCAAATTTTTTCATGTGATGATCAAAAACATCTTAAAGAGATTGTGATGTGCAATCAAACCTCCCGCTGCAACATAGCGATCAAAACACATTAAGAATTCGCAATCGCATTTTGCATTATAAGCAAGCAACACTATATAACATCGTTTTAAAAACTGCGATGCACAAATAAAGAAACAAGCATGGGAAGTAATTGTGTCTTAATATAATAACAAACGATTTCACAGGATAATTAATGTTTAGCTTCCCAAGGAGAGGTAATGATTTTCCAAGTTATCGCTAATTAATGTTGAGAATCTCATTTGAAATCCTCCCATGATTCAAATTCATTTCATAAAGCTTTTAGCCTTAATTGCCAAATATTGTTTGTGCTGATATATCTCGTCCATTTATGGAAAGATACAAAAGATATGTCATTGCGAAAAGTGATGCAGAAACAGAAAAAGCAGAGCATCACAAAGTTTAAGATATCAGAAATGTCTCCTATATTATCTGATACGGTCTACAACATCGATGGGGGAGAAACAATTTGGGAGGTCATATACAATATGCTTGAGGTTGAGCATCCCAATATTACTGTCACAAAAGTGACTGCTGAATCAACAAAACCTTCTGGACTCCAATTCAAGGATGTTTCTTGTTCTTTTCTTCATAGAATAGGACCGAGAGTAAAATTCCTCCCATACACTCATATGATTAGGTGGGTGGCGGAAAACCTCACTATTGAAGATAGGCAATTTAGGAACTCGAGAATGGAACTCATGGGGTCAATTTAGGAACTTGAGAATAGAACTCATGGGGTCATTCAAAGCAGAAGACTTGAAGCAAATGTAGAATACAACTGACCCTTAGTATATATACGATAGAACATACATGTCCAACTTCACAAAGAAGAACGAAGAACCTTTAAATATGATCCAGGGTTGGAGGGTACTGGAGAGCAAGTTCAAATTTGATAAAACAGGTATGTATGCTATAGCCTCATTGGAAAACCCCTACAACTATGTAGGTTCTATGTTAGGTATACTATACGGTTTACTTAATAACACTAAGTTTTCCATAGAATGGATTCCTTTGATTGATGCCTGTGAAAAATTCCCATATTATGAATTAGGCCACCATCCTATCTGATAACCTAGCCACCATCATCATTGAATATCAACAAAAGAGATCCTCCTCTCCAGAGAACCTTCCTCCATTATATTTTAGTGCCTATGTTATGGATGTCATCTATTTCTACACAAAATTTCCAATCATGGGTTGGAAATAGACATTGGAGGACCCCTACCCTATCCATCTCAGCCATAAAAAAAAATTGGGAATCTCATTATATACCCCATTGTTACAAAATATGCCATGATTATATTTTTCCATTGCATATGTTAATTTTCAATAAGAAATCCCCCACATTTTCCAAAGAAACCGCTAGAGACATTCTCGTTATCAAAAAGCATTTTATTGAAGAATGGTTCACATACATTAGGGTTTTTGGTAGTACCGTGGACCCACATGTCCTCCCTTTTTATGTCTCTGATAAATTATTAGCAAAAGAAATAACCCACGAGATCATGGGTAAACGTTTAATAAAAGTGTTGAAAGAAAGCAACAAGTTACAATGGCCATCTTCTCCTATGAGGTGTAGTTCCTTTTCACTACCAAACTTTAACCATGCAATAAAGGAGTCAGTAAGCCTGGAAAGTCTCAAGCTCCATACTTTTCCTGAAAGGCAATTTGATCCAGACAAGATAGCATATAACATCACTACTACAATAGAGATCAAGCCTTATAACCATCAGGCTAATTCTTTTGAAGACCTTTTGCAGCCGACTCAATCCTTCGAAAAATCATTTGAATGGGCAAGAACAAATCTGAGTCCTAACGATTTTGAAAGCTTTCAGGAGTTGAGAAACAAAATGCTCAAGCTAATCCCACTACATTTGTTAAAAATTGAGGACAAGCATATGCCCATTGTGACTGTCTACAATGAGGGACCTGATTCTCACATAGAGTCTCAAGTAGATATAGGGAAAGCACTGGATACAGGGAAGGCCGAGGACACCGAGAATACAAGATAATCGAGTAGGAAGAAAGCTGAAAAGAAGAGTATAAGAATCTCACCTAAAGATATTAGTTGAAAGATCGAAAGAAATAATTTGGAGCAGGAGTGAGATCAATTCAATAACAAAATACAAGACGCTCCCAAGACTATGGTTACCCAGGAAACTATGGAGTATCGAACTCCTCTGCACGTTCACAAAAATACAAAGTTTGAACCACTGGGCGGGCAAGAGATAATGTCTCAATAGACCAAAATCATCCCCGCTCTGCCCACATCAGAAATTGTCTTGAAGGCAACTGAAATACCTCCTCTTGATGTGTTCTATAACCTGCTACACAAGATTGTAGTAAGGAGATAGAGGAAAAGGATAAGGATAGAAACACCTGAACTCCCACCTCGGAATGAGGTAATGGACATAGTTGGAAGGACATTGCTTCCAACCTGAATGAAAACTTAACTAGATTGTCACATTTTACAGGAGCGTATGTAACTGCCACAATGGAAAAAGCTAATGATATGTTTGTTTTGACGAAGGAAAAGGAAGAGAATATTGCACACCTTTAGGAGTAGCTTGAAACAAAGAAGGCAGGTGTGAACAGGAAGACTGCTGAGAAGTTGGCCCAATTACAACAAAGCATGGAGGTGTTGAAGATAAGCCACGAAGTAGACATATCGGCCAAAAATATGCAACTCTGCGACTTGCAGCAATCCATGGAAAGGTATAAGGATGTTCCTACTGTCGAGGAATTCATCAAGGAGGCACTAGAGCTAAATTCTCCCTTATTAAGACAGGAAGAACAATTTTTCCAAAAGATGTCACAAATCACTCCTTATCTAATCACTAATGACCAAATAACGGATAAAGTGATCTACAAGAGAACGAAGTTTACCGATCTAAACACAACAATATTGGAGTTCATCAAATGGAAAGAAACAAAAGAGGGAAGGAAATCTAATCTTCTTGAGATCGAGGAGACATGCAAGGACATGCCTTTCATAGATTGCTATGCAAGGATCAAACAAGCTGAACTAGCAGTGGAAAGAGCCGTCAGGGTGTCAAAGAACATAGTAGGCAGTAAACCACACTTTGTTAGACACCAACCTGGTGAAATAAGGTAATCCGAAAGAACTGCTTGATATAAATGACTTTCATAACAGATGGAAGGAAAGAGTAGAAACTCAAAGGGAAGTAATCGCTAAGTTAGAAAATACTAATTGGGAGACATATTAGTAATACCTCGCCAAACCACATAGTCAAATGATGACCTTTAACTACTCACTCCATTAAACTCAGTGGATGTTGAAACCTCTAACAGAGGAACTTTTCACAGGAGAGGTCAGAACACTGTCTGGGGCACCTCCTCAAGCCAAACCAATGGCCAACATATGTGATTTGAAAGACAATCCGACATATAGAAAGTCATCATCATAGCCTCTTCTCATCAAGTCACTTTTTATTGTTAGAGTTAGTTAACTAGTTAGGAGGAAGGTTGTTTGAAACCTCCTCAAATTTTTGTATAATCTATTTTTAAACATTATTTAGAGTAGTATTTACACCCTTATCCTGCATTTATAGAAGGGTCCAAAATTTTATCGAAAACATTTGCAAAGAATGCACTATTGTAAGTTTGTGAATGCTTTGGTGAAATTATGGAACATGATCGTTTCTTTTAAATATCACACTGCTTTCCTTTTTTTATGCACTTTTGTATAATTGGAAGATAATTTGATCTGAAGAAAGGAGTTGATCTATGTCATTAGTCAAGTGAGCAGAAATTCACATATATGGTACCTCTATCTGATTAGTCCTATTTCAGTTTAATTAGTGGAAACACTTTATTTTCATGAATTGTATATGAAATATGTTTTTCTGTTAAACATTAATTGCACTATTATATGATGCCTAGCTGAGATTGTTTATTTTCATATACATATATCATCACATATGTGATATAGTTTATACATTTTTTTCACTAACTATTTAGTCAAAGAAATTATCTTTACACATTATCATATCTATTTTATGAACGATTGATCTTTATTATCACATGTCAAGAAGATGTCTTTGTATATTGCATATTACACAAAAGTACCAAGGTTTATATTAGATTAAGTTAGCTATAGATTTGCATGATGGAATAGGTCATTCAAGTTATCATTATTCTATTTAAATCACTCGTAAACCACCCACTATCATTGTAAAACCCATATTGGGAAGCTGGTCCCATCATACGGAGCCGGAGCCACCAATTTAAACGGAAAAGGATTTGTCTTAAGGTCCAGACCGGGTGGTTATCCCCCATGTTGGAGAAAACGAAATCTAAGGCTTGAAAATTTTGGTGCTAGGAGGGCATCCAACTATGAATGGAATATAAACCTAAAGATCAATTGAAAAACATTCATAAGAATCGAAACCCATCCCCCATTTCTACACCTTCTAGATCTCATTCAAAATCTCTGAATCAGAAATCCGATGTTGTAGAAACATCTCCCGCATCTCCTGAGGTAGTAAGACAACCATCTTCTCAATATTATACTCGTGAGTCTCCTGAAGTCCATCCTTTGATACAAATATTATAACAGATATCCATTTATGCCAAGAGAACGGAGAGGCCTGAAGCTTTTGAAGAAAGTGTTATTTCCTTATTATGAGAAACTGGTGTATTAACTAGATTCAAAACTCAAAGTGTTGGAGTAATTCCTTTTGAGTTTCCCATCCCTCCATGACATAGAAAATGTAGGTTTTAACCCCATACAAAAATTTCCTGCATACGAATTCTAAAACACAGAAGATAAATAATGTGAGAGCATAACACATAAAACACATATACACAAAGATTTTCCCCCAGATCTCAAAACCGAGACTACCAGCTTGATTTTTCATTATATTCCTTTCAATGATACAATACATATTTATACATGCCGAAACATCCAACAACATGAACCGAAAACCATCGCGTCCAAAACGATGGACCGAAAACCACCTTTCCAAAACCATGGACCAAAAACCATTACTATGAAAACGATGTGTGAAAATCATGCACAAAACCATAGGTTTGTCTGCCCAACCTAACATAGGGTCAAAAAACAAAATTTTTTGGGTTGCTGCCCCGAATCCCATAGAGTGGGGTTCCCTGCACCCCTTAAACCCCCTGTGACTCCCCCCGCTATGCAATCGATGCAACAAAGGGGGGGCTCTGCCCCCCTTCTAAATCCTTGGTTAACTAAATGGGCTAGTCATGGAAAAAATATAACACAAGCCAACATTCTCCAACTTGTTATTTTCCTTCCACGGGGGACCATAAGAGAGCTTAATCATTTATCCAACCCTGCAATGCCCATTTTTTCTCTACACTAAGAGAACTTCTATGAGTTCACATACTTTGTCAATGCATCTACGGTATTCTTCAAAGTGTCCACCTTTACCAAAGACACCTTTTTGTTTTCTATCATATCCTTCACAAAGTAATACTTAACATCAATGTGCTTTGTCTTTGAATGATATGCACGGTTCTTTGGGAATAAAATTGCTCTTTGGTTATCACGGTCTATCCTTATATCTCCTTGTACTAACCACATATTTTAACACAATCGCTGCAACCAAACTACTTCCTTGATTGCATGAGTGGCTGCCATGTATTCTGCCTCTATAGTTGATAGTACCACTACATATTGTTTCTTACTCATCCAACTGACTACACCTCCAAATAGGTTAAACACATAGCCACTTGTAAATATTCTTTGATCTAGATCTCCAACCCAGTCTGCATCAACAAAACCATGAATATCCAACACTCTGTCCAATCCTATTCTTCCTTGGTAGCACAAAGCATAATCACTAGTGCCACGCAAATAACTGAAAACCCGCTTCATTACTGTCTAGTGCTCCTTCCCTGGTTTTTACATAAACCTGCTCAATACTCCCACTACATGTGCAATGTCTTATCTTGTACAGACCATCACATACATCAGGCTACGAACTGCAGTTGAATATGGAATATAGGACATGTCCTCCTCCTCTTCTTGTGTCTAAGGACACTGTTCAATAGATAAATTTACACCTACATGAATAGGAACCTTCACCTGTTTACTATATTGCATATTAAACCTCTGTAATATTGTCTCGACACACTTCTTGTGGTTTAACTAGAGCTTCCACTTTGTCTGATCTCTTTTAATTTACATGCCCAAAATATAGTTTGCAGCACCAAGATCTTTCATGTCGAATTTGGAGGACAAATGGGTCTTGAAATCCTGGATAATTTCTTTGTCATTTCCAACAAGCAACATATCATCCACATACAAGACCAGATAAGTAACGCGGTCACCAATTAATTTAAAATACACATAGTGATATGTGTCGCTTCTAGTGAAACCAAGTCTCTGTATAAATGTATCAAATTTCTGATACCACATCCTTGGTGATTGTTTTAACCCATACAAAGACTTATTTAACTTGCATACCAGTTCTTTCTTACCCTTCACTGCAAAGCCTTCAGGTTGCTTCATGTAGATCTCCTCTTTTAGATCCCCGTGAAGAAATGTTGTCTTCACATACATCTGGTCTACCTAAAAATCAAAAGCAGCAACAACATATAAAAGTAATCTAATAGAGGTTACCTTGGCCATAGGAGAAAAAATATCATCAAAATCAATTCCCGGCACTTGGGAATAACCTTTTGCTACCAACTGAGCTTTGTATTTCTCCACCGTTCCTTCTGCATTTGTCTTCTTCTTAAACACACATTTGTTGCCAATGGGTTTCCTTCCAACCGGCAACTCCACCAGATCCCAAGCCTCATTTTTGTGCAAAGATGCCATTTCGTCAACCATGGCCTCTTTTAAGAGCTTTCCATCCTTTCAATATATTCCTTCCTTCATAGTTTTGGGATCATCATTAGTAATAGATAAAGAAAAATTTGGACAGAAAGCAGATGGACTATACCTTTCTGGCTGCCTTCTTTCTCGAACTGATCTTCTCACACCTGGAGTTTGTGGTTCTTTATCTTATGATTCCTCCTCTGCTACAGAGTTTGATTCTTCCTCCTTTAGCTCAAACTCTATCTTCTGAAGATCCTTTGGTTAGAATTCACGTTTAATAACATCTTTGACCTCTCTAAGGACCACATCTCAGTTGTGCACAACCTTCCTTGTTACTCGGTTCCAAAGCTTATAACTCTTTAAACCATCCTTATCCTTTGGAACATGTACATATGCATCACATACAAATAGCCTTAGATGTGAAAGAGAGGGTTTCTTACCAGTTCATATCTCTTGTGGAGACTCACCCTCCAACGCTAATGAAGGTGATTTGTTGACCACGTAACATGTTGTCTCCACCGCCTCTGCCCATACTTCATGTCCTAACTTGGCACCACTAAGCATGCTTCTTTCCCTTTCCATCAACGTCTTGTTCATTCTTTCTGCAACTCGATTTTGTTGAGGTGTATATGGAGTAGTCTTCTGCCATGATATACCACACTACTTACAAAATTCTTCAAATTCCTTACTGCAAAACTCTCCACCGTTATTGGTCCTCAGCAGCTTTATCTTCCTCTATGTCTCGTTTTCCGCTGGAACCTTAAATTCTTTAAACCTATCAAAGACTTCAGATTTCTTCTTAAGGAAATATATCCATGTATTCCTTGAGAATTCATCTATAAATGATACATAGTACATGGAATTACCCAATGATGGAACCTTGATAGGTCCAAACACATCACTATGCACAAGCTCTAATTTCTGTTTCATCATCTTATCACTAGAGGGGAAACTCACCCGATTTTTCTTCCCATGTACAGAATTTTCATAGAATCAAAATCCAGAGAGCTATTACTCATGCCTTCTACCATACGTTTACCATGAAGTATTCGAAGGCCCCTCTCTCCAATATGTCCAAGCCTTTGATGCTACATCATGGTCTTCTCTACAGAGACCACTAGATTTTCTGTTCCACTTTCAGGAACCAGAGAACTATTGCACTCATCAACAATAGTGCTACCTTGCAGCTTACACAGAGTTCTAATATGAACTCCCCGCATCAATACTAGTGCTCCCTGAACCATCTTGCAGGTATCCTTCTTGAACATTATTTTTACTCCTGCATCATCTAGCGTTCTTACAAAAATCATATTTCTGGCCAATGCAGGAATATGTCCAACACTCGAAAGTGTTCTAACCCTTCCACCTTGTAACTTCAACTTTACTTTTAGGCAACCAATGATTCTAGCCTTCCTATCATCACCTAAGAAGACAGCATCACCATTGTATTTCTCATACTCGCAGAACCATTCTCTATGGGGAGTGAAGTGAAAGGATGCACCTGAGTCAATCAACCATGCCTCATGATCTACATGCGTACTTGAAGAAGCGAAATAGACATCCTGTTGTTGGGAAAAGTATCCAATTCGGAATGCCCCTATCCCACTCTAAGAGGTGATAGTGCCTTAGCAACAAACAAGGAAAACTATCTGAGTATTCTTCTTTATGAGATGTAAATAGAGAAAGAAGGATGTAACTAACCGGTGTCTTTCGCTAGTTTGTTGATCCAATCACTCTCTCTTTTGTTCGCTTCCCACTGCCTGCTCTTTCACTGGTCCAGCTTCACCCAGTTCCTGCAATATCACAAGAGAGGAAAACTACACAAAAGACATAGATTCACATTCATAACTAGTTTAGGATCAGATGTAAACTAAATATGCAAATATAACAAAACATCATTGAAATACAAGCATATAGGAGAAACTCAAATAGCTTTAGTGATATGATAACAAGGTTCAAGAGGAGATACAACCAAGTGAGTCCCGATCCAGCATGTACCTCCCAGCAAAGGAATCCCTTCCTCTCCTCCAACAAAGCATAAATCACCCAATGTACTAATCTCAATCTCAAACCAACATCAATTCTCTGCAAAGTACAAAATTCCAGCCTCCTGAACCTCTGGGTGAGAGATCCATATATAGATGTAAGCAGAGAGGATGAGTCAGCTTATGTTTTGACTTGTGGCTTCTCTCTGTCAGTTCTTGCTTCCACTTGGAGGTTGAGGACCTCTTACTCATCACTAGTCGAATTCATTGAGGCAAGTGTCATTGAGGAAGATTCTGGAAGCTTCCAGGGTCTTTCCACCTCGTTGAATGAACTTGCCATTTGTCATTTCCCGCTCAGCGCACCCTGGTAGTGCTTCTACCTGCATTGCAATGCACCTAGCCAGTGTAACCTCTGCATTTCAACGCAGGCAGCTAGTGGAGCCACTGAATTGATCCTGATTTGACCATTTCTGAGTCGTTTTTGGTGGAGAACTTCTGGGAGAAGCTGTCTTTTGTTGACCTTGTTCCTTTAGGGGTAGGAACAACTCTTTTAGAGACTTTGGATCCCTTGGATTATGGACATTTCATGCTCAATGCTGTAAGGCACAAAAATGTCTATAACAGTTGGCCCCTAAAGTATGAGGTCGTTTATTGGGTGAAATGCTTTATTAGGAGGATCCGAAGTTCTTCCAATGCTGGGAGGAGACCTGTAATAAGATACAATACAATACATTATTTTTCATACTGCTTTCATGATCTAGCTGAGGCGGGCATTCCCATGCTCAGCTTTATAAATTCATTTTTCTGTACATAGAACAGACAATCGTCTGATGGTAGACTGATGATTTTGCTGAAATCATCATCCTTTTGGTAGGATCATTATCTGCTGCAATGCTGTACATGTTAATGTCTTTATTTTTCCTGAATATATATCGCAGCCCGGATGGATGAAACTAGATCCGGGGTCTTCAATCTCGTCCGATCTTCACTCTAAGTACAAGTCGATCCATGTGAGAAATGTTCTGAGGTCGAACATGGAAAGACATCGCTTGATTACCAGTCAATGATGTAAACTGTTAACAAGCGCGAGAGGAATCACCGATAATGATAATGACCCTCAAGGTACTGCAGTACAATTCACGTGGTGTGAATAAAGGACTTGGCGTCGAACACCACGCATAAATCTTTCAGTCAAAGGTCATTGATGTATACCTGTCGCCGGAAGTGAGAAACTTGCCATTGAGGCATGCAAGCTTCAAAGTACTGAAGGGAGTGTTCCAAGATCCACTTCTTGGATAATGAGCTGATGTCGACAAGAAGCGATCCGTCAAAGGAGGGTTTTAATGTATCCCACATCAGTGACACGGAACGGAGCAAATGATTTTGATGGAGGTGAAAACGATCTGATTATATATGGTTCAGGGTGGCGGTCATGAAAGGATGAAGGATAATGTATGGTAGTGGATGGGACATGGTTGACTCTTCTGGATGACTTCTCTTGAACATATCGGCGACACTTGTGTGATGGATTGGTAGCATTTACGCTAAAGATGGATGGTATTGGCGAGACCATGGTGATGTGACCGGTGAATGAAACAACCCAACCCGACTCAGGCACGGAGTGGAAGTGTCATGTTCAAGAGCGACTTGCTACCAATAAAAGTTCTTTGAGTTTCTTCCCAATTTTTCCCCAGTCATTTCTGACCAGTACCTCTTTATTTTTGTCAAGCTTGAGGAGGATAACATATGCTTGTTCTATAATTTCGCCTTCGGGCAAACCCATCGCTATGTTTTAATGAGCCTAGTGATAGTGAAACTCGTTCTCGTCTAAAGACAAGTTTGTCGTTATTAATGTTTTTTAACGAGTTTAACGACAAATATAACTCGGTCCCTTTTCATTTTTAGAGAGTCTAAAAAGGTACGTAAAGATAACTCCAAAGTTCCTTTTTCGTCATCTAATCCCTTAAGTCCGAAAAAGTATAAAACAATACAGAAGGGATGATTTTTCGATAGTTTTAACGAGCCGAACAAAACAAGCACTCGATCTTTTTGTGCAATAATCCCTCAGGTCCAAAAAGATTAAAATCTAGAAGAGGGATAGCACTTCCGGTCGCTTTAACAAGCTGGAAGGCCAAAACTCGGCAATCTTTTCATATTTTACGAGTCAGATGAAAAGAGCTTAAAGAAGACTCGTCTTTTGAGGAACGAGTGATAAAACGGGTAGCAGCTGATTCCAGGCAAGGGTCGGAATCTCCCAATCACGGCAGTGTCACAAGGATGGCTAAGTGAAATCACTCTTCGCAGCTGTTCCTCAAAATGGGTAAACAATCAAATGGAGGTGAATAATCGGCCAATGAAAAGTGGAGGTGACGGTGCAAACACGACTAAGGCTTTAATGGCTGATAAATTTACATTCGCAGTGGTTATTTACCGGGTAGTTCATTTTTTAACGAGCTTAAACGCGGATTGAAACACTTGCTCGATCTTATGTTTATTTTTTAATGAGCATGAACTATGTGCTAAAACTGCTCGATTAATCCAGTCATATGATAAGAATGTCTCATTTAAGATGCCATTTTTTATGGGGCTTGCACCTCATAAAGCTTTGCCCTGGAATCCTTTCATTATGCAAGTTCGGAAACGACTAATCCTACGAGTTTAAAGGGTTAGACCTACAGGTTTAAAGGGAGGACATAAAAATTTAAAAAATAAATAGCCACCCCTTGCTTGCACTCCAAAAGGTTTGCATGCCCCCAGGTATAAAACAGAGTTTCAAAGTTACCCCTACTTTAGTCCGATAAAACATTTGTTTTAGCGAGAGAGGCCTACCTCTTAGAGGTTACCAAAGATTGTCTCATTTGCGCAGCAAACAAAAAATTTCTTCAGCGATGTCTACCGAGATAGACAATGGTGATTGACTCAGTTCTGTCAAACACATAACTTTGACAAAAGAATCTTATTCTAGAATAACCCTCTTCCAGCATGGGCGGGGTACAAACTAGTCATATTCTCTCGCGGAAACCTACCCTATACCCAAAGTTTTCCTGCCGAAGCAGACCAGGACGCATGCCCCCTGGGTTCCAGTCATATCCTTCCGAATCACTCGCGCTCATCGGGAGGACGGACCGTGGGTTGAGACATTTCTTGCGTGAAGAGACCATTTAGGGATGGTATATGACTATTTGCGATGCGTGATCCGGGAAATGAAAGCTGGTCCATGAGCTTGACCACTCTTCCTTCGTGCGGAAAACACATTACTCTAAAGAGTGAGGAGACGATGGCTCCCATGCAATATATATAGTCTCGTCCAAGGAGTAGGTTATAATCCAAGGGTCCTTGAACGACCATCACGTTCATTTGAACGGTCTTCCCTTTCAATGTTATGGGCACATTGGGGAGGATCCCTAAAGGTCGACTGGTTCCTTTATCGAAGCCTGTCAGATTTCTCATTTCAGGCAAAAGCGCTGGCGAACCAAGCGCTTTCCAAGCAATAGAGGAAAGGATACTCACAGATGCCCCCTCATCAATGATGGTGCCAACCATTACCATTCTGTATATTTGAACGATAATTCTGAATGGTATGCTGGCTAGCAACCGGGGTCTGCCTAGTTGGTTCCAGTCGAAGGACACAACTAGGTTTCTTGGTGGTGGGACCGAATAGACGGCCGGATATCGCTCTGATGAACTTCCTTCCTGCGATAAAGGAATGGGTGCATTGCCCCCGTGTTCATCGGAGTCTGTGTTGATGAAAACAATCTGGATGGTGTCATCCTTATCCTCTTCAGTGACTGTATCATTCGAAGATAAATCCTCTGAAGGCAAGATCGGGTCAACTGCCGCCTCGACCTTTTGACTTTCGTCTGGTATGGATTCAGTCGGTTTATCCTCAATGATAGACACTTCAGCTGACCACTTGAGCGGGCCAGCTGGATTCTCAACTAACGAAGGACTTGGCAAGAGTCTTTGATATCCAGGAGGAAGTCGTAATGGCGAAACCGGATGATCTTCCAAGACTCTTTTAGCCTCGTCTAAGAAGGGACAACGGTGGAGGGCATGGTTGCCTTCGCACAGTCTACAGGGAGGTCTAGCCTTCCCTTTCTGTCCTGGAACTTCACTTTCGCTAGTTGACGATGTACTTTCAACATGGCTATCAGAGGTTGACGACTCCGGATTGTGCAAACGGGGAGACCAGTCCCTTAGTATCCGAGGGATGCAGGGACAATCTCTATGAAAGTGGTCTCCCTTGCAGATGACACATGGCGATTTAGGCCTAGTCAGTGCTGTGTGTGGATTTTCATCAGACGACACTTGTTTTCCCTTATTTGCCTTTGGCTCCTTCTTCTTTTTCTCTTTCTTCTTCTTTTCCTTCTTCTCTTTAGGAACTTGGTTTTTAGTTTTACCAGTTCTGTCACGCGAAGAGGAAGGAAGAGAGGAAGAATTATAGGAAGTAGAAGGTTGGTGGGAAATTCTGGACTCGTCTAATTGTTGATTCGACTGTTCAGGAATAGTGGTGTTCTGAACGACATTGGTTGAGAAGAGCCAGACCGGCAAGCCAATTGTCAGTCCTGGAAGCGACAATGTGGCCATATGGGGCGCACCAACATCTCCCCAAGAGGAGAAGGGACTAGGATTTCCACCAAGGGGAATTCCTTGGTTGGTGGGCTCCATTTTCTCATCCTAAAGATCAACGCAGGAAAAAGGGGTGATTGTTCCGTTTAAAATAAATTTTAACGATGCTTAGACACAACTTGCTTTTTCAATTTTAAAGAGTCGAGAAAAAGCTAAAGATGACTCTAGTCTCCTTCGATGTTTTAACAAGCCCGAAGTGACAAATGCTCGGATGGACTTTTTCCGCTATAGAGTCTGAAAAAGGCCAAAAGGAACTGCTCTGGAGTTCTAGGTAGAGGGTGTGCCAACCTTTTCGCAAAACCGCAGAATAATTTTTACGGTACGGGCGGTCAATCTTCCTGAATGCTGTGTTCAGTGCATTGCGATCAATAGGGCGACCGACATGGATTCCTATGGATAAAGGTTATATTCCTATAGGGGTCTCCCAATATATATGCGACGGTACGTGGGAGCACAATCCGTACTGGCACTTATTGTCTCTCAGGAGGAATCACCCAACCATCAGTGAGGCGACCAGTGACCAGGTTTTACGATGCCGGAACACGTCTCTAGCCTAGACCTCTATGTTGTGCATTATGTTACAAAGCGTTGTTAAGTTCATTCAATTTATTTTAGGTTGATCTTTCTTAGAAGTTTGCCTTTTTGGATCACCACGAGATGTATGATACAATTCCTAAATGTAGTCTAAAGATGATAAGAAAGCTTTTATATCTTTTCAACAATGAAAATCCTAGCTACAAGGGGAAAAGAAAGACACCATCTTTTCTCAAAGAGCATAGAGCACACATTAATGCACTTTTCCCTAAATCAACATACAAACTGTCAAAATGCAAATGCACATATGCATGTATTTGTTTTCACTTTCTTAATATTGATGCCTAAAAAGAAAGCTGTTGTACAAATTTGAATTCGATTTCAAGTGAAAAACACAAACAAGTTCCTTTTTCGAAATCAAAAAGACGATTACGACACTTTATGGTTTACTTGTTTCGACACTTGAAATGCATAAATTCAAACCAAAAGACAAAAGTAAAAGCGTAATCAACTGTGAACAGCAAACAAACTCACTCCTAAGATCAAAACGACACTTACGACAGGTCTAGATCTAAGGGCGACAGTATGACTAGTTTACTTTTGTAATGGGAAACTGAAAATGATGTAACAAATACACAAAGAACAAATACAGTTTCTTTATACAACCGAGGCGGAATTGAGGCAAAGAAAAGGGGTTTCAGATAGGTACACTGACTGACAACAGGCTGCAAAAAACAGAGATAAAACTGAGCAAAAGGAAGCAGGGAACCACAGCTGCACAAGGCAAAGACTGATCAGCGCACCCTCAACACAGAGAAACTGAACTTCAGCGCAGGTAGCCTTCACGGGACCTGCGTTGAAATGCAAAACCTCTTCATAGAGTCTGATCTGAAGCAGAAATGAGAGTTGTTTCTGGGTTCTGGGTTACGGTTTGCAGTTTAATCTACAGTTTTTGGCCGGATAAAAGCTATCAATTAGGTACAATTAGAAGGATGATTTAAAGGAGGACTAAGATCTATCACAAAGGGCTGTTAGAACACTTGTGGATCTGTTGTTCAGATCATAAACAGGCCCAGTGAGTGGACTGGAGTAGCTGATCTCTACTTTGCATTTGTAAATGGCAAATGCAGTTCGATTCAGCACTCTTGAGTTTATGAAATGAATAGCAATAGAAGCACAAATAAACTAACAAGATACTCTCCCCAGTAGAGTCGCCAATTTTTTGTCGGGAAAAGTATCCAATTCGTAATGCCCCTATCCCACTCTAAGAGGTGATAGTGCCTTAGCAACAAACAAGGAAACCTATCTGAGTATTCTTCTTTATGAGATGTAAATAGAGAAAGAAGGATGTAACTAACCGGTGTCCTCCGCTAGTTTGTTGATCCAATCACTCTCTCTTTTGTTCTCTTCCCACTGCCTGCTCTTTCACTAGTCCAGCTTCACCCAGTTCCTGCAAGATCACAAGAGAGGAAAACTACACAAAAGACATAGATTCACATTCATAACTAGTTTAGGATCAGATGTAAACTAAATATGCAAATATAACAAAACATCATTGAAATACAAGCATATAGGAGAAACTCAAATAGCTTTATTGATATGATAACAAGGTTCAAGAGGAGATACAACCAAGTGAGTCCCGATCCAGCATCTACCTCCCAGCAAAGGAATCCCTTCCTCTCCTCCAACAAAGCATAAATCACCCAATGTACTAATCTCAATCTCAAACCAACAGCAATTCTCTGCAAAGTACAAAATTCCAGCCTCCTGAACCTCCGGGTGAGAGATCCATATATAGATGTAAGCAGAGAGGATGAGTCAGCTTATGTTTTGACTTGTGGCTTCTCTATGTTAGTTCTTGCTTCCACTTGGAGGTTGAGGACCTCTTACTCATCACTAGTCGAATTCATTGAGGCAAGTGCCATTGAGGAAGATTCTGGAAGCTTCCAGGGTCTTTCCACCTCGTTGAATGAACTTGCCATTTGTCATTTCCTGCTCAGCGCACTCTGGTAGTGCTTCTACCTGCGTTGCAGTGCACCTAGCCAGTGTAACCTCTGCATTTCAACGCAGGCAGCTAGTGGAGCCACTGAATTGATCCTGATTTGACCATTTCTAAGTTGTTTTTGGTGGAGAACTTCTGGGAGAAGCTATCTTTTGTTGACCTTGTTCCTTTAGGGGTAGGAACAACTCTTTTAGGGACTTTGGATCCCTTGGATTATGGACATTTCATGCTCAATGCTGTAAGGTACAAAAATGTCTATAACACATCCCCACCTTCACGTAAGGTGGTTTTCACCTCTGCAGAAGGAGAATCGTCAGGTCCCTTTACTTTGTCAAGAGTTTTAGATTTACAATGCCTTTTGTAGTGCCCTTCCTTTCTGCATTTCTAGCACACCACCTTTACAGCTTTTCCTGGAGATTTAGATCTCCCACTAGATTTGGATCTCCCACTCGATGACTTATTTTTGTTTTTGTTCTGGGACCATCCTCATACAGACAAGGCATCACCAATTTGGCTCTCCATATCTTTCTGTCTCATCTCCTCTGTCAACAAGGATGAAACTATTTCATCAAAATGCAAGGCAGTAACATTGCTACCTATTGCAATAACTAGACTATCCCATGAATTTGGTAGAGAACACAACAAACTAATGCAATTATCTGCATTTGAAATTTTGATATCATTAGACGATAACTAACTTACCACAATATTAAACCCATTTAGATGCTCTATCACTGAGTCTCCATCTTTCATCCTCGGGATATACATCCTTTTCTATAGGAACATTTTATTCACCAGAGACTTAGATTGGCACGAAGTCCCTAACTTGTCCCACAAAGCCTTTTCCATAGCTTCCACTGATACATTCAACAATACTCAATCTGAGACACACAATCGTACTGTGATCTTTGCCTTCTGATCCAACATCTTCCATTCTTCATCAGACAGTATCGTTGCTTTAGTATCTAGATCTATTGTGATCCACTGATCTATATCCACCAACAAATCCTCCATCTTCAGTTTCCAAAACTCAAAACTATGACCATTAAATTTCTTGATCTCTATCTTTCCAGTGCTCGCCATCTTCTTTCACTACCAGAATCAATCCTTTAGATGTCCCACTGAACACGGTGTACCATAGACCCAAGTGAAACACCTCAGCAACAAAGGCGTCCCCTTGAAGCTAAAACAACTATGATTCGAAATGCAGGTTTTAGCCCCATACAGAAATGACTTGCATACGGATTGTAAAACACATAAAATAAACAATGCGAGAGCATAACACATAAAACACATATACATAGAGATTTTCCCTTGGATCCCAAAATAGAGACTACCATCTTGATTTTTCATTATGTTTCTTTCAATGTTACAATACATATTTATACATGTCGAAGCATCCAATACCATGGATGGAAAACCATCACATCCAAAACCATTGACCGAAAACTATCGCGTACAAAACCATGGACTGAAAACCATTGCGTCCAAAACCATGTGCGAAAATCATGCACAAAACCATAGCTAGGTTCGCCCAACCTAACATAGTGTCCAAAACCAAAATTTTCTAGGGTGCTACCCTAGACCCCATAGAGTGCGGTTACCTGCACCCCTCAAACCCCACGTGACTCCCCCCAATACGCAATTGGTGCAACGAAGGGGGGGCTCTGCCCCCCTTCTAACCCCCCTGTTGACTACGTGGGCTAGTCAGGGAAAGAGTATAACACAACCCAACATGAAAGTTTTCACATCAATGTCTTAATCGAATACCGGTGAGATCACAACATGCTTCCATCCATTCACTTCTCCAATAATTTCTTCTCAAGTCACTGCTTCCCAACTATCCACTTCTCCAATCAGTACTGCTACTAGTATTACTAACCCAGCAGTAGTTTGTTCGCCATTTATACCTAGTTATGGACTGACCTTCGTATCTACCCAGTCCTCGACTCAAGCTATGGTCAATCAACCCACTCAACCTTGGACAAATCTTGGTGCTGCTCTAGTTGCTAATCGAAATGCTCTCCCAGCAAACCTAGAAAAGTGGTTTCCTAAGTACAATCCTGATGAAGGTCTTCTAGCTGATGAAGATCTAAATAACTTTATGTTAGCCATGGATCTTAATGGAGTTGCACATGAAGATTTTGTAATCAGACTATTTCCTTATACGTTCCAAGGATCGGCTGGCTCTTGGTATTTTTCCCATCCTTAATCAATGATATTTCTAACATAAAAGAAAACTCATATGAAAGGATGAAGGACATTAACGCTAGATTTAATAAGTTACTAAACAAAATCCCAGCTTCCTCAAAACCTGCAGTAGATGTACAAATAGAATGGTACATATCCTCTCTTCCTTCCAATATTGCAATTTTTGTAGATAGAGCTAATAGGGCTACCCTTGTAGAAAACATGAAAGAAGCCTTGTATGTATAAATAAGAATTATAACTTTAGAAAAAATATCATAGATAGATGAAAGGAAGTCAAAGAAAGTAACATTTAACAATGATTCAAAAAATAAAACTTCAAATGACCCTTTCGATATTGAACGCCTATAGAAAGTGTTAAAAAATATGTCCAATGAAATGGTCGAAATCAATAAGTAGGTCACAGAATCCTCTACTCCCAAGAAACCTTTTCACTCATTTAAAAAAACCCTTCTTCTGCATCGCAACCACCAAATATTATTTCAAATGATTAGTCTGATATAAAAACAGAAGAAGACTCACCAGCTGAAGAGGAAGTTAAAACAAAATAAGAATTTGAATTAAATGGTTTGTGGGATTTCATTCTTCCAATTGAAGAAGAAGCACAAGCTATGCCAGTAACTACAAGAAGTAAAAATTGTCATGATATGTCTATAACAAATCAAAAAAAAAAAACTGCTACTCCTGTAAAGGAGAAAATAGTAAGTAAGAAGTCTAAAAACATTGGTAATTTCAGATAAAATGGAGTATAACATAGTTGAATATATGAAAAATACAAGAGCCAACATTTCATTATACGAACTCACTAAACTCAAATAACAACATAACATTTTATTAAGAGAGTTATAAGCAATTCATGTATCCCCTCTACCATCTTTTGTAGTTAGTCAACATGTCTACGATATGGGAAAACCTCCCTCCTCTTCAAATAAAGTAAATCCGACAGATTTTGTTTGGATAGGTGATAGGTCTATCTCTCATACACCTGAATTTCTTCTTACTTATGAGATATTCAATAGAAATTTCCATAATTGCCTTGTTGATTCAGGAGCCTCCTCAAATATTATGCCAAGGATCGTGTGCACCAAATTGAATATTACACCTGAAAAATCTGCAGTACACATAGTTCAACTAGACACGACAAAAGTAGGGGTACTTGGAGAAATAGAATCAGTTTCAATTAGGCTTTCCTCTAATCCAAAAGTTTCACAGATAATCGATATCCTAGTGGCTGATATCCCCTAATTTTATGGTTTAGTTCTAAGTAGGGATTGGTCTGAAAAGTTGCATGGATACTTTGCAATTGATTGGTATCACATGTGGTTGCCACACAATGGTAAACCAAAACAAATCAAAGTATACAGAGAGAAGTTCATGAAATACACAGTCACTGATCTCGAGGTAAGAAATGAACCTATTTCTTTCACCAATATTATCATTGGTAGTTAGTAAACTGAGTCATTTTTGGGATCTTTTAATGCTCAAAGGTCCCTCTTTCCGAATGATTGTGTAGTGTCCCAAATAGAGAATTTTTCACAACCAAATGCTTCAAAGTGTGTAAATATAGTAGATAAAATTTTAGATGATTCATTATTTTGGACTCTTTATTTTGAAGGTTCCAAATTTGAAGATGGTGAAGCTGCAGGATGTATTTTAATCAACCAACAAGGAGAAAAAACCATGTTAGCATGCAGACTTGAATTTCAATGCAGTAATAATATCACAGAACATGAAGCACTGATTCAAGGGTTGTATAAAGCCATTAGCCTCAATGTCAAATATTTTCAATTATATGGCGATTCTGAAATAATCATTAAACAGGTAAGAAACACAATTCATTGTATGTCTGGGCACCTTAAACATAAACAATATTTTGCCCAGAATCTTACTTCTCATTTCAATGCTTTTAACATTTCTTCAGTTCCCAGATTGCAAAATGTAAGTCCTGATTTACTTGCTAATGTGGCATCCAAGCTCATACCTTCGGAAGAATTTAGTCAAAATATATTTTCAATAGAGTTAATTTTTAGGCCGTTCATTCCTGATAATCTAACAAATTGGAGAGTGTTTAGTAACAATGCTGATATAATCAATTTCCTTACATCAGAAAAGTCTTATGAGGAACATATGATAGACGCACATGAGCATGATCTGCAAATCAACCATAAACAAGATCAAAACCCAATTCTAATGTCTATAGTTAAGACGGGAGATCTCTATGATTTAAAGGGTACATTCAAGAATACTACTAACTCCAAAACTTAGAGTTCCACTCTAAGATTTGAAGTAGTAAACCTAGGTTCAACTGCAAAACGTGAAAATGTCAACCCAGGTCTTGGCTTATCATCTAAATGAAGGATATCATTCATTAAGTTGTTAAAAACATACAAAAGTGTATTTGTCTAGGATTATGTAGATCTCAAGACCTATGATACCTTTGTAATTCAACATACCATACCAATGACTTCAAACAAAAATATAGTACAACAGAAGATTAGGAAAATTCACACAAACCTTGAAAGTCAAATCAAATCTGAATTGAACAAGCTTCTCAAAGCCAAAATAATTTCTCTTGTTAGACACTCAAAGTGGGTATCAAATATGGTCCCGGTAAGGAAAAATAATAGTGATATTAGGATTTGTATTGATTTTAGAAATCTGAATACAGCTTGTCAAAAGGATAACTTTCCTCTGCCTACCATGGAGCAAAGATTGCAATCAATTGCAGGTTCCGAATTAATGTCTTTTCTAGATGGATTTTCAAGATACAATCAAATTATTGTACATCCATATGACAGATTGAAGACAACATTCGGGACCAAGTGGAGGACATACGCTTATCAGAAGATGCATTTTGGACTCATAAATGTAGGTGTTACATTTCAACGTGCTATGGATATTGATTTTAAAGGTCTCATTAATAAATCAGTTTTTATTTACCTAGATGACATCACAATCTATATTAAGGACAGAAACAATAATTTAAATTACCTAGAGAACGTTTTTGAAATATGCAAGAAATATGGCATTTCTTTAAATCCCAAAAAGTATTATTTTTATTTACTAGAAGGAAAACTCCTTGGATTTATAGTGTCCAAGAAAGGGATTTACGTTGATCCTAATAGATTCCAAGAGATTGAAAGAATTCATGTCCCACATAATAAAAATACCATGCAATTGTTCCTAGGCAAAATTAAATTTGTAAAAATATTTGTTCCAGATTTTTCACAGATTGTCCTACCCCTTCAGGCAATGATAAGAAAAAACACATTCTTTGAGTTAGGTAAGGATGAAAGAGAGTCATTTGAGTTGATTAAAAAAGCCATTATCAATGCTCTTTCTTTAACAACTCTTGACTTTCTGCAACCTTTTGGGTTATACACTTTTTCATCTGATACATCATATGCAACAGTTTTAACACAACTGAATGATCAAAATATTGAGGCACACATATCCTTTTTCAGTTCTAGCTTGCAAGGTGTGGAGTTAAATTATTCAACTGTTGAGAAACAAGATTTTGTTGTTTTTAAAGCCTTGAAACATTTCAGACCTTTTCTTCTTAAAACTCATACAAAGATAATAGTACCTTACTCTGTAGGAAGGAAATTATTGATTCAAAGAGAAGTCGGGGAGAAGAGCGCTAATTGGGTTACTACGCTTCACAAATACGATGTAGAAATCCAGCCATCTAAAATTGTTAAGGCCCAAGGTTTTTGCAGGATGTTAATTGGAGCTTGCCACTTATCAGTAGAAGAAGACCAAGGTAACGAAGTTCAAATATCATAGGTAAGCCTCAATGATGTACAATCGCAATATGCTGATTTAAAATTTTATTTGAATAATGGATATGCTCCTATGGATCTCAATTATAAAACATAACATGCTTTAAGGTTGAAATCAAATCAATATGAATTAATCAATGATGTATTGTTTAGGAAAAATTATAATTTGGTATTATTAAGATGCCTAGGAAAACCTGAAGTTGAAAAGGTTATGAAGGAATTACATGATGGACCAACTAGAGGACATTTAAGAGGAAACACCATAGCTCACAAAATCCTGCATGGAAATTATTATTCACCAGCACTATTTAAGGATGCACGTGAATATGCAAGAAAGTGTAAAACTTTTCAAACTGCAATCATAAGAGAGAAGAAACCAGCTTTCCCTCTACAACCAGTAAACGTCCAACAACCATTCGAACAATGGGGATTATATGTAATTGGTGAGATTGTTCCTAACTCTTCCAAGTAGCACAAATACATCCTTACTGCTACTAATTATTTTACAAAATGGGTAGAATATGTCCCACTAAAGATAGCTAATACAAAAAATATCACAAACTTCATTGATCAATATATAATTACCAGGTTTGGCTTACCTACAACTTTAATGTTTGACAATGCATCTAATTTTTCTCGAAATACAATGGTATAATTTGATTTAAGGAAAGGTTTTAAATTAAAATATTTATTCAGCTATTATCCACAAGGTAATGGATTAGTACAATTGAAAAACAAAAACCTCATCAAAATCATCAAAAGGACTATTGAAAAAAACCATAGGGATTGGCACAAATCATTGACATTTTCTCTTTTGATGGACATAATTACACAGAAGACCTCGATCGGTTCTTCTCGTTTTGCTTTAGTTTATGGAAAAGAACTTGTTCTCCCCACAAACATAGAAATTCCATCTCTCACCATAGTGCAATTCATCGATGAAAACCCTTCCTCTTCTCTCCAAGGAAGACAATTCAAGATTCTTAAGCTCAAAGAAGAACGAGAAAAGGCTAAAGCAACCCACTTCCATCATCAACAATTATTCAAAGCCTCTTTTGATACAACCTATATGAGTCATAAAAATTTTGAAGTAGGTTATCTGGTTTTGAAATGGGACAAAGCACACGATGAAAAATGTAAACATACCAAATTCCAAAGACAATGGCTTGGCCCTTTCCAAATCGTTGAGATAGTTGGTCAATCAACATTTCTTTTACAAGATTTATGAGGAAGAACAAATTCCTTGCTCATTAATGGGAAAATTCTTCAAAAATAATTTTCCTAGAAGATAACCTCTTCTAATTTTGTATCATATCACCTTTAAGATTCTTAGGAGAATTAAAGTTAAGTAGTATTTACTTTTGGTTTTTCAAAATAAAATCTTTGATAATATTTTTTTATTTTTTTCTTCTATAAATAGGGAAAGTTAAAGGAAATAATTAGGAAATTTGAGTATCAGAGTAAACCTGATTTCCTTGGAAAAACTCGATCTTGTGGAAGCATTTATTCTATCAATAAACTCTTACCTTTACAAAGTATAGATGTTTTGTTATCAGTCAAGAAAAAAATCTTTAACCTAGTAAGGACTTTCTGCATATGAGTATCTTCAAACTCTATCATTATCATCCAAAAGCTCTCAAAAGAGCCAATGGACCACCCCATCTCATAAATTTTTCCTTTTTAAGAGTGTAATTCTAAAATATGCAGAACTTAGAAGATAATAATTCTCATTACGAGCTTGTTTACCATGATCATAGGGAAATAATTAAACTGATATTACCAAAATTACATACCAAAATAGGGTAATAGCCAATGATCTAATCAATAAAAGGACAAGGGGTCTCATCGAGAGCTATCCTATTCACTTTAATTATAACCAGTGAGTGGCATTGTCATTATTAGGTTACCAAGCCTACACAATATTTTTTTTAAGAAACCTAAAAGAAAAGATTATATAAAGAAAAGAAAAGGGACAACATCCACATGAGATTGAAGGCAAGTGAAAATAATTTTGAATTTTGAAGATTGCTTCAGATGGGACAATGAATCATTGTTGCTTAAAAAATAACCATGTTGAGGCTATGAATTCCTACTAACAGCAAAGGCCCTATATGTGATAAATGAGTAAACACCAAAAACTAATCTAGATAAGACAACCGCTATATCTCTTTAAATCTTAATATTGAATGGTGAAGGCATTTGTATTTTTTATCACTACAAAGGTAAAGTAGTTGAATAAATAGATTAAGTAAGTGAATATGATTCTAAAGAAATGTTGTTTACTTTATAACTCATGTAATTATTATTCGTATAAATCTTCTTACTTTGAAAGTTATAGAAATTTCAGGAAACAAATCAGAGATAACGGGTTCTCCCATGTGAATCACCAATTGTTGTACTACGAAACAACCCCCCTATTTATATATAGTAATAGCCAATATTACAAATATAAATGGGGACCCTCTTTAATTTTTTTTTAGTCTTTGAAAAATATATCCTAACTCTAAAAAATTGCCTTCAAACCTCCTAGAGCAACCCAAGTTTAGGATCCTCATCGCAAATCGCAAATCACATTTTTTCATGTGATGATCATAAACATCTTAAATAAATATGATATATAATCAAACCTCCCACTGTGACGTACCAATAAAAAACCCTTGAGAATTCACAATCCCATTTTGCAAGAGTCGCAAAAAAATAAGACATGCCACTATGTCTCCCGTTAACAATTTGCGAAATGTGATATTGTGATATTCACAATCACATTTTGCATTATAAGGAGGCAACACTATACAACATCATTTTAAAAACTGTGATGCACAAATAAAGAAACAAGTGTGGGAAGTACTCGTGTCATAATATAATAACGAATGATTTGACAAGATAATTAATGTTTAGCAGCCCATGGAGAGGTAATGATTTTCCAAGTTATGGCTAATCAATGTTGAGTATTTGATTTGAAATCCTCCCATGATTCAAAGTCAAAAAGCTTTCAGCCTTAATTGCCCAATATTGCCTACTCTGATATATCTCATCCATTTTAGGTAAGCCACAAAACATATGTCATTCCGGAAGGTGATGCAGAAATAGAAAAAGTAGAGCATCATGGAGTCCAAGCTATTAGAAATGTCTCTTATATTATCTGATACAGTCTATAGCACCGATGTGGGAGAAACAACTTGGGAGGTCATATACAATAGGCTTGAGGATGAGCATCCCAAAATTACTGTCACAAAAGTGACAGTTGACACAACAAAACCTTTGGGACTCCAATTCAAGGATGATGTCTGTTCTTTCCTTCATAGAATAGGAGTGACATAAAAAATCCTCCCATACACTCATATGATTAGGTGGGTGGTGGAAAACCTCACTATTGAAGATAGGAAATTCAGGAACTCGATAATGGAACTCATGGGGTCATTCACAGTGGAATACCTGAAGAGAATGTACAATATACCTGACCCTCAGGATATATATGATAAAACATATGTGGCCACCTTTGCAAAGAATAAAAAAGAACCTTTCAAGATGATCTAGGGATGGAGGGTACTAGAGAACAAGTTCAAATTTGTTAAAATGGGTATGTATCCTATAGTCTCTTTGGAAAACCCCTACAGCTATGCAACTGCTATGTTATGTAGACTATACGGTTTACCTAATAATGCTAAGTTTTCCATAGAATGGATTCCTTTGATTGATGCCTATGTCAATTCCAACATTATGAATTGGGCCACCATCCTATCTGATAACCTAGCCATTGTCATCACTCAATATCAATAGAAGAGATCGTCCTCTCTAGAGAACCTTCCTCCATTCTATTTTAGAGCCTACGTTATGGATGCCATTTGTTTCTGCACTAAATTTCCAATTATGGGTTGGAGGACCTTACAGGACCCCTACCCTATCCATATTAGCCATAAACAAATTTGGGAATGTCATTATATAGCCCATTTTTACAAAATATGCCATGCTTTTATTTTTCCATTGCATCAATTAATTTTCATCAAGAAAGCCCCTAGGTTTTCCAAAGAAGCCGCTACACACCTTCTTGTTGTTGGCAAGTATTTTATTTAAGAATGGTTCACATACATCAAGGTTTCTTGTAGTACCACGGACCCACATGTCCTCCCTTTGTATGTCTTTGATAAATTACTAGCAACAGAAATAGCCCACTAGACCATGGGAAAAGGTTTGACCAAAGTCCTGAAAGAAAGAAAGAAGTTACTATGGCCATGTTTTCCTATTAGGTGCAGTTCCTTTTCATTATCAAATTTTAACCACACAATAAAGGATTCAACAAGCCTCGAAAGCCTCAAGCTCCATAATTTGCCCAAAAGGCAATTTGATCCAGACAAGGTAGCATATAACATCACTACTGCAGTAAAGATCAAGCCCTATAACCATGAGGCTAATGATTTTGAAGACCTTTTACAGTCAGCTCAATCTTTCGAACAATCCTTTGAATGGGCAAGAAAAAATCTAAGTCCTTAATATTTTGAAAGATTTCAGGAGTTCTGAAACAAAAGGCTCGAGATAATCCCACTACATTTGCTAAAAATTGAGGACAAGCCTACACTGAGTGTGACTCTCAAGAGCGAGGGACCTCATTCTCACATGGAGTCTCAAGTAGATACAAGGAAAGCACTAAATATAGGGATGGCCCAAGACAATGAGAATACAGGAGAATCCAACAAGAAGTGAGCCAAAAGGTAGAGTATGAGCACTCCACCTAAAGATATTAGTTCAGAGATCAAAAGCAGTGGTTTGGAGCAAAAGGGGGATCAATTCAATAAGAAACTACAAGACACTCCCAAAACAATGAATACCCAGGAAACTATGGAGTATCAAGCTCCTCTGCATGTTCAAAAAAATACAGAGTCTAAACTAATGGATGAGAAAGCGACAACATCTCAGTAGACCGAAATCATCCCTACTCTGCCCACATGGGAGATTGTCTTGAAGGTGACTGAAATCCCTCCTCTTGATGTGTTCTACAGCTCACTGCACAAGGTTGTATTAAGGAGACACAGGAAAAGGAGAAGGATACAAACACTTGAAACCCCGCTTGGGAATGAGCCAATGGACATATTTTGGAAGGAAATTCCTTCTGACCCGACTGAAAACTTTACTAGATTGTCACAATTTATAGGAGCGTATGCAACTACAAGCATGGAAAAAATTGTTGAGATATCTTTTTTGTTGAAAGAAAATGAAGGGAAGATTGCACAGCTCAAGTAGTAGCTCAAAATAGAGAAGGTAAGTGTGAACAGGTAGACCACTGAGCAGCTAGCCCAATTACAAAAAAGCATGGAGGTGCTGAGTATAAGCCACAAAGCAGACATATCGACCAAAAACATGCAACTCCACAACTTGTAGCAAGCCATGGGAAGATATAAGGATGTTACTACTATCGAGGAATTCTTCAAAGAGGCACTAGAGATAAATTCTCTCTCATTAAAACACAAGAACAATTTTGCCAAAAAATGTCACATATCGCTCCTTATCTAATCACTAGTGACCAGTTAATAGGTAAATCGATTTACCAGAGAACTTAGTTTACTGATGTAAACAAAAGAATCTCATAGTTCATCGAATGGCAAGAAAAAAAGAGGGAAGGAAAGCTAACCTAGCTGAGATCGAGGAGACACACAAGGACATTCCTTTCACAGATTGGGATGCAAGGATCAAACAAGCTAAACTAGCAGTGGAAAGTACGGTCGGGGTGTCAAAGAACATAGTAAAGGTGGTAAACCACACTTTTTTTGCCACCAACCTAGTGAAACAAGGTAATCTGAAAGAACTTCCCGATCTAAATGAGTTGCATAAAAAATGGGAGGAATGAGCGGAAACTCAAAGGGAATCGATTGCAAAGTTAGCAAAGACTGATTGGCAATCATATTAGCAATACCTCATCAAAGCACATAGTCAAATCATGATCGTTAACTACTTACTCCATTCAACTCATCAGATTATGCCACCTCTCACAGATGAAATTTTGGCAAGATAGGTCTGGACAGAGTTAGGGCACCTCCTCAAGTCAAACCGATGGTGGATATGTGCGATTTGAAAGACAAGACAGTAGATAGGAAATAATCGTCATAGCCTCTGCTCATCAAGTCAATTTTTAATTTTAGAGTTAGTTAACTAGTTAGGGGGAAGGTTATTTCAAACTTGCTCAAATTTTTGTATAATCTATTTTTAAACATTAGTTAGAATAATATTTATACCCTTCTCATGCATTTAGAGAAGGGTCCATAATTTTATCAAAAACATTTGCAAAGAATTCACTATTGTAAGTTTGTGAATGCTTTGGTGAAATTATGGAACATAATCGTTTCTTTTAAATATCAGACTACCTTCCTTTGTTGATGCACTTTTGTATACTTGGAAAATAATTTGATCTAAAGAAAGGAGTTGATCTATGTCATTAGTCAAATGAGCAGAACTTCACATATATGGTACTTCTATCTTGTATGATTAGCCCTATTTCAGTTTAATTAGTGGCAACACTTTATTTTCATGAATCGTATATGAAATATGTTTTTCTATTAAGCATTAATTGCAACATTGTATGATGTTAAAATTGGCAACCAGGGAAAAACTTCATGTGGGTCATCTTATTCATGGCTAATAATATCTTTATTAGATTCCTCTCGTCGTGAGGTGTAGGATTGATATAAAGATCATCCAATTCCGATAACTATTCATGGAGATATGAATTTATTTTGATTATGGAATTATTATCAAGCCGACCTACAACTCATGTAGGCTCGGAAGCCCAACAGTCGCATCTATTCACCCACCAACGTTGTGTATAAATATAATAGGACTTTTCCTCATTTGGACTCGCTCATCTCATCACATCTCTCTCTCTCTACTTCGCAGATATGAGTCTCTTCTCTACTGCACTGAAATGGGTCTCCCTCTCTTACACATGTGAAGCCGGAAGCTGTTGAATTTGAAGCTGCAACTGCAGAAGTAAAGATTGACCTGCGTGGCCTAGAAGATCTCCTCTTTGGAACTGCGCTGTAGGTTCATCTGAACCTCCTTTGAAAGCCCAACTTTTGGTGGTGGAATGAAGTCAATCCAACGAACGGTTTGCAAGATATCGACTGCCATAGTTTGAAGCAGGAAACTGCTGAAACTGAAGCTGCAACTGCAGGGGTAAAGATTGACTTGCGTGGCCCAGAAGATCTCCTCATATGAACTTCATTGTAGGTTCGTCTGAACCTCCTCTAGAAGCCAAAACTTTTGGTGGTGGAATGAAGTCAATCCAACTGTCGGTTTGTGAGATATGGTCTGCCCTAGTTTGATAATGAAGTCGCTAATGCTGATGCTACTGATCTAGGGTTTGCTACTGCTGATATGAATCAGATTTATTGTACTATTTCTCTCTACTGAATTATTGAAGATAAAAGAAGATTTGATCAAAGGGATTCCCCACACATTGTGGGGTTTGTCCCTGGCTAGCCGCCACATCTTGTGTCTCTTGTCTTGGCTTGTTTTCTGTCGATCGTTTAATGTTCTATCTGCACTTTACTTTATGTACATGTGATTGCTAATCGGTGGAATATAATAAGAAAAAGAAGTAAACTGTTATAAGCATAGAACATACCATAAATTAACATGGTATCAGAGCTGAGGTGAAGACAAAGCCCGAGCAAGAGCAAGAGAAATCATTGAAGAGAATATTGGCAAGGCTATCCTAAAAGAACTATGGGGTCCTCAAACTCTTTCCTGCCGAAGACAAGCTCCATGAGAAAGCTGACTATCACGAATGGAAGATGTCTATCGATCTAACCCTTGAAGATCAAGGAGTGTTGGACCATGTAAGAGGCAATATTGTTGAGCCTTCATCAAATGCATCTGCTGCTGCCTGGAACAAATGGAAAGATGGAGAATTCAAAACAAAGAATATCATCCGGGACTCTATCGACAAGCACTTGGTGGCCTACATCTCTGATCTAGACACCTCCAAGGAAATCTACAACAGACTGGTGAGTTTATTTAAAGTTGATGATGCAAATCAAGTTTTGTTTCTTAGAAATAAGTTGAGGGAAATCAAGAAGGGTAAAGATGAAAGTATGCAAGCATACTTCTTAAGAATCACCGAGATCAAGAACGATCTCCTATCTATTGGGGAAACCATTACTGACAGAGAAATGGCACTCACAACTCTCGGAGGATTACCATCTGAATGGTATGTGTTCAGGACTACTCTTCTGAACAATAGTGTAATTCCTAGTTTCGAGGAATTAATGGCTAGATGCATTCAAGAACAAACAAGGGTAGAAGAGCAGGAAATGCCCTTGCCTAAAGGTCCTCCTGCTGCTTTTTCCTCTCATGCTAAGAAAAGAAATAATTCTGTGTCTAAATCGAAAAGAAAGGCTAGATATAAGGGTGGAAGAAAAGGACGATGTTTCATTTGCAATAAAGTAGGTCACTATGCAAGGGAATGCCCTGATAGAAAGGACTCTCACCGTGACGATGATCAAAATCCCTCTCATGGTAATCGAAGGAATGGAAAATTCAACAACAAAGGAAAGAGGAATGCGGGAAATCAAGGAAGAGGGCAACCATTCAAGAAGGCTAGAAATTCCAGGTATGAATCTAATCCACTCCTTCGGACTCAATGGGAATTTGGCTCATTGATAGTGGTGCCTCAAGACACTTCACTGGTTACAAAGAAGTACTCTATAATCTGGTAGAGAAAGAAACTAACCTGGAAATTGTCCTTGGAGATGACATGAAATACCCAGTGAAAGGTGTAGGCAATGTTTCTCTTAAACTGAATCAAGGTAATACGATTCACTTACAAGATGTATTATATGTACCTGATCTCAAAAAGAACCTGGTATACATCTCTGCAATGGAAGACAAAGGCTATAATGTAACCTTCAGCGATGGTAAGGTACGCATATGGAAAAATAATGTTAAAGATGCTTTCACTTTTGGGTTTCGAGTTGATTCTTTATATCAAGTCAGTGGAAGTCCGCTAGGTGTCATGTCTTGTGACACAACGCTTCAGTCCGAACTTTGGCATCGGAGGTTTTCCCACCTTCATTACAAAGCTCTACCCGATGTAAGACAGATGGTAACAGGGATGCCTGAATTCCAAGTAGAGAAAGAAGGTGTATGTCCAGGATGTGCCGAAGGAAAGCTCAAAAGGGGACCATTCCCTTCAAGTCAAAGCAAGACCTCTGATATATTACAACTAGTTCACTTAGACATATCAGGTATGATGCCTGTGAACTCCTTGGGAGGATACTCATATTATCTCACTTTTGCAGATGACTATTCTCGAAAGACATGGATATACTTCTTGAAAAAGAAGGATGAAGTGTTCCCTTGGTTCCGACACTTCAGAGCCCTAATCGAGAATCAAACCGAAAAGAAGATCAAGATCTTAAGAACTGACAATGGGACTGAATATGAATCTAATGAGTTCCATGATTTTTGTAAAGAGGTTGGCATCAAGAGGGAGACTACTACACCATATACTCCTGAACAAAATGGTGTAGCAGAAAGGAAGAACCGCACAATTATGGAAGTTGTCCGGGCCATGCTACATGATCAAAGTCTTCCTAAGTTTCTATGGGCTGAAGCTGCAAACACTGCCGTGTATGTACAAAATAGATGCCCTCATCAAGCATTGGGTTCCAAGACTCCTGAAGAAAAATTCACCGGTAAGAAACCTGGTGTTTCTCATTTTAAAATTTTTGGAAGCCCTGTATACTTTCATGTGCCGAAAGAGAAAAGAAATAAATTAGGAGCATCTGGAAAGAAGGGAATTTTCGTGGGCTATGGTGAAAATACTAAAGGCTATAGAATCTATGTAGCCGGTCAAAGGGAAGTCATAATTAGTCATGATGTCACCTTTGACAAAGATATGGCTCTCAGCAAGGTGATTGATCTTCCGACTTTGAGGAGCTCTCAAGAAGCCGACACCAGGGAACCGAAAGAAAAGGATGATGAATCAATGCCTGATGTAGAAGAACCCATGGATCTGATTGATCCTCCTCCATATGAGCCTTCCTCTTCTAGGAAGAGGCCTTCATGGCTTAAGGGGTTACTTGATGATGTTGAAGGACATGCTGCACCCTAGGGAACATTTTGTCAAAATAAGAAACTTAACAGGTATCAGGGATATTGACCATCATGAGCACGATCATACAAAATGAGCCTTCATCATTCTCAAATGTCGTCAAGCATGGAAGGGTGCTATGAACACAGAATATGAGTCTATTATGGAGAATGATGTCTGGGAAGTAGTTCCCAGACCCTGGACAAGACAAATGTTACTTCAAAATGGCTTTACAAGATAAAGCATGTAGCAAATGGAAGTATGGAAAAGTATAAGGTTTATTTTATTGCTCGTGGTTTATCCTAAAAGGAAGGTATACTATGATATTTGCACCTGTTGCCAGATATACAACCATCCACTTGGTCATAGCCCTTGTGGCTTCACAAGGATGGAACCTACATCAAATGGATGTCAAGACCGCGTTCTTGCATGGTTCTATCAAAGAAGAGGTCTATGTGGAGCAACTTGAAGGATTTGAGATTATGATTGAAAATCTCATGTATGCAGGTTGAAGAAGGCTCTCTATGGGCTGAAACAAGCACCCCAAGCATGGTATGAGAGGATCGATAGCTACTTGATGAAGCTGGGATTCACTAGGAGTGAAGCCGATCCTAACCTTTACTTTAAGGTTGAAGATGACAAGCCTCTCATACGGGTGTTGTATGTGGATGACCTCTTTCTAACAGGTGCAAACCCTCTCTTTCACAAATGTCAGAGGGAGTTGGCTTCTGAATTTGAAATGAAGGACCAAGGACTTGAAGTGTAGCAGAAGCCAAGGGAAATTTTCCTATCTCAAGGAAAATATGTGGTAAATATATTGGAAATATTCGGTATGATGGACTGCAAGCCTGTGACTACCTCGAGGATCTTAACTTTTAGAAGTTATATGGTAGTAATGTCGGGACAGACTTGGGAAATGCCTCTGAGTTTCAAAAACTCATTCGCATTGATGTTCTTGGTGAACCTTCGTCTGAACATATGTTTTGTAGTTAGCATCATGAGCTCATATTTTGTTGAGCCTCACTGGATTGATGCCAGGAATATTCTGAGATGTCTTCAGGACACAATCTCTCATGGATTAAGATACACTTCCGGAGATGTGAGACTACTTGGATATATTGATGTTGATTGGGCAGGCAGTGCGATGGATCGTAAGAGCACTTCCAGGTACTGTTTCACCTTGGGATCTGCTTCGATATCATGGATGAGCAGGAAGCAGAAGTGGGTGGCTTTGAGCACCGCCGAAGCAGGATATATTGTTGCTAGCATAACCTCGTGTGAGGCAATCTGGTTGCGAAAGCTCTTTAGTGAGTTGTTTGGATTTACATTGGATACCATTGTGATTCTCTGTAACAACCAGAGGTGGGATTCAATTATTGAGGAATCCCGTATTCGTCAATTTTTCCAGCAAATAGACATCATCTGGGATATGGTAAGTCGATGAGCAAGGAAGCTCCATCACATTAAGATGATGTACAGGTTGATACACCTTGTCAAAGCCCCGAGGAAAGATCTAATCTATTATTTTCCCAAACGACTTGGAGTCGGTAAGAAACCCTCGTACAAGGGTCCTGCATGTTGCATACATTGAGCTCTAGGAGCTCTGAGGGCTTGCGGTTATTACTGGAGCAACATACGACCACAGGGTGACTCACCCTCCCCTAGTGGTGTGCACTGGAACAAGATGGTTCGCTCTCTTGTGGGACAAGATGATTCGCTCTCTTGTGGAACAGGATGATTCGCTCTCTTGTGTAGCAGGATGATTAGTTCTCCTATGAGGCTTGGATTGATGTGTTCTCCATGGAAATTGTATCAGGATTGATGTGTTCTCCTGTGAGGCCTGGATTGATGTGTTCTCCATGGAAATTGTAGCAGGATTGACGTGTTCTACTGTGAGGCCTAGATCGATGTGTTCTCAATGGCAATCTGGATTGATGTGTTCTCCATGGCAATTGTAGCAGGATTGATGTGTTCTCCTGTGAGGACAAGATTGATTAGTTCTCTTGTCGAGGCATCCTACCCATGCAGTCTGGGACTCATGGGAAGTACCTCTCATCTGATCAATGAGCAGGGAAATGAAGTTAGGGACCATAGTAGTACCGATGGACGCATCATTTTAACTACCGTACTCCCTACACTAGGATGACCTCCATTGATCTGGGATCAATGATACTGGTCTGGGACCAGTGGTAAGAGTTGTACCATACTATGACGCTGACTTCGAGTCGGTTGAGACTGGTCTGGGATCAGTGGTACATACTCTGAGACTGACTTTGAGTCAGTGGAGGATGATATTGGTCTGGGACCATTGGAGTTGTACTCACAATGACGCTGACTTTGGGTTGGTTGAGACTGGTCTGGGACCAATGGTACATACTCTGAGACTGACTTTGAGTCAGTATGATACATCCTCGATCATTTCTTCTTCTTCATAATTCAGACAAAAGCAGAGTAGAACAGAACAATGCAAGAGCAGAGCAGAACAAAACAAAACAATACAAATAAGTGCAGGGCAGATCAAGACAAAGTAGAACAGGAAAAATAGAGCAGAGCAGGGCAAGGGTCAGGCTGTACAAGGCAGTGCATTTGATGGATGAATAGTAACGACCGATAGACAGATTGCAGATGAAGTTCTCCATGGTTGAGAGGGAGTGTTAAAATTGGAAACCAGGGCAAAACTTCATGTGGGTCATCTTATTCATGGCTAATAATATTTTTATTAGATTCTTCTCGTCGAGAGGTGTAGGATTGATATAAATATCATCCAATTCCGATAAGTATTCATGGAGATATGAATTTATTTTGATTATGGAATTATTATCAAGCCGACCTACAACTCATGTATGCTTAGAAGCCCAACAGTCGCATCTATTCACCCACCAACATTGTGTATAAATATAAGAGGACTTTTCCTCATTTGGACTCACTCATCTCATCACATCTCTCTCTCTCTACTGCGCAGATATGAGTCTCTTCTCTACTGCGTTGAAATGGGTCTCTCTCTCTCACACATGTGAAGCCGGAAGCTATTGAATTTGAAGCTGCAACTGCAGAAGTAAAGATTGACTTGCGTGGCCTAGAAGATCTCCTCTTTGGAACTGTGCTGTAGGTTCATCTGAACCTCCTTTGAAAGCCGCAACTTTTGGTGGTGGAATGAAGTCAATCTGACGAATGGTTTGTAAGATATCGACTGCCCTAGTTTGAAGCCGGAAACTGGTGAAATTGAAGTTGCAACTGCAGAAGTAAAGATTGACTTGCGTGGCCTAGAAGATCTCCTCATCTGGACTGCGTTGTAGGTTCATCTGAACCTCCTTTGGAGGCCGAAACTTTTGGTAGTGGAATGAAGTCAATCCGACTGTCGGTTTGTGAGATATGGTATGCCCTAGTTTGATAATGAAGCCGCTAATGCTGATGCTACTGATCTAGGGTTTGCTACTGCTTATATGAATCAGATTTATTGTACTATTTCTCTCTGCTGAATTATTGAAGATAAAAGAATATTTGATCAAAGAGTTTCCCCACACATTGTGGGGTTTGTCCCTAGCTAGCCGCCACATCTTGTGTCTCTTGTCTTGGCTTGTTTTTTGTCGATCGTTTAATGTTCTATCTGCACTTTACTTTATGTACATGTGATTGCTAATCGGTGGAATATAATAAGAAAAAGAAGTAAACTGTTATAAGCATAGAACATACCATAAATTAACATATGAGGTGTAGATGAGATTATTTATTTTCATATACATATATCATCACATATGCGATATAGTTTATACATTTCTTTGACTAACTATTTAGTCAAGGAAATTATCTTTACACGTTATTATCTCTGTTTTATGCATGATTGATCTTTATAATCACATTTTAAACAGATATATTTGTAGATCACATATTATATAGAAATACGCAGGTTTATATTAGATTAAGTTAGCTATATATTTGCATGATAGAATAGGTCATTTAAGTTATCATCATTCTATTCCAATCACTCGTAAGCTGCCCACTCTCATTTTAAAACCCATACTGGGAAACTGGTCCCATCATCTCCAGTCGAAGTCGCCACTTTAAAGGAAAAGGAGTTATCTTAAGGTCCGAACCAGGTGGTTATCACCCATGTTGGAGCAACATAAATCTAAGGCTTCAACATATCCCTTTCATAATATTTGGCTAAACTAATGTTGATTTCGTTACAAAAAATTATCCCATAAAGTACATGCACAAAACACCATAAATTTATAGTAATTTTTGCCAACAATATTTTTAATCTACAAATATAGCCCAGAAAATACACAATATTGATACTAAGAGAAATTCATGAAATTTTTACAACACAATTAATAACGGGAAATTTCTAACACAAGGAAAATGTAGCTAATCTCAGCTTTATTATATTAACCATAAATAGGAGTACATGGAAATATGAAATAGTTGTAAATAGCTAAGAATATCAAACAACTACTGGAAGCTAGATCAAGCCTCCAAATATGTTTCTTTAAACAGTAGACCTAGCCTCTCAAAATGAAGATGCAACCAATAAGCACTCCTATGAATTTTGAATGAATTCCCCAAGGGAGAGAAGCTTTCTTGCCCACTCTCACTAAAATCACTTAAGGGTTTCCATATTGGTGCTACTGCTGAAGCTGGGAACTCTTGGTTCTCCAAACCTCTCCACATGAATAAAAATAATCAAATATGTCCCAAATGATCTCCTCCCAGTCCTTTTAAACACTCCTTAGATAGATCTCCAAATTTCTAGAATATATATCTCCAAGTCTCTAGGAAAAGAAAAATGAGGACATGACAAGTAGAAACCAACTTGGTCCTTAGCAAAAGTGGTGTAGCGAAAAAAGATTAGGAATATGGCATAGGAGGTTATTGTTGGATGTTTTCACTAGTAAATTCATGTTGACTCAGTGGTTAAGTAGGTGGACATAGAAAAAATTGCAACACTACTTGGATATATCTGGTAATGTTTGATTCGTGCATGGGGATGGATGGTATGTATTTCTAGGTTGGGGAATGATGCTCATAAATATATTCATGGTAGATTGTTTTGACGATTGTGGGTCCTATTTCTAAAATAATTGGAGGCTTGAGCTTGATGCCTGCACTAAAAGGACGAAGGTCATCTTGGCTTGGGTCAGGCTTCTAGGTATTCCTTTGGTTATCTCAATGATGGATATATTTGAGGAAATTAACAAGTAATTTGGATTCCTCTTCGAATCATAAGATTTTCATGTCTCGAATATTAGTGAGCTCAAATCTAGTTATGGTCTTAGAGAGCATCATAGTCGCAAGCTTCAACAATAAATAATGAAGTAGTCATTGAACTATGAAGTGTTACACAATATTTTGTCACACCTCCTACACTTCCCTGTGACATACCCTGAAGTGACCAAAACATGACCATTATGAAATGTACTCATTCATATATGCATCTCATATCCTTCGTAAGACATTGAATGGGAAATTCCTTGATCTTTCCCTTAAATAAATATCTCTAAAACCCTAATTTGAGAATCATCGTGCTTATGAGACTAAAAACAATGATGATCACCTATTGCACTACACTTGACCCAACAATGGCATCACATTTTTCACTTGCATAGCCGCGATGATTCCAAAAGGAAATTTTCCCAAAGAGAATGAGAAGCTTCTAGATCTAGAAGCTTCCAAAGCGGTGAGTTGGAGGTTGTTTGGCATGGATGAGGTTGAATTCTCCCAACTTGGCCTCTTGTTTTCATCCTTATGAGCTACCTCGTCAAGATAAAGGCCGACTACTATCTTTGGAGGGATCCTAACTCCCTTTCCTAGCCTACATATTCACCCTCTCCCATTCTCAAATGGTTGGTCTATGTCTCTTTGCACCCTTATGCTAAGATTGTGACTATATGCTACTCATTCGACTTAGAGAATGAGTGTTTGGAGAGCTTAGCTTAGACTTGGATAATCATTCAAGGAGAGTATATCAAGATCAAGGCTTGGTTTTATTCTTCCCCTTATTTTTTATTAATATACAATTGCTGGAATTTTCCCTAAATGCGGATGCTCATGTATCATTTAGCATAATATTCCTTGACCAGTTAAGTAGGTTGCCTTTGAATATGTTATTTGTATTTTCATTCCTTGTTGTGTCTTGATCTCGTATACAGGTGCATAAATGCTAAGGGTAGCAGGAACAAGACTTTGGTGCAAGTGATTGAAGGTCTTGAACAAAGGAGATCAAAATAACATCAGAACAAGGTAGGGAATCTTCTTTGTTTCTCTTTTCAATTATAACTTAGGAAAATGTATGGTAGATTTTCACTTCGGTTAATAGACCCACTCATTGGGCTAGAGTGATCATCTCTATCCGTATAGAGGATTTACCTAGAAAACAAAATGGCGACTTCACTGTGGATCCTATGATCCTTTCCACTCAATCATTCACCATGCTTTTGTGATCAATTTGACCAACCATCTATTCCCATACTTGTTTTCTTGTATTAAACTAATTTCACTTTCTGGTAATTGCTTGAAGGTTCTCAATTTGTGCTGCTCTTGAAGATTTTTTGTTTTTTCTTTATCTCTCTTTACCATCGTCATTTTTTCCCTGATAGTCGGGATGACATTTCAGATATTCTGATTACAGTAGTGGTGATCATTGCTTCTTTTTTAACAGGTGTGATGATATTAGACGTTAAACAAAATTAGGGTTTGTCTTCTTCTTTTGAGTATTTTTCCTCATGTCAGTGGCTTACCAGTGTGATTTTAGTGTCCTTGTCTTGATTGACATGTTTGTCTGATTGCAATTTCCTCTTGATTTGGTTTAAGTGTGTTTGGAGCTTGATTTTCCTTCTAGGGTTTCCAGGACTTCTCAGCCATCCTTCATTTACTCATTGCTCTTATCTTCGATAAATAACCCTTGTTCAAAGAGTCTTTTTCTGTTTGGATGTATTTACAAATCACTTTTGGTTCTTGGGTATTAAGGTTTTTTCATTCGTATCTAATTGAGTAGATGCTTTGAAAGTCACTTTAGTTCCATTTGGCAAGCAATAGATTACAAAATACTTTTTTTTGGATTGAACTGAAAGGAAGTATTTGCTTTGAATTTTTTGTTTCAGAAAGTGAAAGCGAAGGTGTTTATGTTTTAATTAGTTTTCAAAGCATTTGTTGCATTCCAAATCATTAATGTGAAAGAGATTTTCATGATTATTGAGTTATTAGCATTCTCTTTTCTCTTTTGCACTGGATTACATTGATTGCATTAAAGTGAAAAGGAAGTCATTGTTGAATCTTAAGCTAGTGTAGGTTTTAACCCTATACAGAAATTACCTGCACACGAATTCTTAAACAAAGAAAATAAACAATGCGAGAGCATAACCCATAAAACACATATGCACAGAGATTTTTCCCTGGATCCCAAAACCGGGACTACCAGCTTGATTTTTTATTATTTTCCTTTCAATGTTACAATACATATTTATACATGCCGAAGCATCCAATACCATGGACCGAAATCCATCGTGTCCAATACCATGGACCGAAAACCATCGCGTCCAAAAAACATGTGCAAAAATCATGCACAAAACCATAGGTGGGTCCGCCCAACCTAACATAAAGTGGGGTTACGGGTGCCCTTCAAACCCCCTATTAACTACATGGAAAGAATATAACACAACCCAACAATCTCCCACTTGTTTTTTTCTTTCCACAGGGGGCCACAGGAGAGCTTAGTCATTTTTTCAGCCCTGAGATTCCCATTGCTTCTCTACACCAAGAGAACTTCTCAGAGCTCACAAATTTTTTCAATGCATCTGCAGTATTCTTCAAAGTGTCCACCTTTACCAGCAACACCTTTCTGTCTTCTATCATATCCCTCACAAAGTGATACTGAACATCAATGTGCTTTGTCTTTGAATGATAAGCAGGGTTCTTTGCCAAGAAAATTGCACTTTGGTTGTCACAGTCTATTCTTATAGCTCCCTGTACTAACCCCATACTTGAACACAATCTCTGCAACCAAACTGCTTCCTTGCTTGCATGAGTGGCTGCCATGTATTCTGCCTCTGTAGTTGATAGTGCCACTACAGATTGTTTCTTACTCATCCAACTGACTGCACCTCCAAAAAGGTTAAACACTTACCCACTTGTAGATATTCTCTGATCCAGATCTCTTGCCCAGTCTGCATCAAAAAATCCATGAATATCCAACACTCTGTCCAATCCTGGTCTTCCTTGGTAGCACAAACCATAATCACTAGTGCCACGCAAATACCTGAAAACCCGCTTCACTGCTGTCCAGTGCTCCTTCCCAGGTTTTGACATAAACCTGCTCAATACTCCCATTGCATGTGCAATGTCTGGTCTAGTACAGACCATTGCATACATCAGGCTACCCACTGCACTTGCATATGGAACATGGGACAGGTCCTCTTCCTCTTCTTGTGTCTTGGGACACTGTTCAGCAGATAACCTCACACCTACAGGAATAGGAACCTTCACTGGTTTACTATCTTGCATATTAAACCTCCGGAGTATTATCTCGACATACTTCCTCTGGTTTAACTAGAGCTTCCTCTTTGACCGATCTCTTTTAATTTCCATGCCCAAAATATAGTTTGCAGCACCAAGATCTTTCATGTCGAATTTGGAGGACAATTGGGTCTTCAAATCCTGGATAATTTCTTTGTCATTTCCAACCAGCAACATATCATCCACATACAAGACCAAATAAATAATACGGTCACCAATTAATTTAGAATACACACAATGATCTGCTTTGCTTCTGGTGAAGCCAACTCCCCGCATAAATGTATCAAATTTCTGATACCACATCCTTGGTGACTGTTTTAACCCATACAGAGACTTCTTTAACTTGCATACCAGTTCTTTCTTACCCTTCACCGCAAAGCCTTCAGGTTGCTTCATGTAGATTTCCTCTTCCAAATCCCCGTGAAGAAATGTTGTCTTCAAATCCATCTGTTCTACCTCAAAATCAAAAGTAACAGCAACAGATAAAAGTAATCTAATAGAAGTTACCTTGGCAACAGGAGAAAAAATATCACCAAAATCAATTCCCGGCACCTGGGAATAACCTTTTGCTACCAACCGAGCTTTGTATTTCTCCACCTTTCCTTCTGCATTTGTCTTCTTCTTGAACACCCATTTGCTACCAATGGGTTTCCTTCCAGCCGGCAACTCCACCAGATCCCAAGCCTCATTTTTGTGCAAAGATGCCATTTCATCGACCATGGCCTCTTTCCAGAGTTTTCCATCCTCTGAATCCACTGCTTCCTTCACAGTTCTGGGATCATTATCAGTAATAGACAAAGCAAAATTTGAACTGAAAGTAGATGGACTATACCTTTCTGGCTGCCTTCTTTCTTGAACTGATCTTCTCATAGCCGGAGTTTGTGGCTCTTCATCTTTTGATTCCTCCTCTGCTGCAGAGTCTGATTCTTCCTCCTTTGGCTCAAACTCTATCTTCTCAGGTTCCTTTGGTTGGACTTCATGTTGAATAACATCTTTTACCTCTCTGAACAACACATCTCGGCTGTACACAACCTTCCGTGTGACTGGGTTCCAAAGCTTATAACCCTTTAAACCATCCTTATACCCAATAAAGATGCACTTTTCAGATTTACTATCCAACTTGGTTCGTTTCTCCTTTGGAACATGTACATATGCATCACATCCAAATACCCTTAGATGTGAAAGAGAGGGTTTCTTACCAGTCCATACTTCTTGTGGAGTCTTATCCTCCAACGCTGATGAAGGTGATCTGTTGATTAGGTAACATGAAGTATCCACCACCTCTGCCCAGAATTCCTATCCTAACCTGGCACCACTGAGCATGCTTCTTGCCCTTTCCATCAACGTCTTGTTCATTCTTTCTGCGACTCCATTTTGCTGAGGTGTATATGGAGTAGTCTTCTACCATGCTATACCACACTTCTTACAAAAATTTTCAAATTCCTTGCTACAAAATTCTCCACCATTATCTGTCCTCAGCACCTTTATCTTCTTCTCTGTCTGATTTTCCACTAGAGCCTTAAATTCTTTAAACCTGTCAAAGACTTCAGATTTCTTCTTAAGAAAATATATCCATGTATTCCTTGAGAAGTCATCTATGAATGATACATAGTACACAGACTTACCCAGTGATGGAACCTTCACAGGTCCAAACACATCACTGTGCACGAGCTCTAATATCTGTTTCGTCCTCTTACCACCAGAGGGGAAGCTCACCCGATTCTGCTTCCCATATACACAGTTTTCACAGAAATCAAAATCCAGAGAGCTATTATTCATACCTTCTACCATACCTTTACCATGAAGTATTCGAAGGCCCTTCTCTCCAATATGTCCAAGCCTTTGATGCCACAACATGGTCTTCTCTCTAGAGACCACTAGATTCTCTACTCCATTTTCAGGAACCATAGAACTATTGCACCCATCAACAACAGTGCTACCTTACAGCTTGTACAGAGTTCCAAACCGAACTCCCCGCATTAATATCAGTGCTCCTCGAACCATCTTGTAGGTATCTTTCTTGAACACCGTCTTTACACCTGCATCATCCAACTTGCTTACAGAAATCAGATTTCTGGCCAATGCAGGAATATGTAGAACACCCGGAAGTGTTATAACCCTTCCACCTTGCAACTTCAACTTTACTTTTCCCCGCCCAATGATTCTAGCCTTCCTATCATCTCCTAAGAAGACATCACCACCATCGTATTTCTCATACTCGCAGAACTACTCTCTATGGGGAGTGAAGTGAAAGGATGCACCTGAGTCAATCAACCATGCCTCATGATCTACATGTGTACTTGAAGAAGCGAAGTACACATCCCCACCTTCATCTGAGGTGGTTTTTGCCTCTGTAGAAGGAGCATCATTAGATCCCTTTCCTTTATCAGGAGCTTTAGATTTACAATCCCTTCTGAAGTGCCCTTCCTTTCCGAATTTCCAGCACACCACCTTTGTAGGTTTTCCTGGAGATTTAGATCTCCCACTCGATGACTTATTTTTGTTTCTGTTCTGGGACCGTCCTCGTACAGACAAGGCATCACCATTCTGGTTGTCCATATTTTTCCGTCTCATCTCCTCCGTCAACAAGGCTGAGACTATTTCATCAAACTGCAAAGTAGTTGCATTGCTACCTATTGCAATAACCAAACTATCCCACGAATCTGGTAGAGAACACAACAGACTGATGCACTTATCTTCATCCGAAATTTTAATATCAACAGATAATAACTGACTTACCACAGTATTAAACGCATTCAGATGCTCTGTCACCGAGTCTCCATCTTTCATCCTCAGGTTATACAGCTTTTTCCGCAGGAACAGTTTATTCACCAGAGACTTAGATTGGTACAAAGTCCCTAACTTGACCCACAAATCCTTTGCTGTAGCTTCCCCTGATACATTCAGCAATACTGAATCCGAGACACACAATCGTATTGTGCTCTTTGCCTTCTGATCCAACTTCTTCCATTCTTCATCGGTCACTCCCGATGGTTTAGTACCCAGATCTACCACGATCCACTGATCTTTATCCACCAACAGATCCTCCATCTTGATTTTCCACAACTCAAAATTCTGACCATTGAACTTCGCAATCTCTATCTTTCCATTGCTCTCCATCTTCTTTCACCACCAGAATCGATCTCGCAGATCTCCCACTGAACAGGGTCTACCACAGGCTCGAGCGAAACCCCTCAGCAACAAAGGCGTCCCCTTGAAGCCAAAACAGCTCGGATACCAAATGTAGGTTTTAACCCTGTACTGAAATTACCTGCATACGAATTATTAAACAAAGAAAATAAACAATGCGAGAGCATAACCCATAAAACACATATGCACAGAGATTTTTCCCTGGATCCCAAAATCGGGACTACCAGCTTGATTTTTTATTATTTTCCTTTCAATGTTACAATACATATTTATACATGCCGAAGCATCCAATACCATGGACCGAAATCCATCGCGTCGAATACCATGGACCGAAAACCATCGCGTCCAAAAAAACATGTGCAAAAATCATGCACAAAACCATAGGTGGGTCCGCCCAACCTAACATATGGTCCAAAACCAAAATTTTCCGGGGCGCTGCCTCGGACCCCATAAAGTAGGGTTACGGGTGCCCTTCAAACCCCCTATTAACTACATGGAAAGAATATAACACAACCCAACAACTAGATTGCTTTAAGATTTTATTTTGGCATTGAATTTTCTTATGAAATGAAAGATTAGATTTCATGTTTTGCATTTAGCATTGGAAAATTTTCATTGATGCATTGTTGCTTGTTTGGTGCAAGATTTGGGTGTTTCTCTTCTCTAAATAGGTAGCCTTCATCGAATGAAATAATTTCAATTTCATCATTTAGCTACATTTTAGGAACAGGTGATATCGTTAAGGCCTTGAAATCGAAACATAATTTCAAGATTAACTTTAGAGTCTATCAATTAATATAAGGAGAATTTGAAACATTAACACTCATACTTAGTGGTTTAGGCTAGAGATGTGTTCCGATGTCTATAGAACTCAGCACTTATCGTTCGCTCTTGCATTAGATAGTGGTAGCATAGACTTATGCTCCCTATATCGTCAAGTGTAGAAAGGGAGACCGTCACAGGTTGCAAACCTTTATTCATAGGAAGTTGAATCTACCACCTTGTAAACATGATACACCGAACACAATAATTGGAGAGATTTCTTGCACGTACATCAAGTCCTTAGTAAATTTATTTGCTAAGGTGTATATTGCAGTTGAAAATTACTTGGTACTCCTTTTTGCCTAGAGTTAAATGAGTGGTAATTTCAATCTTTTCTGACTCCTTAAATTTGAAAAGATCACTCAGCACTTGTCCTTTCAAGCTTGGTAAACCTATGAAAGTGACTAGAATCACCTTTTTCATCATTTTCGCGACTAATAAGGTAATTTTTTGTTTCAAATTCTAAAAACATCTACCAACAATAATATGTCGAATAGATGGAGTTGCTTCTTGGACCAATATTGACTAATTCCTTGTTAATTTCAAGATTGTTAATAAGCCCTTAACAAATTAACTTTTCTTCTCTGCTCTATTGAAGCCCCAAAAATCTGTTCTACAATAAGGGGGTGTTGAGGGCCCCGAAATCGGGTCAACGACAAGGGGGATACCCACCCGGTCGGGAACCTGGTTGGCGGCTCCGTGCCCGTTTGGTGTAGCGGGTCAGACTGGGGATGACGGGACCGGCTTCCCGTTCTAAGGGGTGTGTGTGTGTGTAGAAAATGGTGATGTGTGTGTGTGGAAAATGATAGTAGAAAATCTGTAATTATTCCTTAACTAATCTAATTCTAAATTCTGAAATGACTTTATACTACTTTAATCTAACAAAAACAATACATCTAATCTACACTAATCCGGGACAAAATTTTTCCATTATGCAATCTAGAAAGATTTCACAGAATAACTGGTAATGAAGATTATTCAGCTATTATGAGAATATAAATCAATTAAGATTAACCATCTTGCGTAAGAAGTTAAGCAAAATGGTTGTGAACAGCATATTGCATAATCAGCTATTCATGTATTAAGCACAAATCAATGACTCCACCGTACAAAAGTGCCAAATGGTAGTCCACTCATTCATACGTTAACATATAAATAACATCAGTTGTATATTACTCTAAGCATGCAAGCAGAAACTAGTCAAGCGATAAAAGTACCATTTATGACTGATTTTAAACTTACAGACCTTAAGCAATAATGATCTATTTCTACTTGCTTCTAATGCCTACTAAGAGTACAGAAGTGCAACATCAGTAGCAGGTATTAAAATGCAAACATAAATAAATCTTGATCCGTCCATTCATCAAAAACCCCCTCCGAGGGTGCAAAAGTGCATGTTCTGAGGACAAGTTTTTTGACAAAATTTCGGACCCTTCTCCAATGCAACGAGAAGGGTTAAATACTAGTAACCGACTAATTTTACTTTACACAAATTCAGGGAACGGCTTCAAATGACCGCCCTTTTACTAAAAACAAATTTATTTCTAAAAACTGAATCTAATTTCTAACCGTTTCTGTATCTGCTCCTTAGTGTTGTAAGCAATGCGCTGTTCGCCCTGAAAGAGTCGGCTGGTTGTCCTTTCCTTTTGTTCGAGCTTGAAAATTAGAAACCACAAGCGCTGGCACCTCTTTCTGTTAGATTAGAAGATATTTTCGAAAACCTTTCTCTAGCTGGGTGTATTCGCTTTGCGCACACTTAGTACAACCCAGTTTCTTTTTGAACTGATTTTGTTGTTGCTATTTCGGTTTCCGGTCGTGCGAATGACTCAATGAGTTAGAAGCTGTGTTGTATGGACAATCCCCTGTTTCGAGAACTGTTTCCGTTCTTTGTTCCAGGCTTTTATGGAGCGTCTTTCTTCTCTTGCGCTTCTTTCTCTGCTTTACCAAGTTTGAGCTTCAGGATCTTTTGTAAACACGCTGCTTTTGTGCGCCTTTGACTCTGAGTCTTGGACAGTCTATTTTCATCAGTGCCTATTGGGCGATACTCTGGAATCCGCGGTTCTGCTGCATGCGGCATCCAATTGCGGAGGCATCTTCTCTCTGTTGTCTTATTGGCGCTCTTCCCTTCTCCTTAGATGTTTCCTGCATATAGATTTATATAAGTTGCATGTCTTGCAGTTTACGCAAAGAAGAAGGGAAATGACGAAAAGATTGACATGAAAGCATTAAATTTTAATGAATGCGAAATTAATGACATTCATCATAACTTGACTCTTCGATAAATGCGATGCAATCATTTCTGGATATTCGAGCATGCGGTCATTAATTTCCCTTAAGGCGCGCTTTCATTTTTGGATCTACCGTGTATGTCGGAGAATTCTTGCGATGAGTTTTTTCTGCGATTGGTATCACAGTATCGATGGCTGCAACGTTATTAAGTGTTATCGTAGATCGCAGATATCATAGATCGCAGATCGCTAATATCGCAGATCGCAGCTTTGCATGGTCGCAGCTCGCTAATATCGCAGATCACAGATCGCAGATCGCAGATCGCAACATCGCAAGGTTTTCACTTTGTCATTTTGTGCTGCTCGTGTGGTATTGCGACGTGCAACGTCGCATATCGGCCGTCGGCGTTTCTTTAGGTTCTCCTTTTTCAAACGCTCTTAATGTGCGCGATGCGATGGGTTCTTGCGTCGCTTCTTTTTAGTGTATTTATGCGCTTTGGGCAGGCGCTCCTTTTTCCGTTGCGACGCGATATAGCTTTTAGGGAGCTGATACAAAAGAATTTTCAAACAAAAATATTTTTGGATTTTTGGCTAAGGGTCCCCCTTTGCTTGATGTTATTACTAATATCAAACGAAGAGGGGGGTTGTTGGTGACCACAACAATGGCGATTCACTGTGAAGAACCAGTTATCTCTGCATTTCTATTGACCGTTCACTTCCGAAACAGCAAAATTCTTATATGTCTAAATTTTGTTATGAACAGATAGAGTAGACCCCCTCACCTTGTCAATGATACTTTGTCTCAACCTTTTTAATCTCAATTGCTTGCTTCCTCAGGCTTTTTTTTTTGCATTCGCACCAGACATGACTTGGTCTTGATTAAAGATAAAATAAGGTCTTCTCTGCGTACTGGCTTAAAAGTATACTCATTTGTCGTAGGTAGAGCCTCTGCTGCCCGCAAGCGTCCATAGCCTCGACAGGGTTACCATGTTATCCAGCAATGATCCTTTTTCCTGCTTGAGGTTACTCGCAACATTCCAGAGAAAAATCCTTTTTGACACACTTTTCCTTTTTTAATTCTCTAAAGAACAATGTCTTGGTTTGGTGGCCAAATTATGACACAGTCATTCACTTGATTTACACTTTTGCTGAACAAGCCGTCTCGTGATGAGACCTCTTGTCTTTTGATTGCAACAATCTTAAGTCGTTGCCCTGTTTTGATAGACAGTATTGGCAAAGTCAGCAAGTTATAATATCTGTGATCATGATAAGCCGGCTCGTGATGAGACCTCTTATTCTTTGAGATATAGTATTTTGCTTGGATTATTTCTCTGAATGCTGCAATTCCCTTTTAGCAGGGAGGAAGTCATTGTTTTTCCTTAAGAAAGCTCTGGACGACAATAATAGAGTTTTTTTTGAAAACAACAGCTTTGCAGAGAGTACTTATTTTATTATTGATGATACCTTCCATGGTGCTGATACAAAACAATTTTTTCACCAAAGGTTGCCTTCGTCAAAGTTCTTTGAGGTTGAAACTAATATCGTAATCAAGGTGAAGTTAACTCTATTTGTTAATAATAAAATTCAGATTTTTCAAAAATTTTGCTATTTGTACAATCGAAATCAAAATCTGATAGAGAATTGGCTTGCTCTTTTCATGAATCCTTTTCACATGATCATCTACAACGGGTTTTATTCATCAAAAAGAGAAAAACAAAACAAAAAAAAAACTAAATCTATCCTACAAAAATTAGAAGAATTTCTCTTCTATGGAAAATATAATTTAAGAATCAATCCATTGACAGGTAAAGAATCTCTCCTACCTGCCAGATCCTGCAACACGAATGTGGACGGGCCTACGACTTCTACAATCTGAAAAGGGCCAAGCCACAGCTTCTGGAATTTCGTATGTTTGCCCTTTTCTTCATGTGCCTTATCCCATTTCAAAACTAAATCACCCATCTGAAAGTTTTTTCTGGTTATGATGCTTGAGTCAAAAGAAGATTTTATTAGCGCTTGGTGATGTACATGGGTTTTCCTAGCTTGTTCTCTTTGTTCTTCTAGTTTGATTATTTCCATTTGTCTTAATTGTAATGAGGAAGTAGGTACTTCATCGATGTACTGTACTAAAGACAAAGAGAGAATGACTAAGTGAGTCGGAAGAACCACTTCCCGCCCGTAAACTAAATTAAAGGGAGAAGTGCCGATCGAAGTTTTCTTTGTGATTCTATCAGCCCATAAAGCATTTACCAGCGCTTTGTGCCAATTCTTTTGGTTTTGGTCGACTGTTCTTTTGATAATTCTGATTAGATTCTTGTTTGTTGATTCAACCAACCCATTACCTTGCGGATAGTAGTTGGCAGAATATTTCAATTTGAACCCTCTTTTGAGCGCAAACTCAGTCATAGCATTTCCAGAAAAATATGAAGCGTTATCAAACATTAAGGCTGTTGGCAATCCAAACCTAGTTATGATAAATTGGTCTATGAATTCAATAATGTTTTCAGAATGAACTGTCTTGAGAGGAACTGCTTCTACCCATTTGGTAAAATAATCAGTTGTTGTAAGGATATACTTATGCTGCTTAGAAGAGTGAGGAACGATCTCACCTATTATGTCCAAGCCCCATTGACTAAATGGTTGGTCGATGTTGACCGGTTGTAGCGGCATGGACGCTTTCCTTTGTTTTCCTGCAGCAGTCTGGCAGACTTGGCATTTCCTTATGTGATTGTATGAGTCTTTGAACAGCGTGGGCCAATAATATCCTGCACGCAAGATTTTTTGTGCAATCGCATCTCTGGCATAGTGTCCACCTGCTGGTCCATCATGGAGTTCCTGCAAAACCTTTTCGGCTTCAGTTTTCTCAAGACACCTAAGAAGTACAGAATCATAATTCCTTTTAAACAGGACATCATTTATGAGCTGGTATTGCTTAGCTTTTAATCTCAGAGCTCTTTTCTTGGTATGATCCAGACGTGATGGAGCATACCCGTTCTTAAGAAAATAAATTGTGTCAGCATATAATGATTCTGCATCGTTTAGGCTTACCTCATACGCGTGTACCTCTTCAGATGAGTTCTCAGGGATTTGCGATGCTCCAGCTAACATTTTGCAGAAGCCTTGGCCTCTTACGATGTGTGCCAGTTTGATCTCAAGGTCGTATTCTTGTAAGGCGGTGATCCAATTCGCTCTCTTCTCGCCCACATCCTTCTGTATCATGAGGTTTCTTACCGCTGGAAACGGTACTATGACTTTGGTATGGGCTTTTAGCAAGAAAGGTCTGAAATATTTGATTGCTTTGAAAACGGCATATGCCTGTTTCTTGACGTCAGAATAATTGAGTTCAGCACCTTGTAAGTTCGAGCTAAAGAATGCGATTGGGGCTTCTACCTTTTCGTGATTTGCTTGAGTTAAAATCGCAGCATAAGATTTTTCTGAGGCAAACGTGTATAAGATGAAAGGTTCTGAAAAATTTGGGGTAGCCAAAGATGGAGCGTTGATGATGGCTTGTTTGATTAAGTTGAACGCTTCGTGGTCGTCTAGACCCCATTCGAAATTTGAATTCTTTTTTATCATTTTTTGTAAGGGGGAAATAATACGTGAAAAATCCGGGACAAATCTTTTGACAAAATTGATCTGTCCAAGGAAGGATTGCATGGCTTTCTTGTTATGAGGTATGGATATTTCGGAAATTTCCTTGATTCTGTCGAGTTCTATGTGAATACCAGATTTAGATACTATGAATCCGAGAAATTTCCCTTCGCTTAATGCAAAGAAAGATTTCTTTGGATTGAGCGAAATCCCATACCTCAAGCATCTTTGAAAGATTTGCTTCAAATCTTGGAGATGGTTGTTTCATTTTCTAGAGTACACTGTTATATCATCCAGATAAATCACTACTGATTTATTGACCAATCCTTTAAACGCGATGTCCATGGCTCTCTGAAAGGTAGCTCCGGCATTGATCAGACCAAATGGCATCTTCCGATATGCATAAGTGCCCCACTTGGTTCGCAACGTAGTTTTTAACTGATCATCGAGATGCACCAGTACTTGATTGTATCCTGAAAATCCATCCAGGAATGACATTAATTCTTAGCCTGCTACTACCTGTAGAATTTGCTCCATAGGTGGGAGGGGAAAGTTATCTTTCTGGCAGGCTTTGTTGAGATTTCAGAAGTCGAGACAGATTCTAATGTCTCCATTTTTCTTCCTAACGGGCACCATATTGGATACCCATTTGGAATGCCTAACGGGGAAGATTATTCTGGCTCTCAACAACTTATTAAGCTCAGTTTTTATCTGGTTTTCTAGGTTAGGGTGTATTTTCCTGAGCTTCTGCTGGACAGGTTTCTCGTTGTCAGTCATAGGGATAACATGCTGAATGATGGAAGTGTTGTAAGTCTTCAGCGCATCGTAGTTCCAGGCAAAAACGTTTTTGTACTGTCTCAGAAGGCGGATATATGCTGATTTTTCTTCAGGGGCTAAGCCCTGGCCTAGATTAACGTTTTGTTGCTTTTCGTCGGTTCCTAGGTTGACTGATTCGTAGTTCAGAGTTGAACTATAAAGCTTGGCATTAGCCGACCTTTTGAACCGACTTTTCAAGTCATATAAGTCTTCTAATTTGACCACCGATTTGGGTATAGCATTATCAGTGCTACTTTGTTGTATCTGGTGATCATGACAGTCTTCGTCAATTATCTAGTTTGTGTAGGATCCTTCAGAGGTGAGGAAACTTACGATGTCTGGGTCATCGTTGAACACTCTCCAGTTGGTGATATTGTCAGGAATGGAGGGTTTAAAAATTAATTCTATTGAAAACCTATCAGGACTAAAATCTTCGGAAGGGATAAGTCGAGAGGCTACGTTAGCTAACAGGTCTGCGCTTGCGTTTTGAATTCTTGGAATTGACGAGATGTTAAATGCTATGAAATGTGCAGTGAGATCTTGCACTAACGATTGATAATGCTTTAAATGACTAGACAGGCAATGTATGGTGTTACGTACCTGTTTTATGACGATCTCAGAATCTCCAAAGACTTGAAGATACTTAACATTCAATCCGATTTCTTTGTATAGGCCTTGAACCAAGGCTTCGTACTCCGCTGTGTTGTTCGTGCAATCGAACTCAAGTCTGCATGTGAGCATAATCTTGTTCCCGTCTGGGTTGATCAGAACGCATCCTGCTCCTGCCCCCTCGTTGGATTTAGATCCGTCAAAATATAATTTCCAAAATAAAGAAGTATTTACAGAATTATCTAAAAAACTAAAACATTTTGAGTCATCAGTTTGGGAGAAATTTTCAACTTGGGATAAAACTGAATTCTCTAAGTATGGTGAAATATGAGCACTGAAATTGCCTAGGAAAGAATCTATTGCGTAATTGCCTACAATGCTGCTATTGTATGTGATGGCTTCATTTTCTCCTTCTAGTTCTGTCACTATGTATTTTTGGTGCAACTCTCGTTCAACCTTTGTCTGATTTGGTTTACCATTGTATGGTAACCACATGTGCGACCAGTCGGTTGAGAAATATCCATGGAGTTTCTCCGACCAATCCCTGCTAAGAATCAAGCCATAGAACTCAGGGATATCGGCTACCAGAATGTCGATAACCTGACACACTTTTGGGTTAGTCGACAATCTTATGGTCACCTAATTAAGTTCACCAATCACTTCGACCTGGGATCGATCAAGTTGAACTATACGTACTGCAGATTTTTGAGGTTGCACATTCAATTTGGCACATATTGACCTGGGTAAAATATTTGTTGAAGCACCAGAATCAACCAAGCAATTGTGCACGTTTTTGTTAAAGATTTCATATGTGAGAAGAAAAGGAGGAGTATGAGACCTTGATCTCCCTCCAATCAAGGCGATGTCATTTGGATCAATTTTATTTATCGTATTGGTTGGAGGTCTTCCCAGATTGTGGGAAGCCACAGCTGTAGGTAAAGATGTAGTAGGCACAACATGTAATTCTTTCATCATGATTTTCTGTTGGTGTTTCAGTTTACTCAATTCATACAGAGTGATATTAGCCCTAGTCTTCTTCATGTCGTCAATAATGTTATAATCCATTTCATCCGACACTATTAGTGTTCTTGATGGAGGTGCTTGTTCAAATTGGACTGGGCTAAACTGGGTCGCTTTAGCAGTTGTCTTTTTGGTTACGACCCTTTCTTTTGTTGCAGGTCTTGCGCCCTTTTGTTTTGGGGTAGTTTGGGGAGGATCAAGCTGATTTTTTCTTCTCGTGCTAACAGGAAGTGCTTCTTGATCCTCTTCCTGTGGGAGGATGAAATCCCACATTCCTTGAAGTTCTACAACTTCTTCCTCGTCGGTCTGCCCTTCAGTGGTATTCTCTTCTTCTTCGTCTTCTTCAAACTCAACGTTTGAGACAACACTGGGTGGTTTTACCTCCATGGGAGGATTTCTTTTAAAAGTCCTAAAGGGCTTTTTCGAAGAAGTCTCTGCTACTTGTTTCTTGATATCGACCATCTCATTGGACATGGCTTTCAACACTTTTTGTAACCCTTCCAAATCGAAAGGATCTTTCGTTTGCTTCTTCTTGGTGTCTTCTTTGAAAGAGATCTTCTTTGATTTGCGTTCTTCTATAGCAGATCTCTTTTCTAGGGCTACCACGCATCTTTCCACTGCTAACGCTTCTGTCAAGTTGTCAACTAATGTGGTCTTGTTTGCCCTATCTACGAAGATAGCCAAGTTTGGAGGTAAAGCCGTGATGTACCATTCACATCTTACTTCCTCGCTGGGTTGTGAAGCAGCAGGGATTTTGTTGAGGATCTTATTGAACCGTAAGTTAAAGTCTTTAATGGGTTCTCTAGCCTCAGCCTTAAGATTAGATAGGTAATTAATCAATGTCACCGTAGATCGGTCATCACCGAACTTAGTGAGGAACTGACTTTGAAAAATGTCCCAACTTGTGATGGATCCAGAAGGTAACGAAAAGTACCATGACCCGGTCGTTCCTTGCATTGTATAAGGGAAGAGCTGGACAACAGCGTCTTCGTTAGTAACTCCGTTGAGATTAACAGAAAGCATGAAATTATTGATATGTTCTTCAGCTAGCATACCTGCTTCTGGGTTGAATTTAGGTAGCCACTTCTCTAGATGGGCCGGTATAGGGCTCAGGGGTGGAGGCATTAAAACCGCCCCAGGATTGTTCCATGGAGATTGGGCCATCGTGGAGCTGCTAGCTAATGGAAGTGTAGAAACTGACCCCTGATGCTGAGAAGGTGAAGAAATCAGGATCTTTGATGTTCGAAGAGGAAGGTTTGTGCAAGACGGGTGAGTGAGTTGGAATGGAAAAGTGGGTGGTTGACTTCGCGGTGAGGGAGTTGATATGGACGAAGTGGATGAGAGAGTCTCTCCATCAGACTCTTGAGGTGTTTTCCTTGCTCTTTTTCTGGTAGGAAGAGGGAGTTCACTTGGTTGTATGCCAAATTTTTCACTCTTTAATCTGGTAAGGGGATGAGCAGGGTTGTACTGCGAAGTCACGCTGCTTTTAGATTTATCAGACTTCTGGTTAAAAATGGAGAATCCCTGGAGTTTACGAATCAAAGTTTGAATTTCAAGGGATTCAATAATAGATTGGTCTGATATATTCGAATATGTAGCAGTGGTGGATACTCGAGCGACTTCAAATTCCGGGTTTAACCGTGTTGGAGAAGTCGAGGGAGTTGATGAGGGTGTATTACTCTCAGAATGGTATTTGGATATTGCTTTAGGTGCCATTCATAGTTCGAGCCCTCCTTCTAGCGCCAAATATGTTGAGGGCCCCGAAATCGGGTCAACAACAAGGGGGATACCCACCCGGTCGGGAACCTGGTTGGCGGCTCCATGCCAGTTTGGTGTAGCGGGTCCGACTGGGGATGACGGGACCAGCTTCCCGTTCTAAGGGGTGTGTGTGTGTGTAGAAAATGGTGATGTGTGTGTGTGGAAAATGATAGTAGAAAATCTGTAATTATTCCTTAACTAATGTAATTCTAAATTCTGAAATGACTTTATACTACTTTAATCTAACAAAAACAATACATCCAATCTACACTAACCCGGGACAGAATTTTTCCATTACGCAATCTAGAAAGATTTCACAGAATAACTGGTAATGAAGATTATTTAGCTATTATGAGAATATAAATCAATTAAGATGAACCATCTTGCGTAAGAAGTTAAGCAAAACGGTTGTGAACAGCATATTGCATAATCAACTATTCATGTATTAAGCACAAATCAATGACTCCACCATACAAAAGTGCCAAATGGTAGTCCACTCATTCATACGTTAACATATAAATAACATCAGTTGTATATTACTCTAAGAATGCAAGCAGAAACTAGTCAAGAGATAAAAGTACCATTTATGACTGATTTTAAACTTACAGACCTTAAGCAATAATGATCTATTTCTACTTGCTTCTAATGCCTACTAAGAGTACAGAAGTGCAACATCAGTAGCAGGTATTAAAATGCAAACATAAATAAATCTTGATCCGTCCATTCATCAAAAACCCCCTCCGAGGGTGCAAAAGTGCATGTTCTGAGGACAAGTTTTTTGACAAAATTTCGGACCCTTCTCCAATGCAACGAGAAGGGTTAAATACTAGTAACCGACTAATTTTACTTTACACAAATTCAGGGAACGGCTTCAAATGACCGCCCTTTTACTAAAAACAAATTTATTTCTAAAAAATGAATCTAATTTCTAACCGTTTCTGTATCTGCTCCTTAGTGCTGTAAGCAATGCGTTGTTCGCCCTGAAAGAGTCGGCTGGTTGTCCTTTCCTTTTGTTCAAGCTTGAAAATTAGAAACCACAAGCGCTGGCACCTCTTTCTGTTAGATTAGAAGATATTTTCGAAAACCTTTCTCTAGCTGGGTGTATTCGCTGTGCGCACACTTAGTACAACCCAGTTTCTTTTCGAACTGATTTTGCTGTTGCTATTTCGGTTTCCGGTCGTGTGAATGACTCAATGAGTTAGAAGCTGCGCTATATGGACAATCCCCTATTTCGAGAACTGTTTCCGTTCTTTGTTCCAAGCTTTTCTGGAGCGTCTTTCTTCTCTTGCGCTTCTTTCTCTGCTTTACCAAGTCTGAGCTTCAGGATCTTTTGTAAACACACTGCTTTTGTGCGCCTTTGACTCTGAGTCTTGGACAGTCTATTTTCATAAGTGCCTGTTGGGCGATACTCTGGAATCCGCGGTTCTGCTGCATGCGGCATCCAATTGCGGAGGCATCTTCTCTCTGTTGTCTTATTGGCGCTCTTCCCTTCTCCTTAGATGTTTCCTGCATATAGATTTATATAAGTTGCATGTCTTGCAGTTTACGCAAAGAAGAAGGGAAATGATGAAAAGATTGACATGAAAGCATTAAATTTTAATGAATGCGAAATTAATGACATTCATCATAACTTGACTCTTCGATAAATGCGATGCAATCATTTCTGGATATTCGAGCATGCGGTCATTAATTTCCCTTAAGCCGCGCTTTCATTTTTGGATCTACCGTGTATGTCGGAGAATTCTTGCGATGAGTTTTTTCTGCGATTGGTATCACAGTATCGATGGCTGCGATGTTATTAAGTGCTATCGTAGATAGCAGATATCGCAGATCGCTAATATCGCAGATCGCAGCTTTGCATGGTCGCAGCTCGCTAATATCGCAGATCGCAGATCGCAGCTTTGCATGGTCGCAGATCGCAGATTGCAACATCGCAAGGTTTTCACTTTGTCATTTTGTGCTGCTCGTGTGGTATTGCGACGTGCGACATCGCATATCGGCCGTCGGCGTTTCTTTAGGTTCTCCTTTTTCAAACGCTCTTAATGCGCGCGATGCGATGGGTTCTCGCGTCACTTCTTTTTAGTGTATTTATGCGCTTTGGGCAAGCGCTCCTTTTTCCGTTGCGACGCGATATAGATTTTAGGGAGCTGATACAAAAGAATTTTCAAACAAAAATAATTTTGGATTTTTGGCTAAGGGTCCCCCTTTGCTTGATGTTATTACTAATATCAAACGAAGAGGGGGGTTGTTGGTGACCACAACAGGGGGATACCCACCCGGTCCAGACCTTGGTTAACAGCTCCTTTTCCATTTGGTATAGTGGATCCGAAAGGGGATATGGGATTGGTTTCCCAATTTATGTGTGTGTGTGTTGAGAATTGATATTTCCTTCCTAATAATTTCTAAAAAAAATGCTTTTATTCTAAATCTAATGTAATTGTATTCTAATGAACAGAAATATATAATTCTAAAATTAACCCGGGATTTAATCTTTCAGTTATGCGATCTAAAATGATTTCAAATGGAAATTGGTAATAAATATCATTCAACTTCTATGAGAAAAGAATTCAATAAATATGAACTGTTTCGTATAAAAAGTTAAACGAAACAATTGTGAAAAACATATTGCATAATAAGTCACTCATATATTAAGCATAAATAAATAGCTATCACCGTACAAAAGTGCCAAATGATAACTCAAGTATTCAAGCATTCATTTATAAATAACTAAACGTGAATATCAGCTTAACAGATAAGCATAAATAGTTAAGAGATAAAAGTACCATTTATAACTAGTTCTACTCATGAGCTTCAACAATAATGATCTATCTCTTCTTAATCCAGCATCTACTAAGAGTACAAAAGTGCAACATCAGTAGTAGATATTAAACGTAGATATCAATAAATCTTGTTCCATTCATTCATCAAAACCTCCTTGGAGGGTGCAAAAGTGCATGTTCTAAGGACAAGGTTTTGACAAATTTCAGGACCCTTCTCTAAATGCATGAGAATGGTTTAAATACCACTAGCTAAATCTAAAAATAATTTATTAAGAAAATCTAGGATGCGGTTTAAATGAACTTCCTCATTTTAGGCAAAAATAAAGAAAAATTAAAACTAAAATTGAATCTAAAACTAAAACTGACAACTACTATCTACATATTTGTTCCTTGCAGTCACAAGCGTTCAAAATTTGCTTGAGGAGAGTTGGTTGGCCGACTTCCGACTTTAGCTATCTTGCGAAAACAGAATTGGCAAGTGTTGGCGGCATCTTCTCAGCAGAGTTAATGATACGTTTGAGAGTCATGCACTGGCTGTGTGGTTTTACCAAGTACGTCCCGTAAGAATCCCAATTCAACTTGGTTAACCATTTGATGGACTTTGCTTTTCCTTGAGCCTTCTATCTCCAGCTTGTCTGTAGATGATGTACATTTGGTAGAAATTTACGTACCACTTGAGGATATCCCTAATAAATACCACTAGTTTTAGAGTTCAAGTTTTTCTTTTCACCTTTAGCACTTTTTCCTACAAATTTCCAGGTGCGACTGAGAGATTAGAGGTTTTCCTTCTCGAGGGGTTTTTCCCAACGAAACTGCCTTCATTTCTTGATCCGCACTTCCCTGGTGCGATTTTCGCCTCTTGCGTGCTTTTTGTTAGAGGATATAAACCTTAAATTTTGTGGAAAGAACGACTCCATGAGTTCTTGGTTCTGAGTCTTAGATTGTCTGTTTGTGATATCAACACTATCCGGTACCCATTTGACCATGTCCATGTATGGAAGAATCTTGGGCCTCGCCACTATTCAGTGTAAGAACGAACAAGCTAGTTCTGTAATCGATGCCTCAAATGACTCGCGTGAATCTGCAATCACTGTAACTTCCATTACTTTGGGATTTTCTTCCTCGAGTAGGTTGTGCATGCTTTCCTAGGTAGTAACACCAGCATCTCTATTACAGGTGGTGTCTGTGTATAAGGGTGTTATTTCTTTATCTTCAGAACTTAGAGCTTTACCCTTCCTTCACATAATATTCTGAACACTACTATATATACTTCTTTCCTCTTCGCTCCTGTAGTTTACAAATGGGGTAAGAGTAATTATAGGTGATGGGAAAGCTTTAAATGCCGAAAACATATAAAATATATCACCCTATGTGAAATGGCTCTTCGATCAGATCAAAACCATATTTCATTAATGATTACCATCTAACTTATTAATTAACATTAACATGCATAACTGGGCATCAGTTTATGGAAAAACTTTTTCGAGCGATGAGGCCTGAAGATCTGCAATAAGGCGATTTTGCAATTTGCTTCGAAATATCATAGATCGCAATATTGTAGATCGTAATATCGTGGAACTGTTGCATGTGGCAATCATCCATTGATGTGTTTTCTACGAAATGCGATTTGCGAGATGTGCCATCGCATATCGGCTGTTTGAGGCATTTCACTTTAAGTGATATTCAATGCATGCGATGTGATGAGTGTCTTTTAGTGCGTGATTTCACATCATGATTTCGCAATCTTAGGATTTTGCTTGTAGGAAGGCATCCATTACCTTTTTGTGATGTGACGCTATTTATTAAGGGAACAGTTTTGTTTGAACTTATCATAAAACTTAAGTCTTTTTTAGATTTTTCGGGTATTCTGCTAAGTTAATGATAGTAAGTTTTATTCAAAAAGGGAATACAGGCACTAATTTATTTTTTTAATTTTTTGAATAAGGGTACCCACTTATTTAGTATTAGTGATAAAATGAAATAAGAAGGGGGGTTGTTACTGGCCACATCAATTGGCGATTCACTTGGAAGAACCAGTTATCTTTTCTTGTCTTTTGAGTTTACAAAACTTCCGAAACATAAAGCTTTTCTAGAAAATCAAGCTTTATTATATAAAGATAAAATACACCATGCTTTCAACTATCAATAATAGTTTGTTTCTTCTATGTTAACTTTGGTTATTTACTTCCTAGAGCTGGTCATTGTATTTACATCAGTCACTACTTGGTTTATAAGGATAAAAGCAAAGCCTTCTCCGTAAATCAGTTTTAAATATGCTCATTTGTCGTAGGTAGAGCCTCTGCTACCAGCAGGCGTTCATAGCCTTGAAAGGGTTACCTGTTACCCAACAGTGATCATGTATCCTACTTGGAGAAATGTATGATTTTAAAAAGGAAACCCATATCCACACTTATTGCTTTTATTTTCTTTTAATCCTTAAAGAACAATGCCTTGGTTTGGTATCCAAATTATGACAGTGCCACTCACTTGATTTATAAATTTGTTGAACAAGTTGGCTTGTGATGAGACCCCTCCTGTTTTGATTGTAACAATCTTGAGTCACTGCCCTGTTCTGGTATGCAGTTTTGGCAAAGTCAACAAGCTATAATATCTATGATCATGATAAGTTGATTCGTGATGATAATGGTAGATTTTTTGGATGACAATGGTAGAGTTTTTGGCTAATAAGTTGTTTCCTTAAGAATAGTCCTGGATGACAATGGTAGAGTTTTTGGAAAGAGCTTTTCTACAGAGAATCTTCGTTTTGTTATTGATACCTTTCATTTGACTGATATAAAACAAATTCCCACTAAAGGTCATTTTTCATCAAAATTTACAAGGTTGAAACTAGTATCATTTTCATATTTATAGCCTTTGACTGTATCTTTCAATAATAATGATTAATTTTGTAAATCAATTCTATTTATACAAGCGAAAAAAAAAATCTAAAAGAAATACTTGTATTTTTCGTGAATTCCAAATGTAACCATTTACAACTAGTTTTATTATCAAAATAAAGGAAAAACTAATTTACAAAAATAGAATAATGATCTCCTATGGAAAGCATTTTTTGAGGATCTATCCGTTAACAGGTAAAGATTCTCTTTTTCCTGTTAAATCCTACAACATAAAAGTAGATGGACCTATGATTTCTACAATTTGGAAAGGGCCAAGCCACATTCATTGAAATTTCGTATGTTTTCCCTTTTCCTCGTGAGCCTTATCCCATTTTAAAACTAGATCTCCAATCTGAAAGTCCTTTCTAGATATCATGTTTGAATCAAAAGAATCTTTTACTAATACTTGGTGATGAGCATGAGTTATTTTAGCCTGTTCTCATTGCTCGTCTAGCTTAAGGATTTGTAGATGCCTTAGTTGTAAGGAAGAGGTTGGTGTTTCATCAATATATTGAACTAAGGCCAAAGAGGAAATCGCTAGATGAGTTGGAAGGACCACTTCTTTCCCATAAACTAAATTAAAGGGAGAAGTGCCATTGGAGGATTTCTTCATTATTCGGTCTGCCCATAGAGCATATATTAAGGATTTGTGCCCATTCTTATGAGTTTGATTCTGATTAAGTTTTTATTCATTGATTCAGCTAATCCATTCCCCTGTGGGTAATAATTGGCAGAGTATTTAAATTTGAAACCTCTTTTGAGTGCAAATTCAGTCATAGCGTTTCCAGAAAAACACGATGCATTATCAAACATTAAAGTAGAGGGTAAACTAAACCTGGTGATTGTAAACTGATCTATGAAATCAATGATGTGTTCGGCATTGGTTGCCTTGAGAGGAACTACTTCTACCCATTTAGTAAAATAATATGTAGCTGTAAGGATATACCTATGTTTTTTAGAAGAGTGAGGAGCGATCTCACCTATTATATCCAATCCCCATTGATCAAAAGGCTGCTCAATGTTGACTGGTTGCAAAGGCAATGATGGTTTCTTTTGTCTCCCAGCAGCAGTTTGACAAACTTGACATTTCCTTATGTAACTATGTGCGGCTTTGAATAATGTAGGCCAATAATAGCCAGTAGGCAAGATTTTATGTGCGGTAGCATCTCCAGCATAATGTCCACCTGCTGGTCCAACGTGGAGTTCCTGCAACACTTTTTTAGCTTCAGATTTCTCAAGACATCTAAGGAGAATAGAATCATAATTCGTCCTAAAAAGTACATTGTTCACAAGCTAATATTGTTTAGCCTTCAATCTTAGGGCTCTTTTCTTTGTATAATCTAGATTTGAAGGGGCATATCCATTCTTTAGATAACATATGATATCAGAGTATAATGATTCAACATCGTTTAGGCTTACATCGTACATTTGTACTTCTAAAGATGGTATTTCAAAACTAAGCGATGCTCCAGCCAGCATCTTGCAAAAGCCTTGACCTTTTACAATATTTGCTAGTTTAATTTCTACATCGTATTCTTGTAAGGCAGTAACCCAATTGGCTCTGTTCTCACCCACGTCTTTCTGTACTAAGAGATTTCTTACCACTGGAAACGGTACTATGATTTTTGTATGGGTTTTAAGTAGAAAGGGTCTGTAATGTTTGATCGCTTTAAAAACATCATAAGCTTATTTTTCGACGTCTGAATAATTTAATTCAGCCCCTTGTAGATTCAAACTGAAAAGGCAATTGGGGCTCCCATCTTGTCTTGATTTTCTTGAGTGAGTATCGCAACATATGATCTATCAGAGGCAAATGTATACAAAATGAAAGGATCGGAAAAATCTAGAGTTGCTAAAGATGGGGCGTTAACAATCACTTGTTTAATCAGATTTAATGCTTCATATTCATTTTGGCCCCACTTGAAGATTGAATTCTTTTCAATCATTGCTTGTAAGGGAGATACGATCCTTGAAAAGTCTGGAACAAATCTCTTTACAAAATTAATCTGGCCAAGGAAAGAATGCATAGCTTTCTTGTTGTGGGGCAATGGTATTTCAGAAATCTCCTTGATTCTATCAGGATCGATATGGATTCCAGATTTTGACACTATAAATCCAAGAAGTTTTCTTTTACTTAATGAAAAAAAGGACTTTTTTGGGTTAAGTGAAATTCCATACCTTAGACAACGTTGGAAGATCTGTTTTAAATCCCTGAGATGATTACCTCATTTTTTGGAATATACATTTATATCATCCAAGTAGATTACTACTGATTTGTTTACTAATCCCTTAAATGCGATGTCCATGGCCCTTTGAAATTGTTAGGATATTCCGACACATAGGAAATAGTTAAGTTCAACTTGGTCTAGTATAGAGTTAGGTATAGAGTTAGGTAAAGTGTGTTTCTTTACCGTTGTACATTTTGTAACTTACAATCCGACGGTCACGATATGTAGTGATCTGACGGTTCACTCTCTCCTCGGTATTACCGACACTTGATCCGTGGCTTGACACCCGATTGGTCCATGAGTTCTATTTAAAGCGCATGGAGGGTCATTGTTCGGGTAATCCGTCTATGAGAGAAAGCTTATGTAAATTTTCATTCTTTGATTAATAAATTGCCTGAAGTGGCCACGTTGGCTCAGGCCGTGGACTGTTTCCCTCTTTGAGGGTTTTAGCCACGTCAAAAATACTGGTGTATTGATTTGAGATCTGGTTGTGAGCGGTGTCCTTTTGGTGTTCTTTCTGAGGAACTTACCCTGTAAATTCCTACATGGTATCAGAGCTATTTGAGGGCCGCGTCCGTTGGTGATCGAAATCTGAAGCCGGTAGAACTGCATGCGGCTGTCATTTCCTAGATCTACTGTTTCTGACTGCTTTCGGGCTGAGAGGACCGCTCTGTTATGTTCGGAGCATCTGTTCCAGTGAGGAACCCTTTTCGTTTCACGCGAAAAGGTTTCCAGTAGCCATATCTGTGTCATTTTTAAGATCTGGAGGTATACAGTGTTTATCTGTAGTTTACTGTTATTTTCTCTTTGGTTATTTCGGTTTCTGTTTATTTAGCCTTTTTTTATTACCGGATCTATACCTTTCATTTATGCGTATGCTCTTTTCCCTGCGACTCTGTGCGATATGGGCAAATCAGAAACAAAAATGAAGTTTTTTTTCTCATGCGTATGCTCTTTTCCCTGCACCTTAGTGTGATCTTTGAAAATCAGAAACATTGAGAAAAATATTTAGTTTCCGGCTAAAGCTAACTTCGAGCCGTAAGGTTCGTTTTTCTTTGCATATTCGTGTTGGGTTTTTTGTTTTTGTTTTACAGGAAAAAAAGAGCTTTCTCAAGGCAAGCACGCAACCCAAGGCCCCCCCCCCTCTCTCTCTCTCTCTCTCTCTCTCAAATTTTTTGTATAGCTCAATTGGTTCAAAGCTATTTTAAGAGAGTAGAGGTCTTGGGTTCAAATCTCCATTTTGTGGGGGCGTTTTTTTCATTCCCGCACATTCGCGCACTTTGCCGGCAACTTCAACAATTTTTTTTTCAAAAAGCCATAACTTCTTCATCCGGAAGCCTTTTTCAGAGCCGTTTTTTTTAAAACAGCCTAATTTTTCGAGATCTATCCATTGGAACACTTACTTTCAGCATCTTCGGCTTCAGTTTTTTTTTAAATGGAAAGTCCATGCCAAGTCATTCTTGACAGCACTAACTACTTCCAATGGATATCCTACATGGAAGATTTACTTAGAAGTAAAGGTCTCTACAGAATAGCCACAGGCCAAGAGAAGAAACCAAAAGATGAAGACAAGGCTGCAAAATGGGAAAATAGACAAGATCAAGCACGTGGTTTGATAGGGATGTCTATTTCTCTTGATCTTAGATTCCATATTGCAGAACTTGATACTCCTAATGAAGCATTGGAACAAATCACTAAATTTTTTGGGATTAAAAATGAAATTAGAGCCCATCAACTTGAAAATGAGTTGCTTACATTGGATACTAATAATTTTTCTTGCATTGAAGATTTCTTGTCCAAATTCAAGACCCTTAGATATCTCTTGGAAGGTGTTAAGGTTAAGAAAAAAGATAGTAACCTTATTTATTCCATCCTTACTAAGTTGGGACCAGCCTACTCTGTATTTGTTTCCACCTTCCATTCTACAAGGGAAGCTTTCATTTGTCAAGGAAAAGACTACAAGGCCCCTTCCTTTGACTCTTTTTGTGATTCTTTAATAAGAGAACAAGAAAAACTCTTACACCTTGGTCTTCTTAATCTTGGAAACTCTTCCAAGAAAGCGTTAGCCGCCCAACAGCAACCAAATTCAAAGAATCCTAAGAAGTCATATCCTAAAAGGAATGGTCCTAAACCAAACAAGGGTCCTAAGCAAACTCAGCCTCAAAATGAAAGATCATTTCAGCAAAATGATAAGACCAATAAAAACAAATGGAAGAAGACTGATAGACATTGTAACTTTTGTAATCGAGATGGCCACTTAGAATCTAAATGCTTTAAGAAGATGGAAGCCTTGGAAGCCACAATGAAGAAAAATAACATCCATGTGGAGCATTCTTCAACTTCAACTTCAACTTCATCTTCAGGAATGGAACTTTCTGCATGTCGTTGTCAATCATCTCAGTCTGGTTATGCATTAAACGTATCTTCTTCTTCTCATTCTCATGAGTGGCTCATTGATTCTGGAGCCTCTTATCACATGGCCAAAAACAAAGCCATGTTTTCTTCTTTAAATGATTGTAACACCAAAAATATATATGTTGGTGATGATAGATCTCTTAGTGTTGTAGGGACTGGAACTATTCATCTAGACAATGGTCAGTTTAATGATGTATTATGTATTCCAACCTTATCCTGCAACCTTCTATCTGTATATCAAATAACTCATTCAGGTGAAGGTAAAATTGTTGAATTTTCACCTCATGATGTTGTAATCAAGGATCTAAGAGATCCTAAACAGATTCTAGCTACTAGTATTGCTGATGATTCCACAAGGTTGTATAAGTTTCACAACTTTGGGTCATCAAATCTTCCCTCAGTATTTGTTGCTCATAATGATGAAGTGAGAAAACTTTGGCATGAGCGATTTGGTCACTTAAACTATCGCTCCCTTTAGCATCTATGTAAAGAAAATATGGTGACAGGTCTTCCTATGGTATCTTGCAGAGATGGTTTTTGTCCCGGATGTGTACTCGGAAAACATCATCGGGACAGTTTTGAAAAACGTGCCTCTTGGCACGCCTCAGCCCCTTTATAGCTTGTGCACAGTGATTTATGTGGTCCACTTCCTGTTGCTTCATTCTCTGGCTGCAAGTATTTCTTAACTTTCATTGATGATTTCTCCAGACGCACTTGGGTATACTTCTTAAAACTCAAGAGCGAAGTATTTAACACATTTTTGGCCTTCAAAGCCTTTGTTGAAAAACAATCTGGACATCAAATTCTTAAGCTAAGAACTGATAATGGTGGAGAATATGTTAAAAACACATTCATCAACTTTTGCACGGAAAATGGAATTCAAATGCAACATACTGTTCCATACACTCCACAACAAAATGGTGTAGCTGAAAGGAAAAATCGCACCTTAAAGGAAATGGCTAATTGTATGCTGCAATCTAAAGGACTCAGTCTTAGTTTTTGGGCCGAAGCAATTAATTGTGCAAATTATATAATCAATCGCACTCCTACTAAGGTTCTAAAGAATATCACTCCAGAAGAAGCTTGGAGTTCCATTAAACCAGATGTAAGTCACTTTCGTGTTTTTGGAAGTGAAGCATGGGCCCATATTCCAGATGAAAAGCATAAAGCTTTAGAACCTATGAGTGAGAAATGTACTTTTGTTGGATATTCTGAAGATGTAAAAGGTTTTAGACTTATTCCATTTAAGTCCAAAAATGTTTAAGTATGGGGGATTTACGCAGTGCATTATATTAGATATCATTTTTGGGATTCAACTGCGTTAAGTAAGTCATTCAAACGTATGACCATGAAGAGTCAAGGGATCTCTACTTGAATGGTTCATGAGGCACAATACTTGCTAAGGTTTTGCAAATGGGGTAGCAAGCTAAGTGGGCTTGATTGTGGGGAAAAACTCCACAGTTAAGCGCGCTTGAGCCAGAGGAGTTCTGGGATGGGTGACCTCCTGGGAAGTCCTGGTTACCGGGTGCAAGCCCCGGAAGTGATGATTGATGCTATGTGATTCGCTCTCCACATTTCACTAGTTTCAATCCCACTTCTTCACCCCTGTGAGCATCACCCGATGCAATGAGTGCTAAGTGAACTATTCAAAAATCATGAGAAATTAGTCAGTTACGACTACCTCTCATGGAAATGGTCATACGTTTGAATGACTTACTTAACGCAGTTGAATCCCAAAAATGATATCCAAAAATGTTATCATTAGAAGAGATGTAAAATTTGATGAAAATAAATCGGCCTGCGAGCCTAGTTCGGCGGATGTGCCACCTCTTCCTATCTCTTCTACTTTTGAAAACATTTCTTCTTCAGATGATGAAAGTGAGGATGACAATCCTTCCCCACATTCTCAGGATCCTCAACTTCCATGATGGGTCCGTGCTACTCGGGATGCAGCAGGTGATCTTGCCGGTGATCCCACAGATCAGTGACGTACACGTTCTCAGTTTGAAAGAGCCTCTTCTTTACTGGCTCAAGCTCCAGTAAATCATGATCCTGACACTTTTGCAGAAGCTTCAGGCCATCCACATTGGGAAGCAGCTATGAATGAAGAATATCATTCATTGTTGGCAAATGATACATGGGATCTTGTTCCTCTACCAAAGGGACGCAAACTTGTTAGATGTAAATGGGTTTACAGAACCAAGTATGGACCAGATGGGAAAGTTGATAAACATAAAGCTCGTCTTGTTGCTAAGGGCTTTTCACAAGTTGAAGGCATTGACTACACTGAAACCTTCTCCCCTGTTGCCAAAATGAACTCTATCCGCCTTGTTCTTTCCCTTGCTGCCTCTTTAAAATGGGAAGTCCATCAGATGGATGTTAAATCTGCCTTCTTGCATGGGGACTTGCATGAAGAAATCTATATGGAACAACCCATTGGCTTCATCCAAATAGACTCCAGCCTTGTATGTCGACTTAAGAAATCTCTTTATGGTCTCAAGCAAGCTCCTCGGGCTTGGTATGCCAAAATGGATAGCTTTCTTTTAGAATCTGGCTTTTCTAGGAGTTATTCTGACAATACTGTCTACACCAAGAAAGTGGGCAACTCTCTTATCATCCTTGTTCTTTATGTTGATGATCTTATTCTTACTGGTAGTGATCCCAACCTTATAAACCATGTGAAGTCCAACCTTAAAAAGAAATTTGAAATGACAGACTTAGGACACTTACGCTATTTTCTCGGTCTTCAAGTCTTGCAATCCAAGGAGGGTATTTCCCTTTCCCAGTCCAGGTATGCTTGTGATATTCTTCGTCATTTTCACATGGAAGACTGTAAGCCAACCCCTTCTCCCTTTCAGTCTGGAGTCAAACTTTCAGTCTCTTGTACTTCTCCTGAAGTTGATGCTACCTTATACCGTCAACTTGTAGGAAAACTCTTGTATTTAACCCATACTCGTCCTGACCTTTCCTTTGTTGTTGGCCTTGTTGCTCGTTTTATGCAAAACCCCCGTGAAAGTCATTGGAAAGCAGCTAAAAGAATACTTCGTTATGTTCGAGGTACAATACAGTTTGGGATTCATTACAGTGCCAAAGTAGCTCCTCTATTAGTTGGTTTCACTGATTCTGATTGGGCTGGTGACCCTGATGATCGAAAGTCTACTGCCGGTTATGTCTTCACTCTTGGTTCAGGACCTATTACATGGGCTTGTAAGAAACAGGCTGCCATTTCTCTTTTGTCAGCAGAAGCAGAGTATCGTGGTGCCATGGAAGCTAGTAAGGAAGCCTTGTGGCTTCGTCAGATCCTATCAGAGTTTGGCTTTGAGCAGCAGCATCCAACCACACTTTGGTGTGATAATCAAAGTGCCATTCAGCTATGCAAAGATCCAGTCCAGCATCAGTGCAGCAAACACATTGAACTACACATGCACTTCATCAGAGAGCTCATTCATGACCATGTTCTTGAAGTGCAATATTGTTCAACAGATGATCAGGTTGCAGACATCTTCACAAAGGCTCTCACAGAGGCGAAGTTCACTAAACTTCGATATATGCTTGGAGTTCAGGAAGTTGTCACTAAGGGGGGATAGGCTCTAGTGCCTCCTTCCTTCTCCTATTGTGTCATATTTGTAAATCCTTCAATCCTATCCCAAGTTGTTCTTAAGGGGGGATGTTAGGATATTCCGACACATAGGAAATAGTTAAGTTCAACTTGGTCTAGTATAGAGTTAGGTATAGAGTTAGGTAAAGTGTGTTTCTTTACTGTTGTACATTTTGTAACTTACAATCCGACGGTCACGATATGTAGTGATCCGACGGTTCACTCTCTCCTTGGTATTACCGACACTTGATCCGTGGCTTGACACCCGATTGGTCCATGAGTTCTATTTAAAGCGCATGGAGGGTCATTGTTCGGGTAATCCGTCTATGAGAGAAAGCTTATGTAAATTTTCATTCTTTGATTAATAAATTGCCTGAAGTGGCCACGTTGGCTCAGGCCGTGGACTGTTTCCCTCTATGAGGGTTTTAACCACATCAAAAATATTGGTGTATTGATTTGAGATCTGGTTGTGAGCGGTGTCCTTTTGGTGTTCTTTCTGAGGAACTTACCCTGTAAATTCCTATAGAAATGTGGCACCAACGTTGATCATACCGAAAGGCATCTTTTGGTATGCATAAGTACCCCATTTGGTTCTAAACGTGGTCTTTAATTAATCGTCGGGATGGACCAAAACTTGGTTGTCGCCAAAGAAACCATCCAAAAAGGACATTAATTCTGATCCTACAAATTCCTATAATATTTGCTCCATGGGAGGGAAAGGAAAGTTATATTTTTGGCAGGCTTTGTTAATATTTCGAAAGTCAATGCAAATTCCAATGTCTCCATTTTTCTTTCTAACGGAAACCATATTGGAAACCCATTTAGAATGTCAAACGGGAAAAATGATTTTCGCTTTCAATAATTTATTGAGCTCAAATTTGAGCTAGTTTTCTAGATTAGGATGGATCTTTCTTAGCTTTTACTAGATAGGTTTTTCATCATTTATCATTGGGATGGTATTTTGAATAATAGAAGTGTCGTAAGTCTTAAGTTCATCGTAGCTCTAGGAAAAGACATTTTTGTATTGTTTCAGGAGACGAACATACCCTAATCTTTCTTCAGGGGCTAGGCCAAGACCTAGATTGATATTCTGAGGCTTGGAATCAGTTCCTAGATTTACTAATTCATAGTTCAAAGTTGGACTTTGAAGTTCTGAATTGGTAGATCTTTTGAATTGATCCTTCAAATCATATAGGTCTTCCAATTTGACTACTGACTTTGGCATAGCATTATTAGTGCTATCTTGTTGCAATTGTTTGTCATGTTGGTCCTCATCAATTATCTGATTGGTGTAAGATCCCTCCGATGTGATGAAGCTTACAATATCAAGATCATCGTTGAAAATTCTCCAATTGGTAATGTTATCAGGAATCAAAGGTCTAAAGATTAATTCAATTGAAAATCTATCAGTGCTAAAGTCTTCTGAGGGAATGAGCTTGGAAGCTACATTTGCCAAGAGGTTAGCAATAGAATTTTGGAGTCTGAGAATTGATGAAATATTGAATGCTATAAAATGTTCAGTCAGATCTTGTACTAAAGATTGATAATGCTTTAAATGACCCGATAGACAATGTATAGTATTTCATACCTGTCTGATAACTTTCAAAATCTCCGAAGACTTGTAGATATTTGATATCTATTCCGATTTTTTGTATAATCCTTGGACTAAAGCCTCATACTCTACAGTATTATTGGTGCAATCGAACTCAAGTCTACAAGTTAGCATAGTTTGGTTTCCCTCTAGACTGATTAACACTCATCCTACTCCTGCTCCCTCGTTAGACTTAGAACTATCAAAAATAACTTCCAGAATAAAGATTTATTTATAGGAGTATCTATAAAATTGATACATTTAGAACTATTTGTTTGAGAAAAAATTTCTACTTGAGATAACACATAATGTTCTAAGTAAGGCTAAGTATGAGCATTAAAATTTCCTAAGAAAGAATCAATAGAATAGTTGCCAATTATATTGTTGTTGTATGCTACAAGTTCATTTTTCCTTCTAATTCTGTTACTATGTATTTTTGGTGTCTTTCTCGCTCAACCTTTATCTGATTTGGTTTACCATTGTAAGGGAGCCACATATGTGACCAATCAGTTTCAAAATATCCATGAAGCTTTTCAGACCAATCTCTGCTAAGAATTAAGCCATAAAATTCTGGAATATCTGCAACTAAAATGTCGATAACTTGACATACCTTCAGATTAGATGACAGCCTTATGGTAACCTAATTTAGTTCATCGATCACTTCAACTTGCGACTGGTCTAGCTAAACTATGTGTGCTACTGATTTTTGAGGTTGAACGTTCAACTTTGTACATATTGATTTAGGTAAGATATTAGATGAAGCTCCTGAATCTACTAAACAATTATGCAAATTTTTGTTGAAAACTTTATAAGCAAGAAGAAATGGGGGAGTATGAGATCTTCACCTTCCTCTAATTAAAGCGATATCAATTGGGTCAACTTTATTAGTCACATTAGTTGGTGGTCTTCCCATCTCATGGGAATCTTACTAGATTACAGCGGCAGGCAGAGGTGCAACTGGTACTGCATGTAACTCTTTCAAAAGTATCTTTTGCTGATGTTTTAACTTTCTCAATTCATAAAAAGTGATGTTAGCCCTAGTCTTCTTAATGTCTTCTATGATATTATACTCCATATCATCAGAAACAATCAACGTTTTAGATGGAGTTGTTCAATCTATTTGGACTAGGCTTGTTTGAGTCGCTTTGGGTGACTTTTTCTTAGCTGTGACTTTATCCTTAGTCATTGAGCTTGTGCTTTTCGGCTTAGGAGTAGGTTGAGGACGATTGATTTGATTTCTACTTCTAGTACTGACCGGCAATGCCTCTTGATCCTCTTCATCTAGGAGGATGAAATCCCACATACCCTATACTTCTACAACTTCCTCTTCATCAGTAGGCTCTTCGTTAGTAATTTCCTCTTCTTCTTCTTCTGATTTAGAATTTGTAATAGCATTGGGCGGCTTTGAATCAGTCAAAGGATTTCATCTATAAGGCTTGTATGGCTTTTTAAAAGAAGTTTCTGCTACTTGTTTCTTAATGTCAACCATTTTGTTAGACATGGTTTTCAAAACTTTCTAGAATCCTTCTAAATCGAATGGGTCTTTCGATTGTTTTTTATTTGGATCTTCTTTAGAAGTAACCTTCTTAGATTTTCCTTCATCAACGACATTTTATTTTCTAAGGCTATGATACGTTTCTCTACCGCTATCGCTTCCTTCATATTGTTAGTTAAAGTTGTTTTGTTAGCCCTATCAATGAAGATTGCTATGTTTGATGGTAAAGAAGATATGTACCATTCACTTCAAACTTCTTCGCTAGGCTTGGAAGCAGTAGGAATTTTGTTCAACAGTTTATTGAAATGTGAGTTAAAATCTTTGATAGGTTCCCTTGACTCAGCCCTAAGGTTGGACAGGTCATTGATCAGTGTCGCAGTAGACCTCTCATCACCGAACTTAGTCAAGAATTATTCTTGGAAAATATCCCATCTAGTGATAGATCCTGATGGAAATGAGAAATACCATGATCCGGCTGCTCCTTGCAAAGTGTAAGGAAAGAGCTGGACACAACGTCTTCATTAGTAACCCCATTGAGATTTATAGATAACATAAAGTTGTTTATATGTTCTTCCACTAGCATGCCTGCTTCAGGATTAATCTTAGGAAGCCATTTTTTAGGATGGGCTGGTATTTGACTCAAGGGTGCAGGCATTAAGACTGCCCCTGCGTTATTCCATGGATTTTGGGCCATCATTGAACTACTAACAGAGGAAAGCGCAGAAGATGATCCCTGCGGTTGGGAAGATGAGGATATTACAGTTCCAGATGATTGAGAAGGAGATGTGGAAGTTCCAGTGGACTGGTGGACAATAATCTGAAGTTGAGGGGTGGATGGCTTACTTCGAGGTGGAGAGGTTGAGATGGATGATGATGATGAAAGAGTCTCGCTATTAGACCCTTTAGGTGATTTCCTTGCTCTCTTCCTTGTAGGTAGAGGTAACTCGGTTGGCTCAATACCAAAAATTTCACTCTTCAATCTAGTAAGAGGATGAGCAGGGTTATATTGTGAAGTCACACTACCTTGATATTTTTCATGTCTTTGGGGTGATATAGAAAATCATTGAAGTTTATGGATCAAAGATTCAACTTCAGGAGTTTCTATACTAGATTTCTATGAAATGTTCGGGTTTGTGGCAGTGATTGTTGTTTTATCGACTTCTCGCTCAAGATTTAAAGATTATAAATGCGATGGAGAGGTCGGTGGAGATGGTGAGGGCAATTTACTCTCAGAATGGTATTTATATTTAGATTTACTTTCAATTCACAGTTTGGGGCCCTCCTTCTAGCACCAAATATGTTGAAGCCCCCCGAAAATCGAGTATACAACAAGGGGGATACCCACCTGGTCCAGACCTTGGTTAGTAGCTCCTTTTCAGTTTGGTATAGTGGGTCCGACTGGGGATATCAGACCAGTTTCCCAATTTGTGTGTGTGTGTTCAGAATTGATATTTCCTTCCTAATAATTTCTTAAAAAAATGTTGTTATTCTAAATCTAATGTAATTGTATTCTAATGAACAAAAATATCTAATTCTAAAACTAACCTGGGATTTAATCTTTCAGTTATGCAATCTAAAATGATTTCAAATGGAAATTGGTAATAAATATAATTCAATTGCTATGAGAAAAGAATTCAATAAATATAAATCGTTTCGTATTAAAAGTTAGATGAAATAATTATGAAAAACATATCAAATAATAAGTCACTCATATATTAAGCAAAAATAAATAGCTATCACTGAACAAAGGTTTCAAATGATAACTCAAGTATTCAAGCATTCATATATAAATAACTGAACATGAATATCACCCTAACAGAAAAGCAGAAATAGTTAAGAGATAAAAGTACCATTTATAACTAATTCTACTCATGAGCTTCAGCAATAATGATCTATCTCTTCTTAATACAACATCTACTAAGAGTACAACATCAGTAGTAGATATTAAATGCAAATATCAATAAATCTTGTTCCATTCATTCATCAAAACCTCCTCGGAGGGTGCAAAAGTGCATGTTCTGAGGACCAGTTTTTGACAAATTTTAGGACCCTTCTCTAAATGAATGAGAAGGGTTTAAATAGTACTAGCTAAATCTAAAAACAATTTATTACAAAAATGTAGGATGCATTTTAAATGATCGTCCTCATTTCAGGCAAAAATAAAGAAAAAATAAAACTAAAACTGAATCTAAAAGTAAAACTGACAACTAACTATCTATCTATTCCTTGTAGTTGCAAGCGTTCAACATTTGCTTGAGGAGAGTTGGTTGGCCAACTTCCGACTTTAGCTATCCTGCGAAAACAGAATCGGCAAGCGCTGGCGCCATCTTCTCGGTAGAGTTAATGATACATTTGAGAGTCATGCACTGGTTGTGTGGTTTTACGAAGTACATCCAGTAAGAATCCCAATTCAACTTGGTTAACCTTTTGATGGACTTTGCTTTTTCTTGAGCCTTCTGTCTCTAGCTTGTTTGTAGATGCTATACATTTGGTAGAAATTTACATACCACTTGAGGATATCCCTAATAAATACCACTGGTTTTAGAGTTCAAGTTTTTCTTTTCACCTTTAGCACTTTTTCCTACAAATTTATGGGCTTACAGGTCACTGAGAGATTAGAGGCTTTCCTTCTCAAGGGTTTTTTCCCAACGAAACTGCCTCCATTTCTTGATCCGGGCTTCCCTGGTGCGATTTTTGCCTCTTGCATAATTTTTGTTAGAGGATATAAACCTTAAATTTTGTGGAAAGAATGACTCCATGAGTTCTTTGTTCTAAGTCTTAAATTGTCTGTTTATGATATCAACACTATCCAATACCCATTTGACCATGTCCGTGTATCGAAGAATCTTGGGCCTCATTGTTATCCAGTGCAAGAATTAACATGCTAGTTCTGTAATCGATGCCCCAGACGACCTGCGTGAATCTACAGTCACTGTAACTTCCATTACTCTGGGATTTTCTTCCTCGAGTAGGTTGTGCATGCTTTCCTAGGTAGTAACACCGACATCTCTGTTACAGGTGGTGTCTGTATCAGGGCATCATCTCTTTATCTTCAGAACTCAGAGCTTTACCCTTCTTTCCCATAATATTCTGAACACTGCTATGTATACTTCTATGCTCTTCGCTCCTATAGTTTACAAATGGGGTAAGAGTAATGATAAGAAAAAGGTGACGGTAAAGCTTTCAATGCCAAAAACATATACGTGAAATGGCTCTTTGATCAGATCAAACCATATTTCATTAATGATTACCAAATAACTTATTATTTAACATTAACATGCATAACTGGGCATTGGTTTATCGTAAAAAAAAAATTGAGCGACGAGCCCTAAAGATCTGCGATAAGGTAATTTTGTGATTTTCTTCGCAATATTGCATATCGCAATATCGTAGATCACAATATCGTGGATCCGTTGCGTGTGGAAATCATCCATTAATTTGTTTTATAAAAAATGTGATTTGTGAGATGCGCCATTGCATATCGGCTGTTTGAGGCATTTCACTTTAAGTGATATTCGAGGCATGCAATGCGATGAGTGTCTTTTAGTGCGTGATTTCGCATTGTGATTTCGCAATCTTAGGATTCTGCTTGTAGGAAGGCATCCATTACCTTTTTGCAATGCAACGCTCTTTATTAAGGGAATCGTTTTGTTCAAGCTTATCATAAAACTTAAGTCTTTTTTATTTTTTTCGGGTATTCTCCTAAGTTTATGATAGTAAGTTTTATTCAAAAAGGGAATACAAGCAATAATTTATTTTTTTAATTTTTTGAATAAGGGTCCCCACTTATTTAGTATTAGTGATAAAACAAAATAAGAAGGGGGGTTGTTGCTGGCCACAACATGCTCTTAAGAGAAATTCATTGTGGCTGAACAATTGAGTTCATCTCATAGTTCCCCTTCATTGTCTAATACCAAAGGGTTCTCCCAAGGAGTTCATTTGGAGCTTCCTCAATCACTTGAAGATCAAGGTTTTAAACTTGGGATTATTCCAAGAATCAAACCCCTATCTTCTCGTCCACCTCCATTGGATTCCTAGTCACCTCAAGAATCTAATCCTGAGACCTCTGAGAATCCTATACAGACCCCTCCAAGTTTGTAGGCCCTTGAGAATCCACAGAGGTTTTTTATTCATCCACCAAATCCATTATTTGATTATGTTGTGATATGTCCTCAGTGTCCTTGCAGTCCTTATGATCAGCCTGTTATTCCTTTGGAGTTATCTCCTCACACATATTGGATTCCTCGTCACTAATTGTTTCCACCCATGGATTCACAAGGTGAGATCCCAACCTCTTCTCCAAGTCATTCAGAATTTTTTTCTACTAATAGTCCTCTTGTCGATGATGAACAAGGCTTTGAATTTCCTCCATAAGGTTTTCCTTTTACAGGAAGAGCCTCCTCTCACACACTTCCTGAAACCAATGGGGCCATCTTTCCACCTGATTATACAACCCTAGCTGAGTTAGTTTTAGGAACTACTAGTGCTTCGTCTTTGTATCAAAATACCATTTTGTCTTCAAATTCCATGCCTACTTCTGGTATTTTTATTCCAAACACGACCTCTCAAAACTCCTGTACAAACTGTTCTCACATCAATTCTAGTTCAACCTACAATTCCATCACAACGTATACCATCATTTCAACTAACCCTTCTGGTACAACCAAATGTTTCAAGTCAGGTTTTAGTTAGTTCTTCCACCCCTCCGTCAAGTGGACAAAGTGTGCCACCACCTAGGGGGAATATGAATATTCCTCTTGTGTTAGGTGAAACCAATGTGAGTGGATTACAAAATCACATGGTTGGATTTAATAACCTTATTTCGGTGGTATTCCTAACCCTGTTGGTCCATACGGTTTGGGTAATATCCAGCATCAACATCCTTATACGGCTCAGATTCCACTCCAACAAGTTTATGTCCCATATGGTTCACAAGCCTTAATAAATCCGTCTTACACTCCACAAGAAGGAGCTTATGGCCAGCCCTATCAATCTACTATTCCTAGTAGATATGCTCAAATTCAATTCAGAAATTACCAATAACCTCAAGGTATATCCCAAGGAACTGTCTAGCGACCCTTGCAACAAGAAGCTCAACCCTTGTAGCAGTAAGGGAAACCCTTGCAACAGCAATGGCAACCCTTGCAGTAGTGAGGACAACCCTTGCAACAAAAAGGGAAGCCGCTATCGCAGCAAGGGAAGCCACTACTACAGGCATAGAAACCTTTGCAAAACCAGGGGCAGCCTTTGCAGCAAAAAACTCAGTTTGTTTAGCAGCCTACTCAACCTTTGTACTCGCAAGGCCAACCTTTCCAGCATCAAGGTCAACCTTTACAAAAGAAAACTCAGCCTTTGTAGTAACAAGGTCAACCTCTGTAGTAGCAAGCTTCAAATGTGAATCAACAAGGTCAGCCCTTGCAAGCATAAGGTTAATCCCTGCAGCAACACGACCAATCTATTCAGGTCCATGGTCAATAGGTTCAACAACCTTACAATCCATATGTCGCGTATAATTCTTATCAATGGCCTAGGGTAGGTCAATATCAAACCTACCCTCGACAAAATCTACCTTATGGTCAAGGTAACCCTTAGTGGGGGAAACATCAAATCCCGTATGGAAAACATCCTCCACTGTGGGGAAAAAATCCTTACCAGCAAGGTTGGAACCTACAGTTTGGGCCTCCTCAAAAGCCCTACATGTCGTTCAATCTGCAATTTCCCTTTTTGGCTACATTGGAACTGCCTGATGTCTCGAGGCTCACAAATGATCCTATTCTTCATTCTCATTTCTGGCCTCTGGTTCCAACTAAAATTCCAAGCGATTGGCCTAAATTCGAAGGAAAGTCTAAAGAGGACCCGCAAGCCCATGTGATGACATATCACTAATGGTGCCCTTCAAATTCATATGTTGACGATTATATCCATCTTCACCTCTTTCAGAAAACCTTAACAGGTTCTACCATAAAATGGTATGTCGAGTTTCCTCGAGCTACTTATGTTGGCTTTAACTCTTTAGCTATGGCCTTCCTCACCCACTTCCAATTTCTGATTTAGTATGAAACTAGAACTCATTTTCTCACATCCCTTAAGAAAGATACCATGACACACATTTTTGATCATATTCATGAATGGAGATGTCAGTGTCACCTCATCAAATTCGAGATTGTTGATGAGTTGTTGACTAAATGGTTCACAAAATATTTGGTTAACAATATTGCTAATGATATAGCTATGGGTGGATGTGTTACTGAAGAACAAGCTATTGCTTGTGCTCAGTATCTAGTCTTATTCTATTCATAATCTGGCATGTTTTATAAGATGTTTCCTAATGCTCCAAGACCATCTTCAGATCCGGTAGCCTCAAAGTCTCCCGATGTGCCACCTGTTGATGGTGTAATTGGTTTAGTGCCTCAGACTTCCACTAAGGCTTGCTCGAAGAAAAAGTCTATTTCAAACACTGGTTGCAATAATCCTCCAAAAAATTCTTCAAATCCTGGTAAAACCTCCAAGGTACATGTTTTTGGTCTACTACAGTAGATAAGGCCTCAAAAGTTGAGAAAAAGGGTAAAGGTAAAGCCAAAACTGATACCCTGAAGCAGGATCCACCCAAATCATCTGCTCATGATGCTTCCAAGCGCAAGCTGAAATATCCTTGCCTCATCTGTGAGGAATATCATTACACCAAGGATTGTCCCTGATGTTATGAAGTTAACTGCTTCTTGAAAGGGACTCTGACTATTTTGAAAGAACCTTTTCCATCTCAGCAGACGCAGTTGGTAGACAAGCCAAAATTCTCTTCCTCCTCTGGTTTTCAAGTTTTCATGAGGCAAGGTTCATCACCTTTTAGATTGCTACTCGAACAAAGGACTATCAAAATCTACAAAATCAGACGATGGAGAAAGAAGTCACTGATATACCTTCTACTTCTACTCCATCTAGTTTTGGTCCACTCCATATTGAGCATCCTAACAATGAGTCCATAATCCAACCACCTCCCAAGGGTGTACTTTGGAAATCATCTTATAATCTGAATGTTAGAGCTACACAACATTATAATATTATTGACTATTTAGCTCAAGCACCTTCGACAATGTCTAATCTGGAGGTTCTCCAAACCTATCCAATGCAGTCTAAATCATTGTTGCATCCTATAGGCACTATTGATCCTGTCGATTTGAGTTTAATTAACTTTGATCTTGTAAGCCACATTCCTCATATTCCTCATCAAATTGCTTTTTTGATTCAAGTTCTCATTAAAGTATAGACGATCCATCAGATTGTTATTGATGAAGGTGCTTCCACCTACATCATGTTTGTTTCGTGTTTGAAGGCCATTGCCTCTCCTTCTCTTAATCAATCCCTGAACACTTTGGAGGCCTTTGATGGCAGAGGCTCTTGTGCATATGGTATTTTGACAAACTTGTCGATCATGTTGGAAGGAAAGACCGTTGAGCTAGAAGTGGAAGTTGTAGATGCGAATCTCAATTACAACCTTCTTCTCGGGTGAAGTTGGACCCATGCTATGTTTTGTGTGGTTTCTTCTTTGTTATGGGTGCTTCATTTTCCTCATGAAGGAAAAGTTGTCACCATCGACCAACTGTCTTTTTTCTCTTCTGGTATGTCGAATGGAAATGTCCCATATGTGGGAAGTACCGTGATTCCTTATGAGATTGTGGGGGCAGGTCTTTTCAAAGACTCTACTTTAATGGGTACTTTTACTATCCCACCTCTAAATGTCACTTTGATCAATATGATCTCGATTTCTATGGATCCTTGGATTATTCCTACTCCAGATCAAATTGATTCATTTGGCGATTCTACGACGTTAAGTCCATTAGAGAAAGACTATCAAGAAATTGTCTTGGCTTCAACGACCACTTCAGAAAGTCATGATGTTTTCAGTATGAACCTAGATACTTATGTACCATATCCTTGGCTTGGTTTTTGGGATTCTCTGGATCCTTTGAACGAGACATTACCCATCGACGAGAGTATCGTAGAGGTTATTTCTTTAGATGAAACTCCTTGTAATGGTCTCCATCATCGTTCTTCATTTCTTCCCAGCGTTAGTGAGATGCCTTCGTGTCTTGAAGCATTTCTTTCCCATTTCCCAATGCATCCACTTCAAACACATGTTTTGGTGCATGAAGTCCTATCTGAGGGTAATATGGCAAACATTATTGCAAACATAACTCTTGGCATTTCCATTAAACCTGGAATTGTTGATAACATTCATATTGGGGTGTCTTTTTCTCCCTATGAGATCATGGTTTACACTCAAATTTTCAAAAGATTTTGAGATGTATTCACGTGGTCATATGAGGAAATGCCTAGTATTGATCTAGCAATATTGGCACATGAAATACCTACCTATCCTGGTGCAAAACCTGTTTGCTAACAAATTCGTCTTGTGCATCGTCGAAAGGCTACTACTATTAAAGAAGAAGTGGAAAATATTTTAAAAGATGGTTTTATCTATCCCATCACATTGATAGATTGGGTGCCTCACATAATCCATGTTGCCAAAAAGCAGGGCACAATTCACGTCTGTGTTGATTACCGTGACATTAATCATGCTTGTCCAAAAGACAATTATCCCAATCCTTTTATCGATGAGATCATTGACAAGTGTGTTGGGAGTGAGATTTTCTCATCTATGGATGGCTTTCCTAGCTACAACCAGATCAAAATTTCACCTTCTAATCAACATAAGACGACCTTTATCTGTCCATGGGGCACTTTTTCCTATAAGAAGCTTCCTTTCGGTTTAAAAAATATTGGCACTACCTTCCAGAGAGCAATGTCTTATGTGTTTCATGATATTCGACAAATTTTTCATCCTTACCTTGACAACTTACCAACCCATTCTACTAAGCATCATGACCATCCAAACCACTTAAGATCCATCTTTCTGCGATGTCGACATTATAACATCCATGTCAATCCACACAAGTGCATTTTTTGCATTAAATCTGGTCAATCCTTGGGTTTTGTGGTGTCCCATGAATGTATCTGAATCGATCCTTTAAAATTTGAGGCTATTTTCAACTTACCCCCCTACCTCATTCCTACAAATTGCAAATCTTGCAAGGAAAAGATAACTTTGTTCATCGATTTATTCCTAACCACATTGTACTCACTAAGGGTTTTACTCACTTACTTAAGAAGGGGATCCCTTTCATTTCGATTGAAGTTTCCGAGAAATCCATCAATGCTTTGAAAGACATGCTTATTAGTGCTCCTTTACTACATCCCCCTGATTATCGAGGCAATTATTTCCAATACTTGGCTGCAACTGAAACTACCATTCCTATGGTGTTATTTCATGATGACAATGATGGAAAAGAACATATGGTTTATTATTTAGGATGAAATCTTCTTGACACTAAATCTCGATATGGAGATGTTGAAAATATTGCTTTAGCAATAGTCCATGTTGCTCAAATATTGCGTCATTATATCCTTTTATGGAAAACAACGATGATTTCTGATTGCAACCCCATGACCTATATATTGACTTGTCAATTACTGGGGGGAAATACTCCAAATGGATTTTTATCCTGCAGGAGTTTGATTTGGAGTTTACTACCACCAAATAAAAGAAATCACTTATTTTTATTGAGTTGATATGTGCCCTTCCATCTGCAAGAACTTCTACTGATTTTACTGAGCAGATTCCTGATGAAAATTTGTTCCTCATTAGCACTCTTGACCCGTGCTATCAAGATATTATCATTTATATTCAAACCTAGACCTTCTGATCTAAGTTGTCTCAATCCAACCGATGCCACATCCAGCATCAGTCCCAACCCTATCGTATTCTTGGTGATACATTATACCGAGTTGGTGTGGACTTTGTTCTTCGAATATGTCTAACACTTGAAGAGGCTAAATGGGTCTTGAATGACTGCCACTCTGCTTCCTGTGGTGGTCATATGTCAGGCTACACCACTACTCAAAAAATCCTTCTCGCTGGTTATTCCTGGCCTTCTATCTTTAAAGATTGTATTATGGTTCTTCAAAATTTCCATGAATGCCAGATTTTTAACTACAAGAAGTGCCCCCTGATAGTACCCTTACATTGAGTAGCTAACATTGGAACATTCGCTAAGTGGTGCATAGACTTCATGACATGTAACCCTCACACGGCTAGGGGTCATGGCTATATTATCGTTGTCCCCAACTACTTTACTAAATGGGCCGAGGCAATGCCCACATACAATGTTAATGGTATTAATGGTGCTCAGTTCCTCTTCAACCACGTCATAGAATGTTTTGGTGTTCCTCAAGCCATTGTAACTAACCATGGATCACATTTTCGTTAGTACATGATGGCAGAGCTGACTACTTAGTTGGGCCTTTGTCATGATAGCTCAACTCCTTACTATCCATAGGCCAATGGCCAAGTCGAAGAAATTAATAAATTTTTTATTACTATGCTTCAACACACCATTGGGAAGCACAAAAGGACTGGCATCTGATGTTATTCTCATCTCTCTGGGCTTAAACGACTTCCGCTAAGATGACCATTATATTTACTCCATTCCATCTAGTTTATGGTTTAGAGGCAACTCTCCCAATTGAATGTGAAATCCCTTCGCTCAAATTAGTTGTCGAACTTCTTCCTAATACCTCACCTAAAGAGGAGCGGCTACTCTACCTTGAGAGGCTTGACGAGACCTATCACATCGCTGCTTTGGTAATCAAAGCCCAAAAGAAACATGTCAAAGCTCATTTTGATCAAACTGTTTCTCCTCACACTTTTCCTGAAGGCAACCTGGTCCTCCTTTATGATCAGGCTAACGATAAGTTAGGCGTTGGAAAGTTCAAACCTATGTGGCATGGGCCATATATTGTCAAACATGTTTTGCAAAAAGGCACCTATGAGCTAGTTGATTATGAAGGAAATGCATTTTCACAGCCCCAAAATGGGTTGTATTTAAAAAAGTATTATGCATGAAATTCATGTAATGACTTTTTGTACATTATTCTGTAAATTCATTAGTGTGCGCTTTTTTATTTTTGGTGTGTTTATTTGCTTTGTTGACATGTGTTTTTCTACTTACCTTGTGTTCCACTCAGTTTGCAGATGTCATCAATTCATTATGTCAATTTTTCTGATGATGTTTGTCATAGCACATGAAATTTGTCTTCTGCAACATGGGTACTCTATGCCCCTGAAGGCGAGTTGATTTATTTACAAGGTATTTCCCTAGGACGGACATCTAACAACATTGCCAAATATAGTGCAGCCATTGAACTATTGTCAGAAGCAGTTTCTCTTGGCATTAGAGATTTAGTTGTCAAGTTAGATTCACAACTCGTTGTGTTACAGTTAAACAATCATTATTCGGTAAGAAATCCGCAAATATTACTTATGTATCTACATGTTTTATTACTGTATAGAAATTTTGATTTTATCACATATCAACACATTCCACGCAATTTGAATACATTAACAAATGCATTAGCAAATTATGTTATTGATAGACATTTGTGTCATTTATAAAATTGATCATATTCTTAACACATAAGTAGAAAATAAAACATGCATATATATATATATATCTATATATATATATATATATATATATATATATATATATATATATATATATATATATATATATATATATATATATATATATATATATATATATATATATATATATCTAGTTTTTTCATCAAAATCTCAAAAATAAAGTGTTATGAGACATTTGGCTTTCAAAGCCTACAAAATGTGTAAAATAAATAGAAAGGATATCATTGAGTACAACACTCATGGTAGCATGAGACTGCTCTGATCACTTGCCTATCAGCCGACACTGTCTTGCAAATACTACCAATTTGTGTCTCTACTAGCGTAGTGGCACATTGTCTATAGTGGCATACTTCGAAACTCCCCAAGTAATGACATATAGGTGGCGCTACATGTCAGTTAAGGCATCCACCCCTTCCTTATAATCAACGCCCACTATCTGATGAGAAACCCACTGTGCTATTGGCAACATGGCAAGAATTCTTTCCAGTCCCACATCTTCACATTTACCATAAGTCAAGTCTCAGTTTACACTTTTACAAAAAAAATCATAAGAATTGAAAAAATTCAAAAAACAAGTCTTTACCTACATCAGTCCATTGTTCCCCTAGTGGCACAGGTAGATCTGGATCCCATATAAAATCTATGCCAACATATGCATAGTCATCCACCATGACTAATTGATGTTGAACCCAAGTAAAAGACTTTGGAGGGTAGTGCATCTATTGACCAGTCCCTCCTCGGGGCATGATTTGACTCCACCTCACTAGCCTCGGGTCTTGGGGGGGTAGGATATGGTAGCTCTGCCCACTGATACTAGAATAAGGGCACCTGCTCTAGGAATAAAGTCACCAGTATTGAACTGAACCCAAATTGTCTCAGGTTTCCATGCTTCCCCTTGGTCAGTTGTAATTTCATATTCGCCAGAAGACCTCCACACCAGCTGAACATGGTGGGTTTCAGGCACTCAAGTGCACACTGAAATTTGGATTTTGAATGCTCATGAAGGGCTTCCATTCTAGATACATGAGCTATGGTGTATAGGATGGTTCGTAAAGGTGTATAGGATGGTTCGTAAAGGAAGGTTGTTGGTTATTGTGGTGATCTTCACCTTCCCACCCCTCCTCATCTCTACACTTGGGCAATGCCTCCTAATCAGAGCATTAGTACTCTCACCAGCTGGGCAAGATCCAAAGAGTTGGACTCTCTCTCCTCTTTGGGACAATCCTATGATGAAATAAATGTATCATTCTTCTATTTCTAGTTCTTGGCCTTTGATTATGAATATCTGTCGATCCACATCCCAAAGACCAATCAAATAGGGAAGCAATTCCACCTGAGCCCTCAGTCTTATGGTCCTGAAGAGCTTCAACAACCCATAATCTCTCAAGGCATTGATGCATTCTGGATTCTGGGATGCTTGGTGGTCTTGAGCCTCATGGCCTCCTTCTTTCCATTCCAAAATCATGATCTCCTACAAAATATGATTTAACACCAATTAAAAACCTTTTTCATGGATTGAAATTGAGATTTTTTGCTTAAAAGGAGTTTTTCCTAAAAAAATTATGTCCTGGTACCATCACCTCTATTTTTAATTACAACGTGATGTCATCATGAGTGTATTTTAGCTCAAGAGCAATTATCACGGGTCTAATGACCAAACCTGTGATGATTACTGATGCTCAAAAATTTTAAATTCCTCCCTTTAGGACACAAAATTCCATTAAAAATGTGTGAACATGTGATGAAATGCAAGAGTAATGACAAACCTCTTACATGATGCAAATGATTTGTGAAATGACACCCTGAATCTCTTGTAATGGTCACTTGAAAATCAAGCAAATTAGGGCACAAATGCACTTTCAAAACTTACTATGGTGAAATGGTAAAAAATAATGTTACTTTTGGTTATTTATAAGTTTTGAAGTAATTTTTTGTCAATATTTTAATAATATTTTATTATTATTTCTTGATATCAGTGATGGGTGCATTTCTTTATGTAGTTACAGGTGCTTTCGGTGGACAGTGATTATTTTTTACTGATTCTCACGATTTTTTGTTTTATCTCTTTTTCGGACTTGTTAAAAATAAATGAAAAAGGAACCCCCCTGGAGTCATCTTTAAGCCCCTTTCTGACTCTCAAAAACTGAAAAGATCATTGAGTATTTGTCATTTCAAACTCGTTAAATTAAATGAATTGACATCGTCTCATTATTATCCACCATTTTTTTCATTTTCCTATTTTACAAATCCTCCTACTGAACATGGTTTTTTTGATTTGGTACTACCCTCTACTAATACGCCTATTTTATCATCTCCCACCTTCTTACCTTGGAAGGGCTCCTTGTCTCACTTTGTTCCCTTGATGAGTTGTAAGAACTCACCCCCTCATTCCCCTTCTGGTATTTCGCCCCCACACCCTAGCAAAAGAATGAGTTCAATCAAAGGTCGTATTATAAAGCCACCTTGATCTAAGAGTCTTGAGAGGTCTCAGGGGCACTGGCCTCATTAATTTGGGGTTTGAGTGATCTTACCCCTATTTGGGGTACAAAAGTAGGCTCGGGTCGAAAGTATTTCTTAGCTTCTTCTCAAAAGGCTACATAAGAATAATTTAGGGTGGGAAGACAACACTCTCTAAATGGGTCTCTTAGAGCATCAACCCTCAAAGTGGTGCCTCTTGAAGGTTCTATCATATAACTATTGGGATTTAGCCAACCCTGATGAGCCTCGGTATTGCAACAAGAATGTTGCAACTCTAAAGGCTACCAACTTAATTATCAACCTGGGGTTGGTAAAACTTAAGAGGTGTCCTTCCTCTGCTATCATGATGTAATGGAGTGCATGTACTGAAGTCAAATACTAAACTAATTCCAGAAAATGAAATGTTCGAAATGGAACCTTAACCTATTGCAAGAAAGAGAGTACAAGGAAAGAGATTAAAATTTGATCCTAAATCACACCATTTCCTAATTAACTGCAAAGAAACTCTTGTTTTCAATAATGCTAAATTATCATGAAGCAAATGCTACTATATAATCATGGAAGTAAGAAGTATCAAACATCACTAATGTGCAAGTAAAGGGACTGAAATAAATATGTTTTTTTCCTTTGGTGATGTGGCAGGTGAATTAAGTATGTTGGAGGTTGGATGGAAGCGTTAGGAGATGTTCGGATGGTGTGGGAGACCATCAGGAGATTTTTGGTGACTTCCTAGAGGTTTTCTCTCAATTTAGCCTCAAAACAAGTGATTTCAGGAACACCTACGGGATGTACCAGAAACCTATAGAATGATCCTGTAAGAATTATAGTGAACCTATAGGATATAGCGGAGAGAAAAATGTGAGGTGTTGGAGGTGATTGGAGTCTTAGGAAAGGTTTGTGATGGGTGGTATGGAGTAGGAAAATTCCTAGGATCACTTGGAACTCAATACCAAAGTTGGGAGGTGGATGGATTTGCTCAAAAACCTTGGATAAGTTTCCTTGTGAAATGATGAAATTGGTGAGGGTTTAATGACCAAATAAATAAAATCCAAATTGGATGGGAGACTTCTTTTTATTAGCTAGGATGTCTTATATCCCTATTACTAGTGGAATCCTTCTAAATTATATATGTTAACCCATGCAAAAAAAATAAAAAACATTACTAGTCGAAAGTCTACAAATTCGAGAACTAGTGAGCTAGTAAATCTAAAAAATGCCTAACCAAATCAAGTGCAAATGCAATGTGGAAATTTTTTTTATGAACGAGAATGATTTTGTGATCTATTGCAAGTGGAATCAATTAGACTAAATCTTGTTAGCATGCTCTAAAAAATAGCATAAATTTATTGTTCTTTGCTAAAAAGGAGGTGTAGCAATCTAGATTTGGGAATAAGAAGACTAATCCAAGAAACTCAATGATTATTATGAACTTGAAAATATTTTCCAAGGATGAAATAATTACATGAACCATTTAACTCAATCCTACAACAAGAAATCATTAATACTAAATGCAGAAATAGAAAGAAATAAAAACTAGAGATGCATGTGAATATGCAATGGAAATAAGGAAATAAAATGATAAAAAAGAGTTGTGAGGCTCCTGGGATGGCCAATCCCAAGGAAACTTAGAAACCTATGGTGGAGAACAATATTTAGAAGCTGAAAATGACAACAATCTTCATTATTTTCATCAATAGAATTACATCCCTACATGAAAATACAATGGAGCTATGAAAATACAAGCTCTCTCCACAATAACTCTAATAGAAATCTACCCCTAGAGATAAATTCGGCTTGGTACTTATAAAAAATGATTAGGAATCATTCTCTATGAATGCAGGAAGATTTTCCCACCAAAATCCCTTGATTGGTGGATCTAGTCCCCAATACTGGGAATTTGCATTAAATGGCAGGGAACACATTCCTAGTTTTTCTCAATCATTCCCTAGAGGAAAATTTGACTTGGTACTTATACAAAATGATTATGAATCATTCCCCATGGATGGAGGAAGCTTTCCCCACCGAAATCCCATGATTAGTGGATCTGCTCCCTTGATTAGTGGAACGCATTCCTACATTTTCACGATCATTGGAGTTCCAAATTTTTTTCCATAATTCCATAATATATTGTTGACTTATTATTTATTATTGATCCTCGAGTAGTAGGGAACAAGTCCCTAAATTATACCCTCCTCCAACTCTTCATAATCTTTCCAATATTTTCGTAATATTCTAGAAAAAATAAATAATATTAGGCACAACTATTCAATTACTCATAAACATTCCTAATGAATATATTAAAGTTAAAAATAGATTATCTAATGCAAAAGGAGAGGTTTAATGTGCTGAAGTATGGTCATAGGCCTTAATTTATGTTTTAAATTAGAAGCATGGGCCTTAATTTATGTCTAATTTAGAGGCCCATCATACCCCGCTGTTGAAAGTGTTGCTCATCCTCTGAGAAACTTAGTGAGCTCATTGTGCCTCATCCATGGCCCTGGTGGCCTATCTCTTGTGCATTAGGAATCTTGGTTGTAAGTTATGCAAGGACAAGCCAAAAAAACATATTTCTGCAAAGAAAAATCCTTGTTTCTTGAGACCTTTAGTTTTCCTTCTTCCACTTATTAAAGATGGTTCTTGATTATTATTTTAGTTTGGTAAGGTATTCCACATCCCTATCAACATTCTTCTACCTTGTTCCACCATTTATTTTCCTTAGGACTGCCGCTTGTATGATTTCTGGGTCACTGTAATTCCTACAAGATCATCTTGTAGAAAACACAATCCCTTTGTAAACTAAAGTAAGGGAGTGGAAAAAATGACAGAAATGGTGGATGAATGAATGGTAATGATTCATAAAATAAAAATGTGATTTACAAGGGTCTCTTTGTGATCCTCCATTTCTATTTGACCATCCTTCTTGCTGACCTACAAATGGAAATTTCATGAAAATGGAGAGGATTCTCTCTTCATTTTTTTTCTTTTTTTTTCAACAATGAAATGGGATGGATGAATGATGAATACATAGTGAATATGAAGTGGATGGAGGGCTTGGAGTGCTGTGGTGACCTATCCCTTTGCAAAAATTTCTTCTTTTAACTATTGTCCACATTCCTTGAAATCATCACCCTTCATAATTTGACTTTTCAACATTGCATGAGTGAAGCAGTGAGCTGCAATCAACTAGTTGAAGGTAGTTGAGACTAAATACCATCCTTAACTTATCAAGCCTCATCTCTTATGCATTTACAACAAATTTCCAACTATAATATGCTCAAGAGAAGAGGTAAAGAATATTGCATACCTATACCTACCTGATGGTTGTTGGAGAGACATGCATGTTGTTGCTGATTTGATGTTGATGTGCAGGTGTTGGATGGTGATGCTAATGATAGTAATGCCGCTGCTAAGCTCTCAAGGAGGTTCTTTGACCTCTAGATCTCCTTTAAAACTGCTCACTACCAATCATGTAGTTGTTGCTCTATATCTTGTAGGTTTATAGGACAACAACTCGTTTTGTCCATATCTCTCAAACGATAGACTAGATTGAGATGAAACTTTTTGAGCATGTTTCTATCATCATTATGAAACTTCCCATTGAAATTTTTTTCAGTAGATGCACAAATCTCGAGAAAAACTAAAAATGGTTCAAGGTGATGGAGACCAATTTCTTGGAAACCGTGCACTAGAATTTACTAAAATTTCTTGGGCATGTTACCATAATCCATATGCATCTCCCCAGGAAACAAATTTTGAAATGGATGCATGGATATTGAGAAGATGCAAAAATGGCTGAAGGTGATGGAGGCCAATTTCTTGGAAATCGTGAACTAGAATTTGTTGAAATTGCTTGAGCCTTTTACCATCATCCATATGCATCTCCCCATGAAATAGCTTGGAAAATAGATGTATGGTTTTCAACTTATGGTAAAAACAAATTTATACTCTATGTATTTTTGTATGATGTAGTAAAATAGATCATCTTGTAGTTTTTTAGGACAACAAGGAAAATGAGTAGTAGAATCTTGAGAATGATGGTTGGATGGTGAAAATAGATGAGGGTGATGGATTGGCATGGCCTTGGCCTCATTGCAACATTTGAGCGAAGTAGGAGAAAGTCAAAATTTGACTTCTTTTGACTAGGATTGACCAAATTTCCTTTTGGTAACAACTTTGTTCTTATTACTTGCAGATGTCGGAGAGTACATGCATGCATGGAGAAAGGATTCTTTTATTTTTTCTTTTTTTTTCTTCTAGGCCTACTAGCCGTCTCAATGAGGTTTTCAACTAGTAGGTCTTCCTAGGATCCTCAAAGGAGGTTTTCACCGAGGATCTTCTTTTTCTCTTTTTTTTTCAACCCATTGACCACCTCATGGAGGTTTTCAATCAATGAGCCAATCTAAGGCACCTCCAAGGAGGTTTTCACCTTAGATTTTTATTTTTTCTCTTCTTTTTCATTTTCTTTTTCTACCCTACCCTACTTGGAAAACAAAATCACTTTCAAGTATAAGAATACTTCCAATGGAGCCATGTGCACATCAAGATCACAGGAAAAATGTTGTGGAGGCTTGAAATGTATGAATTGACATGTACCTGGATTTCAGAGACCAAATTATTTGAATTTGAAAAGGTGAAGCATAGTTGAGGGAAAGAGTGATGTTGTAACTTAGTGACTATCCAGAACCATATTTCAATATAGTTGTGATGCCTCGGGTCCGCTTGCTGATTTAGATAATCTTGTATGTCTTCTTCTACCATGACCTTCAAGTCTTCCTCTTTTTGTTGATTAATCTCTTGAATACATGGAGGATTTAATGGTAACCATGAGGGAGAATTCGCACTCTCCAATATTGCTATCTGCTCTTCATGAAATGCAACACATGGCTCTTTGATGTTCTCTTTTGAGCTTTCTTCTTTTGGATGTGGTCCTTAAATGATATCAATATAATCTCTTTTTTTGCAATACTCTTCCTGAGCTATGGTGAATACCATTGAGCTCAAGAGTTGTTTGGAAGTGTTGTACCTCAACATTGTAAGTGGGATGAGCTAATTCAATGTGTGGGTTTTGAAATCATGGTACAGGTAGTTGAGTGGGAGTGTATATTTGAGATGGATGTGGATTGGGTTGTGGTTCTGGTGGAGGTGAATGGTAAGAATAAAATGGAGTTTTGTATGGAGGATTTTGAGGAAAATACTGAGGATAATGTGGATGGCTCCCATAAGTTCCTTGCCAACCTTGTTGCCAAGATTGGTTTTGGGGTGGAGATGGCCAATGTTGCCAAGGAAAGGGTGTGTTCCAATTACTTTGAGGTGGATGTGCATAAGCTTGAAATTGTGAATTAGCCTCTTGCATCATATGAGGCTGAATAGGTTGTCATGGTCCTCTTGGAGCTACATAACATTGCTACATTGGAAATTGACTTGCTCCATAGTCGTCTTGGTGAACTTCCTTCAACCTTGGTAATGAGGAGCAACATTTAACATCATGTGATTTTGCAACACAAATATCAACATTTTCTTTTTCTTCATCTTGCATTCTTAACATTTATACTTTTTTTGTTAGATTGCTAATTTTGTTTTAAAATCATCAAAAACATTTCCAAGTTTAGCTTGACTTACAGATCTTGATGCTAATTTACCTACTCTTGCTTTTCCTCTTGATATGTGTTTACATGTTTCACAAATTTCCTCAAATGATAATTCATATACATCACCTCTCCTCATGATATCAAGGAGATCAATCCATTCATCCATAATTGTTCTAAGTAAGAGGGTTTTCAGTGTGTCGAATCCTAAATGATGTAGTTTTCCCCTCTTAACATGGCACTTGAACCTCTCTATTATATCCTCAAGGCTGTCATCTTCTCTTTGATTCATTCTAAATATTTCTTCCTTAAGATCATGATATTTATATTTTTCTAGAAATATCTTTTGCATATCATTCCATGATCGTATTGAATTAGTCCGTAAAATCATGAACCATTTAAGAGCTCTATCCTTCAATGTTTCCAGAAACAATCTCAATTTTAGAGTTTTTAATAAGTAAACATAAGATCTAGAAACAATCCAAAATTCAAAGAGAAAGGTTTCCGGATCCTATGACCTTAGATCATGAATTTTTGGAAGAAATAATGGAGGGATGTTTTCCATGTGCACACTTCCATCAGTATCTTGAATGGGAAATCTGATAGGATCTTCCTCATTGTCATCATCGCTATCAATTTCTTCTACATTCTTCGCCATCTTCTTGTTCTACCTGCAAAAGTGAATGGTGATATGGATCTTACTGCACCATGTGATCAAAATGGGGGGTGGGTTGGTGATGGAGAATTTTGTTTGTGTTCTTATGATTGAATGAAAACTATAATGCAATGCAACTTTCTACTTTTGAAATTAAATAGGCCTAATGATTTATTTTTTTTCAAAAATTAAAAATAAATGAATCAACTAAGGAATAAAACAATGCATACTTTGACACCTCCCCAACAATGGTGCCAAAGAGGGATGAGCCTTGGTATTGCAAAAGGAATGTTGCAACTCCCAAGGATACCGACTTTAATTATCAACCCAAGGTTCATACAAACTTAAGAGGTGTCAGCACTATATGTGCGACATGCAATGTATCATTCCTTTGATGTCATGATGTAATGGAGTCCATGTACTGAAGTCAAATCATAAACTAATTCGAGAAAATTAAATGTTCGAAATGGAATCTTAACCTATTGCAAGAAAGAGAGTACAGGGAAAGGGACGGAAATTCAATCCTAAATCACAACACTTCCTAGTTAGCTGCCAAGAAACTATTGTTTCCAATAATGCTAAATTATCATGAAACAAATGCTACTATCTAAGCATGTAAGTAAGAAGCATAAAACATCACTAATGTGCAAGTAAAGGGAGTGAAATAAATCTGTTTTTGTCATTTTGTCTTTTCATGCAAAATCAAGTATGAAAACTAATTTCCTTTGGTGATTTGGCAGGTGAATTAAGGATGTTGGAGGTTGGATGGAAGGGTTAGGAAATGGTTGGATGGTGTGGGAGACCATTGGGAGGCTTTTGGTGACTTACTAGAGGTTTTCTCTCAATTCAGCATCAAAATAAGTGGTTTCAGAAAAACCTATAGGATGTACTAGAAACCTACATGATGATCCTGCAGGAATTACAGTGAACCTACAGGATCTGCTCCCTTGATTGGTGGATCTCCTCCCTTGATTAGTGGAACACATTACTAGATTTACTCGACCATTGGAGTTCCACAATTTGTGCCATAATTCCATAATATTTTGTTGACTTATTATTTATTATTGATTCTCCAGTAGTAGGGAACAAGTCCCTAAATTATTTCCTCCTCTAGCTGTACATAATCTGCCCAATATTCTCATAATATTGAACAAAAAATAAATAATATTAGGCACAAATATTCAATTATTCATAAAACTTCCTAATGAATATATTAAAGTTAAAAATAAATTATGTAATGCAAAAAGAGAGGTTTAATGTGCTGAAGGATGGTCATAGGACTTAATTTATGTTTTAAATTAGAGGCCCATCAAACCCTAATTTATGTATAATTTAAATGCCCATCAAATCCTACCGAGAGAATAGTGTTGAGGAGGCTCATTAAAAACAATTTGTTGCATGTTTTGCTACTTCATGAAACCATGATGGAGGGGACTTAGGAATCTTCCCTCGTGCACCCTTTGCATGGGTTGGCATTTTCTTCCCAAGATGCAGATAGGAGGTCTTGTATGCTTGCTTCTAGATGGATGAACATAGATTTTAGTCAGCTTCGTCACCCCATAGATCTTTAGATATTTATTTTTTCTCTCTAGACCTAGTCCTTGAGTTTTTATTTTTAAACATATATGGCCCCTTAAATAAAATGGATCACTTTTGGTAAACTATTTTTTCTCTTCCAATCATCCTCTCCAATCCATTGATCCTTGGGGGGGAATCTAAATTTTTTACTTGGGTGAAGGGAAGTTTGGAGCTTTGTTGCCAAGATTAATCCCTTAAATGATTTTTTGCATGTAAGATATATTAGGTTTTTCTTTTAGATATTCATCCTACAAATATTCTTCATACATGGTGATATAATAGGGCCATAGACAAAAGGATTTCCTAGGGGCTTAATCAATTTCTCATTGTGAGATAATGGGTAGATGAAAGATTCAGACTGTGACAATAGATTATTTCAAGGTGAAGCTTATACCATTGTTTTATTCTCTTTGATATTACTCAAGCTCCTCCAAAGAATGCCAATCTATTTAAATTAAACCCTCATTGGCTCAAGGATCCATCTATCCTACAAGATATAAGAAATGTATGGATCCCTCTCTCTAAAAATGACTGAGAACCTTCCCTTCTGCAATTTCAATCAAATCTAAAAAGGGAAGGAGCAACTGCCATCACCTTGGAAAATCAATAACATGAATCAAACTCCAAGTTTCTATATAGGTCGTAAAAGCTAAGCTTGGGTCCCTTTAAGAAGGAGAGTGATTTGGAATGCTCAAAAAAGAACAACTTGAAGAAGTAAAATTGTTGGAAGTCCATAAGTGAAAAATTTACCTAGATAAGGATTGGAGGATGAAAATAAGAGCCATCTTGATTCAAGTATGAAATGAGAACACTAAATTCTTCCACCACTATGTAAATCACATTAAATCCATCAATATAATTTGGTATATAGTTAAGGAGGATGGTTCCTAATCTTCCACCTTCCAAGAGATTACTTAGGAAGGTACTAATTATTTTGTGAATCTCTATAGAGGGGTTGGACAACCAAACCTAGACCATATTCTAAGAGTGGAAACATATTTTCCTCATTTTGTGGATGAAGAATACAATGAGGCTCTAAAGGAGGAAATTTCAATGGAGGAGCTCGGATCCACCATTCATAGCTTCCAAAAAGAAAAATGTCATAGGTTGGATGGCCTTCCTATTGAATTCTATATTGGCTACTTCAAATTTATTAGAGAGGATCTCCTGGAAGTGGTGGAATACTCTAGATCTAGAGTGAATATTTTAGCTCCTTGCAACACTACTTTCATTTCCCTTATATCAAAGGTATAAACCCCTCCTCCATTGATCACTATAGACCTGTCTTTCTTTGCAATGCCATATACAAGATCATACCTGAAATCTTAGCCTAGTTCCTAAAAAATCTTTGAAACAACATATGTTGTAAATAATTTGGGTTCCTCAAGGGTCATAAAATACATGATGCAATTGGTCTAGCTCAAGAGGGACTCCACATTATTGATAGCGGCAATCAATTGTCTAAATGTGGATTTATCAAGGCATTAGATAGGGTAAATTGGTTATATATAAGACTGCTTCTACTACATTTTGGCTTTCACCACTTGTTTGTAGCTTGGATCCTTTGTTTTATCTCCTTAGCCTCTTTTTCACTAATTATGAACAGTGCAACTTCGCCTATTTTCACTTCAAGTGAAGGGTTGTGACAAGGATTCCTTGTTTATACTCTGCTCTTCATGATGGTGGTAGAATGTATCAATAAAATTATAAATGGTGCTCTTTCTCATCTTCTCTTCAAAGGAATCTCTCTAGGAAATCAATGGACACTTTGAAATCTTTTTTTTACGAATGATATTCACATCTTTTGTGAAGGATCATTTAGAGTTTTAGATGCCTTAAACTTAGCTCTAGATTTGAGGCTATAAGAATGGTAATTAAATGAATCAAAATCCTAGATTTTATTCTAGGGTATGGAAGAACATGACAATATCCAATGCACAATGTTTCTCTAGGCTAGGGATATTTCAAATGGTCTAATATACCTAGGTTTTCATTTGAAGTGAAATAACTATTTAAAATAGGATTAGGTTCGGATGATAGCAAAATTTCAAAAATGAATATCTGACAAGTGCTTCCTATGACTCTCCTGAGCTAAAAGGTTCCTATGATAAAATTAATTATTAAAGAAATTCCCAATTTTTGGGCCACTCTCGCCTGGATAACGAAAAGAGTTCTTAAGAAAATCAAGCAATTCACCCTTTAGTTACTCTAGTCTAGAAATAAATACAAACACATTTTTACAATGACAACTTGGAAATATTTTACTTTGTTCACCTATACTCTACCATCCAAATTAGTTCACCTATACTCTAGCATCCAAAAGTTGTTGTGAGCTCATACATGGGGCAAGGATTATGGGTGCAATATATTGCTAAGAAATAAATTCATCCCACCTCCATGTCTAACTGGATAATATCCATTACAAAATCATCTATCTTAATATCCATTAAGAAATCATCTACCTCAAGTTCTATCATATGGAAAGCCATCGTAAATGAGTACCCTATTGTTTGCAATGGTTGGGTTTGGTCTATTGGATATGGGGCAAGCTCCAAATTAGGCAATATCCTTGGGTGGGTAGTTCACAAAATGAAACTCTCTTAGTGGACCTCATTCGTGTGAAAAAATCAAGAATGTATATATGGTTTTGTGTGGTTTAAACTTACTGCACATATAGATTCAGCACTCTCAAAAACTTTTTCAACACTTAGATCTTGAAGAAATCACTTGTCAAACTTGTGATTTCAATGAATCTGTGCAAGATTCTACACAAATTAGATCTAAAAATAAAGCATAAAACTTTTCAAAAAGTCCACTACTTATATATATATATATATATATATATATATATAACAAGACTCCTACCACATAGCCCCAAGAGTTAGCTCAATCGGTCAAATCAAGTGCCTCGCCAATGGGAGGTCACAGGGTCGAATCCTGAAAGCTCTTGGGGTTAGGTCAGTAAATAGGCCGAGGGGTGTTGATGCCTTCGGGTGCGTCCACTCAGTGTTGAACAACCCTGGATGTAGCGGCTACCCATTGACCCGGGTATCCGTGAACCAGAAAGTGAAAAAAAAAAAAGACTCCTACCACATAAATAGTCTCTATTACAAAACCATGGCTTATCCACATGCCTAAAAACCATAACTCATTTCATGAAACTTGTTCATATGACATTTTTTAAGCAATCAATTTGTTTACAAAAAGAGAAAAGAAATATCTAGTTTTGAAATAAATCTTAATCTTTGATATGTAATTAGTCATAAGGATAGTCACAAATATTTTCTGAAAATTAACTACAATATATATATAGAATATAAGCAAATAGTTTAACAAATAAATTAAAAAATATATAACATAAAAATATTAATATTAATAAATTAGAGGCACAAAAATTGGCTTTAACTTGGTTCACAAGAATGGATTTGGAATAAAAGGTATTTTTGAAAGATTTAAAAAGGTTAAACTTTATCAAGCTTCATACAAATACAGTTATCACATCCTAATATAATGCACATCTTCATCCATACAATATTAAGGCTACCCCAACTTAAATGCACATCTTCATCCATACAATATTAGGGCTGCCCCAACTTAAACTCAACACAGTGATCACATCCTAATATAATGCACATCTTCATCCATACAATATTAAGGTTGCGCCAACTTAAATGCACATCTTCATCCATACAATATTAGGGCTGCCCCAACTTAAACTCAACTTAGTGATGAACCAAAAAATATTAAAGGAAAAAAAAAAATCAAAATTCATAAAATAAAAACAAGAATGTAAAATATATTAACCCAAAAAACCTTAAAAAATAGTAATAGTAAAAATGAGATAATAAATTAAATCAAACCTCCATAATGTCCATGTCTAACATATACTTTAGAACTTCCCTCACCAAATTGATATTCGGATCTAATCATTAGAGTGTTCATAAATAAGTTGCACATTATAGGGAATCAAAATGTTATTTAAAAATCCCTCCCATGTTGATGATAGTTCCTAAAAAAAAAGTTATTTAAAAATTACTCCAACGTTGATGATCGTTTCTAATCAATTACATCAACTTTATCAAACTTAAGACAAATACAGTGATCACATCCTAATATAATGTACATCTTCTTCCATACAATATTGGGTGCTGCCCCAACCTAAACTCAATTCAGTGATGAACCAAAAAAACATTAAAGAGAGAAAAAAATTTCAAAACTATTCAAAACTCATAAAATAAAATCAGGGATGTAAAATATATTAACCCACAAAACCTTAAAAAATGAAAATCCTAAAAGTTAGAATAATAAATTAAATCAAACCTCCATAATGTCCATGTCTAACACACTTGGGTATATCTAGAATTGCACTCACCAAATTGCTATTCTGATCTAATCATTAAGGTTTTCATAAATAAGTTGCACATTATAAAGAATCAAAACGTTATTTAAAAATCTCTCCCACGTTGATGATCGTATCTAATCAATTACATCAAGGTGTTCATAAATAATGTTCCTAGGAATCAAAACGTTATTTAAAACCCTCTCCCACGTTGATGATCGTATCTAATCAATTACATCAAGGTGTTCATAAATAAGTTGCACATTATAAATCACAAATGTTATTTTAAAAGTCCCTCACGCTTTCCACCGTGAATACATGAAAATAATTGTCTGGTAAATCCAATTTGACCGGAACCAAAAACATTGACAAACAACTATTGTGAAAGTAATATCACAGACGAACAAAAATTTCACGGAGAGGGATCTCCTCTGAGATCGTTCCCTGCTCACGACTTTTCTTCAAAGACTCCCACATTTGGAAAAAATCTTCTGGAGGTTGCGGTTTCACTTGTTTGAGCCCAGGAGCTATTTGAAGAAGGCAACCCAACAAACGAAGTACTCTCGCATCGTATTTGATGATATCTATCTCTACTAATTGAAGATTAGCAAGTGGGTACGTTGAAGCTGGTGCAATTGGATCTCCTTCTGCATCTTCCTGCGTTACAAAGTATAAAAGTCATATATATATTATATACCCCAACATGCACTCTCAACAATAATGACATCTCAACAATAATGGCGACAGAATAGGAGTTTCTCACAATAGAGGATTCTGGGATTCTGTCATTTATGATTAAAGCAAAACTCTGGCGACGAAATGAAAAGTAGGAAACAGAATAGGAGTTTCCCACAATAGAGGATTCTGGGATTCTGTCATTTATGATTAAAGCAAAACTCTTACGGATAAATCTGAGATGGAAGCGTTTCTAACCCCTACTGACATTCATCAAAGGAGTTATTCACTTACCAGAATCGACAGAAATCCCTACTGAAGTTCATCAAAAGAGTTATTCACTTACCAGAATGGGCTGTCCGTGCAGGTGTAATCGCTGAAGGTTAGGAAGCCTCGAGAGCAGGTTCAGCAGAGGCACCGTCATCATTTCTCTCCCATCAGATGCAGACCCAAGATGCATGGTAAGCACTTTCAATGACCTAAGCGTACCCATGAATTCAAGAAATCTGTTGACAGACAAGTTGTATCTTTCATGCCAACCTGGACTCAACGACAACTCAATCAAATTATTTCCACGCTCCATTTCGAATCCGTGGATCCTTGAGGATAGCTCATAAAATCCCATTCCATTCACTGTCAAATCTTCTCCGTACGTGACTGCCTTCAGAGTTTGAAGTTTAGGGCAATTGACTGTCAATCCTCCCTCCCTAAAAACATATAGAACTAAATCTGTAAGGCTGTGAGATAAAATGACAGGCCTCCTCAGGCCAGAACATCTACACAAATTCAGCTTACGAAGAAGTGGGCAATGCAAAAGAAATCGTGCTAAGATGTCGTCTGTCATTTCGATATCGGTGAAGCTCAACTCAGTGAGATGCTTGAATCCCGCGAAATCAGTTGGAAAAGTGGTGAGAATACAGTTGTCGAGTGTGAGATTAGTGAGACGACTGCATAAGAAAAGGGAGGGCGGCGGGGTTTCCTTTCGGTAGCAATATTCGAGAGAGAGATGTTCCACGTTCTTCCTGGCAACGCACCGCATCCATTCCGATACGCTTTGCTGTGTAAACTGCCAAGGGTTAACAAAGATTTCAGGAATCCACATAGAGAGTTTAGGACCCCACATACTGTGAATGTCTGCGGTGAGTGTAAAGGACTTCAGATCCGATGAATGGAACCGCAATACGTCGAATATTCTATTTTCCACAGTTGACAAATCATATGTGGTAGGCGCTTGATTCGGTGATGAGACACGATAGGGAGAGAGGACGAGGGAAAGGACATCGTCGGGCAGTGCAGACAATCTATCGAGAGCCATTGCCATCACTATAAAAATGGGCCAAAGATTGCTCTTCCCTCCCACGGACGGAATACAGCGCGATTGGATTGAACAAGTGCTGCAGTTAAAAAGCTGAGCGAGAACCTAAATTGAAAATGGTAAGAAATGAAACAAATATTTATAAGACTTCCAAACATCTGCATAGGTTACTAGATCTAGATTGGGGTATCTAGGTTTTTTTTATGCCATAAACTATGGCGCCATTACATCATTTTTCGTGTAGTTTTTGTGATTTATTTTAAAATTATATTATTATTATTATTAGGTTGGTTTTTAGGATTTAGGAGTGGTCATAATGGGATGTTATTCTTTCTACAAATTTTCAAATTTATGGAGAGACATTTTTGGTTCTTGTCATAAGGGTTAAAGAGTAGGCTCTGGGCTATCATTTTTACCATGGGTATTGTCCTATGAGAATCAATTAATAAGGACAATAAATTTATTCATTTTATTGAAAGGGTTTTCATAATTAGAAAAAGGCAATTCAAACTTATAGAAGATATAATCTTTTTCACCCAAATATGACAATAAAATTTTGTGCAAGATTGTGATTTTTTTGTTTAACATATATTTTTGAATGCATGAATGCACTTAGCACCATGAAAAACTTCTAGGGCATTCAAATTCTATAAATTAAACAACTTAAACTCAAATTTTGGTTATAATTAACCAAAAGAAATGCCTTGAGAAAAGTCATTTCATCACTACACCATTATAAAATATTTTTCAAAAATAATATAAAACTTTAAATTAGTTTGGTCATCATAGAATTACTTATTAAATTAATAAATAAAATGGTATTTTTAACCTTTTTTTTGAATCAATTTTGCCAAAACCCCTTACATATTTTTTAAGAATCATAAATTTGAGTTAGGTTATTTTTTGTGATTTGTAAATTAAACATATTTATTAAAATATTTATATACTTAATATTTGATAAATATAGTAAATTTAATAATGATGTCCATGTAAACTTTTTGTAAATTATATGTTGCATTAGTTGATATGTATCGTTAAGATGGGTGAAGTGTTCCGCATATCAATGAACACAATACATACTTTAGGAGAAGTTCTTATTAACATCAATTTTTTTCTCGAAATCTTCATGGTAAAATTTTATTTTCTATTTATATATATAAATATTATTAAGTTAGTATTTCTTTTTAGAATAAATTTTTTTATATCTAATTTATTTTTATTAATTTTTTAATCATTCTTATTTATAATATATTTTACCAATATAAAATAGTGTAGTTTAAAGAGGCCACAAATTAGTCCGGAAAATAATTGAAATTATGGCAAGATTATAATAAAATCTAGCAAATTTTTTTAAAAATCTTGGTTGTAGCTCTCAAACATGAGGATTGTGGGTGGAGCAGGGTTTCTTAATGGTGATGAATCCATTTCCACCATCAAATAAGTGATTAAAACACTCCAACGTTATGATTTTTTTAATTTTTTTTAGGAGGCGTTGGTAAGAAATCTATTGTCACGGTGAATTTGTGGTGTCAGTAGACAAGGCCATATAAAATTAACACTTAATTAAAATATAATCAATGATTTTTTAAGGGTAAATATTGTATTTCCTTCTAAATTGGAATATACATGGATATACTAAATATACTAGGTGAGTCTTTCACTAAGGAAAGATAACCATAGAGAGGCATAACAAAGCATTATTAATAAAAAAATAAATAGATGATATATATACTAATAAATGGGCCAAATTGCCTAGGAGAATGAACTAGATAGTCATAATGAAAACCAATGAGAGCATAACAATACTAAGCTAAGGGATCATAGTTGGTATTCAATGTTGCCAGGAGTGCTACCTATTAGGGAGGAAGGCCAAGATGTTGGTCATTACAGCCCAAGCATTATTCGATATCCCTCAAGTGACGATGAAGGTGTTGCAAAGTGTGTATGATGTCATACCATTCCTCAAAGTGGTCCATTAAAATTATTGTTGAGAAATGGAAACAAGAAATTATAGTTTAATTTGTCCTTGATTTAAACTCGAAATTAAATTTGAATTCTATTCTCATAGCAACTTAAAATAGTTAAATTAAGTTTATTAAACTTACTTAACTTAGGAAATTTGAGTTGGAAGTATTTATGTCGTCATGTGTATGTTGTCCCTACTTTTTAGGAGTCTAGTGTGAGTTAATTGTGAGTTGTAAAATAGAAGGCTTGGTTTCATTAGCCAGTTCAATTAAACTAGTTCTCAAATTGATTGAGAGAACTAATAGTGAGTTAACAACGAGTGGTGTCACTAATGAACTCGATGAGTGCTACTCCAGTTAACTGAATATTTACTCATCAGAAATTCATGCATCTTGATTCTGAGATAGACCCAGTTAACACTAGAGTGGAGGAACAGTGTAATACTTGTTTTAGATTTTTCTAAGTTGCACTGATAATGCATGCACTCAGGAACTGATCCTTAATGGATTGCGCAATTTTTAGAGATTTTATTTCACTCTAAATACAAGCTATCCTCCATTGGAATTACACATTGAAATAGAGACTCGGAGAGCTTGTGAAGAGGTTAAGATTTGGCCTTGATATTTCTTATGAGTTGGAGATTGAATTTGCTAATTGTTGGGATTGTTCTAGAGATAAAAAGCATTGTAATTTCATCTTGCCTTTCCAGATTAATACAAAACATATAGTAGTGTTTTGAGTTGTTGCTTTCCCTGATATTTATTGTGTTATGTGCCTTTGGTTCCCTTCCTCTATTGATTATTTTCTTCTTGACGTTTATGGGCTTCCATTGTAAAGAGTAGGAGTAGATTCTTATCTCTTGGCTTATAAAATTTCTTTATATTGTGAATCTACATGATTTTCTACACAGTATTGAAGGAATAACTTTTTTGGGCCGACAGTGTGCATAGTAGATATGAAACTTTTTGTGAAAAAATTTCATAAACAAACTGTAGATATGGATTCCTTGGGAAAAGATACCCAAATTAAAAAAGAACATCAGTTGAATTGGAGTTCGAATGAGGGAGATATTGTTGATTTAAAATCAGCTCTCTAGAGGAGGTTTCAAAATTTTGAGTTTCTGGGTTACCGGTGAAAGTCGACTTTGCAATACATACTTCAACATCAGCAAATGGCGCTCCATGGGTTGAAGCTTGACAATGCCTTATGAGGCAGATCGGATTTCATAGCCTGAAGGGACGAGATGGAGGTTGCACTAGAGGGCAATGGCTTGAAGGAATTTCTTGAACAACAATTCCTAAGCCAGTAGCTACTGATCCACAAAACTTGGCCAAGTGGAAGAAGTGTGTGGCGAAGCCAAGGAAGATAATCCTTGAGGGAGTTTGAGATCATATTGTCTCTAGTCTTCATGGAATGGAAACCTTGCATGCTATGTGGAAAAGGATCGATTTGTTTCAAAATAGCAACGATAAAAGGAAATTGGCACTGAAGGATAAACTTTGTAAAATGAATATGGAGAAATGCGAGACGATTCCAAAGTACTTGACCAAGTTCACTTAATGTCAGGATGAACTTGGAAGTGTTGGAATCATGGTTTCCGAAGAGGATATGGTGATCCTTGCCCTTCTTGGGCTCCCAAAGAGTTGGCATAGTTATTAGGACATTGTCAATGGTCAGGAGAAGTTTCTAGATTGGGAACGACTATGGTCAAATTTGATGCAAGAGGAGAGAGAACTATGCCTTCGCTATTAAGGTAGGGAAGGGGAAAAGTAAAGTTTCCCATTCCAAATAACATTTTTATCATGGAAGTAAGAGGACGGACATGACGAAAGTTAAATTTTCTCATTGTCACAAGATGGGACACTTTGCTACAAATTGTCCATTGAAGAAGTCCAAGGAGAAGTCCTCAGGAGTAGTGGAAGGTCAGGGTTTGGCCTCCCAATTTGAAATGGAATTTTCACTCATTGCATCCATGGTGTCTTTGATGATGGGAAGTGTTTATTACTTACAAGGTGGACCTTCTTTCCACATGGATCGTTCCAAAGAGTTATTTAGTGAACTAGAGGAGAGAAATCTTAAGATGCCTATCAAGATGGGTGGTAACGGTGAGTATAGTGTTACTAGTGTGGGCACTATTACTTTTCAAAGGGATCATGCTACTCCACTTACCTCCGGACTAACAAAGAACTTGGTATCTATTTCCATGCTTGAGGATAGAGGTTGTGATGTGATCTTCTCGAAATGAAAGGTGTTCCTTCGACAAATAACCATAGGTCAAGTAAAGAAGATAAGGATTCGAGTTCAGAATATCTATAAGATAGAGGTAGAGGATTGTACTACTTTGAGTTCAAAAGAGGAAAAGATGTTGATACAAGACATCAGTGAGTTTTGGCATGGGCAATTGGGCCACTTGCATCACGAGGCTCTGAAGATATTGCAAAAAATCTCTACAAGTCTTCCCAAAGGTACACTTGAGCAGGCTGATACATGCAAGGGTTGTACTTTGATAAAATAAACCAAGTCTTCCTTTAGAGTCAAAGACATTTGAGTAGAGTCTGTTATGGATAGAGTCCATTCATATGTGTGTGGACCATTCTTGACAGCGTTCATGGCTAAACACAGGTATTATGTTATACTTACTCATGAATATTCTTATAAATGTTTTGAATTTTTTATGCAGAAAAAGGATTAAACTTTCACAAAGTTTTGTGTGTTCAAAGACTTTGTAGAGAAAGAGTCAGGCAAGAAGGTTAAAGCTCTATGGAGTGATAATGGTGCTAAGTATGTCTTTAATGTGTTTAAGAAATTCTGTGCAGCGGAAGGGATTAAACGAGAGTTGACATCACCACATAATCCTCAACTAATGGGGTTTCCAAGAGGAAGAACAATAGCATAGTATGGGCATCGAGGGCAATGTTACATGATCAGTGCCTACCACTACACTTCTGGGTTGAGGAATGCAACACAATAGTTTATGTTAAGAACCATAACCCACATCGAGTAACTATGATGAAGACACTAGAGGAGGCTTATTCCAGTAAGATGCCAAATGATGGTCACTTCATGATTTTTAGGTCATCGGTTTATTGCCATGTGACCAAAGATGCAACGAAGAAGCTTGAGCCAACAACAGAGTTGGGGATATATGTGGGATACAATGATACACCCCATAACTATTGGTTGTACATGTCAACCTATCGGATGACAATGGTTCATAGAGATATTAGGTTCGATGAGTAGAAGGCCATGTGAGTATCCCTTAAGAGGGAGCTTGAGCTACATGGAGATGAGGAGCTTTTATCTCGTAAGGTTGAGTGGCCTCAAATTAATGTGGAGTAGCCACATGTAGAGGTTTAGAGAGTGGAGACATCCACTAAGGGAGAGTCTTCCAAAGAAGGAAGAAAGTGCACTAGAGAGGCTAACAGATCCTTGGATGATGCACGAGAGAATGTGTGAGAACCTTCATCTCAGTGTAGATAGAGGAGATCACCATATTGGTACACTCGATACATGGAACTTATGGGTGCATGTGTTTTGATAGAGCCATATTCCTTTTAGGAAGTAGTGAAATAGCTTGTTTGGGTTAATGCGATGGTGGAGGAGTATGACTCCATATTTCAAAATAATTTTTGGATGTGGTCCCAATAGCAGAAGACAAGTCAGTTGTGAGTTCCTGTTGGCTTTACAAGGTAAAGAAAGTGGCAGATGGCAGTGTGGCGAAGCATAAGGCTAGATTTGTGGCTTGTCGGCTTTCACAGGTAGAGGGGATTAACTATGATGAAACCTTTGCTCCTATTGCAAGGTATGTTATAGACATTTTTGTGCCTTACAGCATGAAGCATGAAATTTCAATAATCTAAGGGATCCAAAGTCCCTAAACATGTTGTTCCTACCCCTAGAGGAACAAGGTCAGAAAACCACAGCACTGAATATCAGTTTTCCACCTGAAAACACTCAAAAACAAGCTAATTCTGGATCATGTCAACTGCTCCACTGAGCATCTGCACTGAATGTCAAGTGCTCCACTGTGTACCTGCGCTGAATGTCAACTGCAAAGAAGGCTACCTGCGCTGGGCGAGTTTGGCCAAGTGGCACAGTCATTCCTCAAGGTGTCAATGCCCAGGAAGCTTCCAAAATGACACTTGGATCAGAGAATTCGACTGGTGATGAGTAAGAGGGTCTAGATCTCCAAGTGGAAGCAAGAACCTCCAAGTGGACTCAAGAACTGAAGAATAACTGAAGTGGGAGAGGACACTAGTCAGCTTCATGCCAGCCTCAAGCTGACTCATCCTTTCTCCAAAACTCCTATATATAGAGCTCTCTCATGAGGTCTAGGGGGGCTAGAATCTTGTGAATGTAAGGAAGTGCTGTTGGTTTGAGTATAGAACTATTGGGTGATTTGCTTTGAAGGAGGTGAAGAGGAGATTTCTTTCTGCTGGGAGGTGATGCTGGATTGGGCCTTTTATGGTTGTATCACTTCCTGAACTTTACTTCTTCCATTAATAAAGCATTTGAGGTTCTTCTATATGCATGTATCTCAATGTTGTGTTGCTATACTTGTGTATTTGATTTATTCTAATCCTTTAATCAATTATGAATGTATGCTTCTTGTAGTTTCCCTCTCTTGCCATTTTGCAGGATCTTGGTGTAGCTGGGCCAGTGAAAGAGCAAGGAGCTGGGAGCAAGCAGCAAGGAGAGAAGATTGGATCAATCATTAGCGGAAGACATCGGTTAGTGGATCTCTTTATCCCCTCTCTTACATCTCATAAAGAAGTAATCTTGAATAGCTTTGCTTTGATTGTTGCTGAGGTACTATCACCCTTGGAGTGGGATAGGGTCATTCCGTATTGGATACTTTTCCCAACAACAAATTGGCGACTCCGCTGGGGATCGTATCTTGTTGGTTGTTTGTGTTTTTTCTATTCATTTCATAAACACAAGGAGTACCGAATCGAACTGCATTTGGAGCTTTCAAATGCAAAGTAGAGGGCAGCTACTCTAGCTCAGTTTCTGGGCATGTTTATGATTTGAAGAGCTGATCCACAAGGACTCTGAACAGCTCTTAGTGATAGCTTTTCATCCTCCTTTTCATCCCTTAGTGTGTACTTGATTGATAGCTTCTGATTTGGCCAAAAACTGTGAATTTTTGAGCAATCTGTGACCCGGAAACTGAGAAAAATGAAAGTTTATCTCTTCAGTGCAGGCACTGTGAAGGCAGTCTGCATTTCAGCGCAGATCCCAAAGGGGCTACCTGCGCTGAATGTCAAACTGACAGTGTACCACCTGCGCTGAACCAGTTTTGCCTAGTGCTACTGGGGTTCCCTGCTGTTTATTGCCCTGTTTTCACCCTTGTTTTTGCAGCCTGTTGTCAGTCAATGTACCTATCTGAAACCAACTTTCCTTGCCACTATTCCGCCTCGGTTGTATAAAGAAACTGTATTTGTTCTTTGTGTATTTCTTACATCATTTTCAGTTTCCCATAACGAAAGTGAACTAGTCTTGCTGTGGCCTCTTAGATCTAGACCTGTGATAAAGTGTCGTTTTGATCTTGAGAGTTAGTTTGTTTGCTGTTCATAGTTGATTGAGCTTTTACTTTCGTCATATGGTTTGAATTTATATATTTCTAGTGTCGAAACAAGTAAATCTTAAGGTGTCTTTTGATTTTGGACAAGCTTGTTTGCTTTCACTTGAAATTGAATTCAAAGTTATACAACAGCTTTCTTTTTGTATTACATCAACATTAAGAAAGAGAAAAGAAATACCTGCATTGTGCATGTGCATTTTGACAGTTTGCATGCTAATTTAGGGAAAAAGTGCATTAGTGTGTGCTCTATGATCTGTGTGAAAAGATGATGTCTTTCTTTTCCCTCAGTAGTTAGGATTTTCATAAGTCGAAAAGATTGAAAAAAAGCTTGCTTCTCATCTTAGACTGCATTTAGGAATTTGTATCAAACATCTCGTGGTGAACCTTGAAAGGCAAACTTTAAAAAGATCAACTTAAAATATACTGAATGAACCTAACAACGCTTTGAAACATAACGCAAACACATAGAGGTCTAAGCTAGAGACGTGTTCCGGCGTCGTTAAACGTAATGACTGTCGATCTCGAAGAAGGTGGGTGATTCCTCCTAAGAGTCGATGGCACTAATACGAACTTGTGCTCCCACGTACCGTCGCGTATATATTGGGAGACCCCTATAGGCATATATCTTTTATCCTTAGGAAGCCGTGTCGGCCGCCCTACTGATCGCAATGCAGTGAACACAGCATTCACGAAGATCGACCACGCGTACCGTAAAATGTATTCTGTGGTTTTGCGAAAGGTTTGGCACACCCTCTGCCTAGATCTCCAGAGTAGTTTCTTTTGGCCTTTTTCAAACTCTATAACTGAAAAAGTCCATCCGAGCATTTGTCACTTCGGGCTCGTTAAAACATCGAAGGAGACTAGAGTCATCTTTAGCTTTTTCTTGACTCTTAAAAAGTGAAAAAGCAAGTTGTGTCTAAAAGCGTCTAATAAAATTCATTCAATTCGGAAACACAAATTTCCCCTTTTAATATTTTGGTTGATCGAGTAATCCGCAATCGTGGAAGAAAGTCAATTGAAACCCCGTCGTTCGCGGAGGCTTAAGAGTCAACCGTCTTTGTCTCCGGAATCGAAAACAGTACGGACAAAGCGAACTCGTTTAACCGGTTCAAAATCTCCTATAAAAGTTAGAACAAGTGTTCCAACTGCATCTGAGGTTCCGGTTACTCCAAACAATTCTGGAAACCCTGCCTCTATAGAAGAAGTTCAACAGCCACAGAAGGACATTAATACTGATCCTAGTCTGGGCGCAAATACTTGTATAACTGAACCAGTTCCATCGGTTACCGGTCCAGAGAGTTTTGTTCCTCAAACAACTGTCGCTGTCGAAACAACCACTTCTCCGGCACCAGAAATATTTTACGGACCTGACGGTCTTCCTCTTCCACCGGGTTTGATTGCGATAGAGGAAATTGCAGAGGATCTGCAAGCAAGTACTCCAACTCATTTTGGAGTCGGGGTCACTCTATTTCCTTCATCAGAAGTTAATCCACCACAAGTGGAAGTTCCTGTAGAATCGCTAGGCAATCTATTGGATAGACTTAAGATGTCTGAACAACCGTCATCATCTAGGACTGTGTCAAACGACACAGCGACAGCAGAAGCCCCTGCCATCAATCCGACAATGTTTGCCGGCATACCAGCTGTCCCAACTAGCTCTCAACCGCTAGAAGGAGTCCACCAAGGGACTATTTCGACAGTATGGTCTGTTCCAGTTTGTTCATCCGGAGTAATATCCGGCAACTCTTACGTTGAAACTCGACAGATTGATCCTCATGGAGGTCAATTTGGGCCATCCAGTCCTCAAGGACTAACAATCCCTCTGAGTTCCAGATTGCTACCGTATGGGGGGCAGTATGCCCTTTCATTACCTCCTCCGGGAGGATATCCATATGGCAGTTCTCAACAGTATTCAGGTTATACTGGAATTGCATCAAGTAGTTGGGTACCTATGCTACCTCAACAACCAAGGGTTGTATATTCTATGCAACAGTGTGTACTTGTGACGAACATCCCAACCACACCGGCTATTGTAACTGTGTCGCAAGTTCAAGCGATACCTGTTACATGTCAACCTCAGATTTCTCAGGTTGTAATGCAACAGCCTCTTGAACATGGGTCACAACCACAATCGCCAACTGGTGGGGCGACACAGGTCCAAACGGGTACAATTACCCCACACCTCGGTCCAACGGTTAGCATAGCACAACAGAGCATGGCGTCACAACCATGGCTAGTGCAATACCAACAACCACAATTCCAGCAAGTGTACCAAGGTTCTGAGCAGCAGATCTTTGCGAACAGTGGACAACCGTATATCCAAAACGGTCAAAACCAACCACTTTACAGTGGTCAAGTCCACCAACCGTATCAGTCATACCAACATCAATTACATTATGCTGGTATGCAAAGGCCCACTGCTCAAGCGATTCCATCGTACCCTGGTTACGCTTCGCCTAACCTGAATCAACAGTTACCATTTGTGGCAACTTTAGAGTTACCTAATTTACACCGGTTAACCAACGATCTGATTGCTTATGCCCCTTGGTGGCCAGCAATTCCTCATAAACTTCCATCTGACATTCCTAAATTCAATGGAAATCCAGGTGAAGACCCATCGAATCATGTGATGACTTTTCATCTATGGTGTTCGTCGAACACCCTAAACGATGATTCGATAAGGCTTCGCCTTTTTCAGAGGAAATTGACAGGTCCAGCGGCTAAATGGTATATTGAATTGCCAAGAGCCTCTTTCGACAATTTTAGTTCCCTAGCCACGACCTTCTTAACCCATTTTCAATTACCGATAAGGTATGAAACGGGAACAGAAATATTAACCAACTTCAAGTAGACGACTGCCACCCATATATCTAATCATATACATGAGTGGCGTCGTCATCGTAGGATGGTGAAAACATACGTTCCCGATCAGCTATTAGCTGAATGGTTTATAAAGTCGTTACTTCCTGTTATTACGGAAGATGTGGCCAAGGGGGGAGTCGTAACAGAGGAGCAAGTTATTGCTCATGCACAGTATTTGGACTTAGTTTATACTCAGTCCGACACGCTCTACGACAAAATACCCGACGCCCCTAGACCAGAATTTTCAATTCCTCCCCCTCCTAAATCAAATAGTGACTCTCATGCCGGTGATGGCGTGATTGGCACGGCAAACGCGAAATCGATAAAGGCTTCGTCAAAGAAAGCCCGTAAGAATTCGGATCACAATGCAAAAGAAGAAATTCTTGCTTCGGAAGTAAATGCCGTATCAGAAGATAAAGGCAAAGAAACCAATCAACCAGGAAGCAAGAAGAAGCAAAACAAAGGGAAGAAGAAGAAACAGGGTGAGTCATCCCCTGGAAAGAATTCTTCGAACCCTCCTGGGAAAGGGAAACAAAATTATCCATGTCTAATATGTGATGATAAGGATCATACCACAAAGAATTGCCCATTCAAAGCTGAGTTAAAGAGGTTCTTTAAAAGTTCCCAAACCTCAGCTGTGTTAACTGATCCATTTCCTAACCCAGGTCAAAATCTGGTTGATAGTGGAAATGCTTCCCCGTCTCAAGTACTTATGTTGTCGATTTCAAAACAGCAGAATGATGCTTTGATTTCGACAAGGAACAAAGATTATGGGAATCCTCAGCTGTCGAATGAAAAAGGTAAAGATCAACCAAGTAGTCCGACAACAACTTCGTCAGAAGTTGTAACGCCCATCATCCCTGAATTAACAATAAAACTGCCAAAGGGTGTAGTCCACAAGTCGACATTTAATCCTCGCGCCAGAGCGGCGCAGCATTATAACATAGTGGAAGATTTGGCACAATCGCCATCCGCTATGTCAACTCTTGAGGTACTACAAAATTGTCCAACCCAAAGGCAGGCATTGTTACCAGCTATTAGTGGGGTTGACCCTAAGGATTCAAATCTTGTACCCTTTGATCACAAAGGATATGATCCTCAGTTACCAGCTCAACTAGCTTTCCTTATTCAAGTGAAAGCCCTAAACAAAACTGTTCACAGAACAATTATTGATGAGGGAGCATCGACATGTATTATGTCGATGAGTTGCTGGAAAACTTTAGGATCTCCAACCTTGTCGCGATCTTCGACGACATTAAAAGCTTTCGACGGAAGGACTTATACCCCGTATGGTATCCTTAATAACTTGAAAGTTGAACTAGGAGGGAAAACAGTAGAAATTGATGTTGAGGTCATTGATGGAAATCTTGACTATAACATCCTACTGGGTAGACCATGGATTTATGCCATGGCAGCTGTTGTGTCGACTTATTTTAGGAAGATCGCATTCCCATTTGAAGGAGGGATTACGATCGTCAACCAATAGAATTTCCTCCCTAATGGTTCACAAGTTACAGGAAGCATTCCCATGATCCATGAGAGCAACCATTCGCTTCAAGATATCGGAGTAGGATTATTGAAAGACCCCACACTGATGGGAACTTTCGCGCTACCACCTCCTTTTTACACAGGAAATGTACCGTTTGTAGCAACCTGCAACATGATATCTTCCACGAAGGTCGACATGGATCGTGCAATGGTTTTGCCCGCAAGCCCTTTAGAAATATTGTAGCAATCAATGTTTCAAGCATGGGAGGCGAACCCAAATCAACGCTCGTCAAGCGTTTGGGTAGATAGATCTAGAGAATATGGAACCCCATTAGATCCTTGGTCGAAAGTACATGGGACTGACGAGGGAATCTTACAATCAATGTTGATTGAGGGGGCACCATGGAATGATCACCACCATCGTTCCCTTCTTCCGGAATATGAAGAAGATACTCAAAGTGACCTTTATCACCCTTCAGTTTTTGAATTCCTAACAAATACTGTAAATACGGTGGATTCCGAGCGAAACTTATCCAATATTGAAGAGACTATAGCCATAAATATCTCGACTAAAACAGATGTTGTAGAGAATATTTATGTCGGCAAAGGTTGTTCCCCTTCAGAACTGGAAATATATAACGCTCTTTTTCGCGAATTTAGAGATGTCTTTGCTTGGTCATATGATGAAATGCCAGGCATTGACTCGAGTATCGTTGAACATGAAATTAAAATGTATCCTGATATCAAACCAGTAAGACAACGGCTTCGGCAGGTGCACCCCAAGAAAGCCGCTGCCATTAAGGCGGAAGTTGAAAAACTTCTCCATGCTGGATTCATCTACCCGGTTCCTCTAACCGATTGGGTATCAAATATTGTCCCTGTTATGAAAAAACAAGGGACGATTAGAGTGTGTGTTGATTATAGGGATGTAAACCAAGCTTGTCCGAAGGACAACTACCCTACACCCTTCATCGACCAGATAATTGATGAATGCGCCGGATGCGAAATCTTTTCATTTATGGATGGATTTTCCGGGTATGATCAAATAAATATCCGCCCACAGGACCAGTCAAAGACTGCATTTATTTGTCCGTGGGGCACATTCGCCTATCGAAAATTACCCTTTGGTTTAAAGAACGCAGGGGTGACGTTTCAGAGGGCAATGAATTATGCCTTCCATGACATCAAGAACATTGTTCAACCTTATCTCGACGACCTCCCGGCTCATTCGCGAAAGCGGACTGATCATCCGCAGCATTTAAGAGCGATATTTCTACGTTGCCGACACTACAAGATAAGACTCAATCCGCACAAATGTGTGTTTTGCGTCGGTTCTGGTCGTTTACTTGGCTTTGTAGTCTCTAAGGATGGGATTCGTCTCGACCCCTGTAAGGTTCAGGCAATCATTAATTTGCCTCCACCTTCAAATTTGCTTCAGATTCAGAAACTCCAAGGGAAAGCAAACTTTCTGAGGAGGTTCATTCCAAATTACGCAGAACTTGCTAAAGGTTATACTCGTCTTTTGAAAAAGGATGTACCTTTTGTCTGGGACCAGGTGGCGCAAGCTTCCTTTGATGCTCTGAAAAATTGTCTAGTAAAAGCATCATTAATGTACGCCCCAGACTATCAAAGAGATTTTAACCTGTATCTGGCTGCAGCGGATACGACCATTGCGATGGTTTTAGTTCAAGAAGTCGATGGAATTGAACATCCTATCTATTATTTAAGTAAAAACTTAAATGATACAGAAAGTAAATATTCTTATGTTGAAAAACTAGCGCTTGCAGCTGTTCAAGCGATTCAAAGGTTTAGACATTATGTCCTCTTTCGGAAAACTACCATCTTGTCAGATTGCAACCCCATGACTTATATACTGTCGCGACAGTTGCTGGGGTGCAAATATTCAAAATGGATAGCGATCTTTCAAGAGTTTGATCTGGAATTTGTAAAATCCAAGTCAAAGAAAGCTCTAGTTTTCACAGAATTGTTGTGCGATCTCCCATCGTTGTCCAACGATGAAACATCGGAAGAGTCAATCGTGGACGAAAGTTTGTTTCTGATATCTATAAGCGATGAGTGGTATGGAGATATCATAGTTTATCTCCAAACCCAAAAATTCAGGCCTAACACCTCTCACTCCGAACAAAAACGTATACGATACCAAGCAAAAGACTACATGATCGTCGGTGATACACTTTACCGTCATGGTATCGACACAGTTCTGAGGAGGTGCCTTACCCATGAGGAGGCCGAAAAAGCCCTGAATGAGTGTCATTTAGGCGCATGTGGGGGGCATCAATCTGGATATGTAACAGCACAAAAAATCTTACGAGCAGGATACTTCTGGCCAACCATGTTCAAAGATTGCATAATCGCAGTCAGAAGTTTCCATGCTTGTCAAATTTTTGATAGCAAAACCAGACGACCACCCGCACCTTTACAGCCAATAGTTGCTGTTGGGCCCTTCGCCAAGTGGGGCATCGATTTCATGCAATGTAACCCCACCTCGACCGGGGGGCATGGGTATATTATAGTCGTTGTTGACTATTTTACCAAATGGGCCGAGGCGATGCCTACATTGGATAACACTGGTGAAACAGCTGCCCTTTTCTTTTTCAATCATGTAGTCGCCAGGTTCGGCGTACCACAGGCTATAGTTACAGATCATGGGTCGCATTTTCGCAATCACATGATGGTCGAATTAGCTGCCAAGCTAGGGCTATCTCACGACAGCTCTACCCCATATTACCCGCAAGCCAACGGACAAGTTGAAGCAATCAACAAGGTCCTGAAGCGTATGCTGCAAAGGATGATCGGGGTTCATAAAAGAAGGTGGCATCTAATCCTGTACTCAGCCTTGTGGGCTTATCGAACGTCGGTAAAGAACGCAACCGGGTTCACACCTTTTCAACTGGTGTATGGCCTGGAAGCAGTCTTGCCAATCCAGTGCGAAATTTCGTCACTTAAACTCGCAATTGATCTCCTCCCCGAAACTTCAGAAGAAGAGGCTCGTTTCTTGGAATTAATCCAATTGGATGAAACCCGTCGTGACGCCGCTTTGGCTAACGAAGCCCATAAGAAACGAGTCAAGGCTCAGTTCGACAAAAGTGTCAAACCCCGTGTCTTCTCAGAAGGTGATTTGGTCTTGCTTTATGACCAAGAATCCGATAAATTGGGAGCAGGAAAATTCAAGTCCTTATGGATGGGCCCCTACATTGTTAAAAGGGTGTTAGCAAAAGGAGCCTATGAGTTAATGGATTATGATGGAATTCCACTGGCGCAGCCCCGTAACGGGTTGTACCTTAAGCGTTACTATTCTTAAATAGTAACCTTCATGCTTTTGTTGTATTTTGTTTTCGCTAAAGTATTTGTTCTGGTCGAGTGATCCACCTTTTTCATTTATTGCAGATGTCGAACCTTCTGGAGACATGTGTTGGATATGCCGACGGAGCAAGTCGTAGTTCGCGGAACCTATCCTCTGCGGCCTGGGCCATTTTTGATCCAAGCAGCGAGTTAGTAAGTTTCAGAGGAGTATGTATTGGGCAATCAACGAATAACATCGCTGAGTATAGCGCATTGATAGAACTGCTCTCTGATGCCATCACACGTGGCATACGCCGACTAATTGTCAGGCTAGACTCACAGCTCGTAATACTACAACTCAATGGTATATATTATGTTCGCAATCCAGCTATTTATCGCATGTTCCTAAGGGTTAAGATCTTGGAAAGACGATTTGATTCAATTCAATATCAACATATTTCCAAAAACTTAAACACATTAACTGACTCATTAGCAAACTATGTGTTAGATAGACATTTGCAACATTTATAAAAAGGACACATCATCAAAGATTGTACATACGGATCATATAACTCAATCAGAATAAAACTCGAAAATCAAAATATATATAAGTTGTTTATATAGTTCATACATAATGTTCTGTAACCAAGACAAAATTGGTCATATGACCTAAAACTCAAAAAGATGCTAGGGGGCACCCTAGCCTAGTGGTGCTCATGATAGCACGTCACGGCCTGTGCAATCATGCGCAAGAGACGAGTCCATCGTCTAAGCACACCAGTAGTGTGTCGCTGCAGCTGTAAAGGTAACTCATCAATCCTCACATCGGGAATGCCGAGAGTAAGGCTCTCAACCTGCTCCTGCACAGCTATAAGGGTCTCAGTATCGTCAAGGTCATGAATAATAGCTCTCCTAGCAGGCTCCACTGCCGGGGCAGCAACTGGCGGTCTCGGATGAACTGCTGGACGAACAGGACCAACATCTGCACGCACCCAAGAGTATAATTAAAAGTCTTGATAGAACAAAGCACAGCAACATTATGAACAAAATAATAAACAGTGACATGGTCAAAGAGTTTACCAATAGCGCCCCATTGTTCGCCATCCGGTAACACCAAATCCGGATCACCTCGGAAATCCATACCCACATATGGATACTCGGAGAAGGCCATCTCCTGGCGCTCGAACCACCTGAAGAAGGCATCAGTAAAAGTAATCTGAGGTTGACCAGCATGCCTAGACATGTGATCGACCCACCTCTGCATGCGTGGCTCGGTCGGAGAAGGCAAGTCGAGTGTAATATACTGAGGTTGCATCAGTGGGATTTTCTCCAAGGCGAAGGCAGTCAGAATAGAACCAAATCCAAAGTTCTTCAGCTTCCCGTCCTTCACCTTGGTCAACTGACTTTTCATCTGAACAAGTACTGCATCACACCAGTTGAATACTTTCGGTTGGAGACACTCCAAGGCGTGCTGCATATAAGATCTGTTGGCAACATGTAAAGCTGCGCTACCGGCCATCCTACCTATGGTATACAGAATGGACCTGAGAGACCTGTCAGTAATCTCACGGATAACAATCTTGCCGTCTCTGCTCGGCTGAGAACCTTCCCTGCAATACTGGCGGACATAATCTCTGGTGGAATCAGTCCCCCGGGCCGTACCTGACAAGGAAATGGGGGCACCTCGCCTTGACAATCCAGTCAAGAAGTACATGTCCTCTATGGTAAAGGGGATGGACTTTCCCCTAATCTGGAATACTTGCTTAACAGGATCCCAAGCATCAAGCATATACTGCAGCAAAGTAATCTGTGCTCTCATGCTAGAGATACGGAAAAACTTCAGCAGGCCACAGTTCCGCAGCGCGTTCACCGTGACCGGGTCATGGAGGGCAATCATGTCCTCCTCTTCATGTTCTCGTTCTCGCCATGTAAGGGACATTTTGTTCAAAGTTCCCTGCAAAGCAAACAAGAGAAGGAGTAAGTTCCTGATTTTGATGAAAAACTGGCGAAAATTCATCAAAAAATGAGCTGGAAACCCAGTTTTCTCAGCCCAGCGCAAGCAGAAAGTGTCCCACCTGCGCTGAAGGTCAGGCTGCCCTAAGGAAGCTTGACATTTAGCACAGGTTTCGAATGGGGAACTTGCGCTGAAGTTAGGGCGCCCTGGCAAAACCCCTGAGGCTCAGAAAGACTGAAAAACTGGCATAAAACTAGAAAAGGAAACCATGAATAGAAAGAGCTAGGGTTTAGCTCCAACCTGGTCCAGACGGCGCCGAAAATCGTCCGCAGAATCTCCCGGAATCAGCTGGTGAAAATCAAGAGGAAAGAGGCACCTCCAGAGCTCCAACAAACCAAATGCAAACGAAATGATAAAATGAGAGGTAAAAACACCTTTTAATGGATTTTTACGTAGTTCAAAGCAAAATATTAGGGTTATAATCTCATTTTCATGCAAATATTATTCATTTCTAACAAAGTTTGTTGCAGCGATTGAAAATGCAGTACTATCCTTGAAAAGAGAAAAGCTAGTAATGGTAAAAAATCAAAATTTGACCATATAATCGAGCAGTTTTAGCACATAGTTCATGCTCGTTAGAAAATAAACATAAGATCTGAGCAGTTTTAACGCGGAATTTATGCTTGTTAAAAAATAGAAAAGCGATCGTGAGCAAGAGTTTCCTCCAGAGTTCAAGCTCATTAAAAAATGAACCTATCCCGGTAAATAACCTCTGTGATCGTAAATTTATTAGCCATAAAAGCCTTGGTCGTGTTTGCACCTGCCACCTCCATTCCATTTGGCCAATCATTCACCTCCATATGATTGTTTACCCATTTTGAGGAACAGCTGCGAAGAGTGATTTCACCTAGCCATCCTTGTGACACTGCCATGATTGGAAAATTCCAACCTGTACCTGGAATCTGCTGCTATACCTGTTTATTACTCGTTCCTCAAAAGACGAGTCTTCTTTGAGCTCTTTTCATCTGACTTGTAAAATATGAAAAGTTTGCCGAGTTTTGGCCTTCCAGCTCGTTAAAATGACCGGAAGAGCTATCCCTCCTCTAGATTTTAATCTTTATGGACCTGAGGGATTATTGCACAAAAAGGTCGAGCACTTGTTTTATTCGGCTCGTTAAAATTATCGAAAACTCATCCCTTCTGTATTGTTTTATACTTTTTCGGACTTAAGGGATTAGATGACGAAAAAGGAATTTTGGAGTTAACTTTCTGTACCTTTTCAGACTCTCTAAAAATGAAAAGGACCGAGTTTTCCTTGTCGTTAGACTCGTTAAAATGATTAAATAGCGACAAACTTGTCTTTAGACGGGAACGAGTTTCCCTATCGCTAGGCTCGTTAAAACATAGCGATGGGCTTGCCCGAAGGGCAGGTTATAGAACAAGCATATGTTATCCTCCTCAAGCTTGACAAAAATAAAGAGGTACTGGTCAGAAATGACTGGGGAAAAATTGGGAGAACCTCAAAGCTTTAATGGTAGCAAGTCGCTCTTGAACATGACACTTTTCCTCCGTATCACATCGGGTTGGGTTGTTTCATTCACCGGTCTCATCACCATGGTCTTCGCCAAACCATCCGCATTTGGGGTAATGCTACCGATCCATCGCATCAGTGTCGTTATATGTTCAAGAGATGTTGTTCAGAAAGAGTCAACCGTGTCCCATCCACTCCCATACATTATCCTTCATCCATCCATGATCACCACCCTGAATCATATTTCACAGATTGTTTTCACCTCCACTAAAATCATTAGCTCCGTTCCGTGTCACTGATGTGGGATTCATTAAGGCCCTCCTTTGACGGATCGCTTCTTGTCGACTTCAGCTCATTATCCAAGAAGTTGATCTAGGAACACCCCCCCTCAGTACTTTGAAGCTTGCATGCCTCAATGGCAAGTTTCTCACTTCCGGCGACAGGTATACATCAATGACCTTCGACCAGAAGATTTTGCGTGATGTTCGACGTGAAGTCCTTTATTCACACCATGTGAATTGTACTGCAGTACCTTGAGGGTCATTATCATTATTGGTGATTCCTCTCACGCTTGTTAACGGTTTACATCATTGGCCGGTAATCAAGCGATGTCTTTCCATGTTCGACTTCAGCGCAATTCTCACATGGATAGACTTGTACTTAGAGTGAAGATCGAACGAGTTTGAAGACCCCGGATCTAGTTTCATCCATCCGGGCTGCGATATATATTCAGGAAATATAAAGACATTTGACATGTACATCATTGCAGCAGATGATCATCCTACTCAAAGGATGATAATTTCAGTAGAGAATTATCAGTCTACCATCAGACGATCGTCTGTTCTATGTACCAAAATGAATTTATAAAGCTGAGCATGGGAATGCCCGCCTCAGCTAGATCATGAAAGCAGAATGAAAAATAATGTATTGTATTGTATTTTATTACAGGTCACCTCTCAGCGATTGAATGAACTTCGGATCCTCCTGATAAAGCATCTCACCCGATAAACGACCTCATACTTTAGGGGGCAACTGTTATAGACATTTTTGTGCCTTACAGCATGAAGCATGAAATGTCAATAATCTAAGGGATCCAAGTCCCTAAACATGTTCTTCCTACCCCTAGAGGAACAAGGTCAGCAAACCACAGCACTGAATATCAGTTCTCCACCTGAAAACACTCAAAAACAAGCTAATTCTGAATCATGTCAACTGCTCCACTGAGCATCTGCACTGAATGTCAAGTGCTCCACTGTGTACCTGCGCTGAATGTCAACTGCAAAGAAGGCTACCTACGCTGGGCAAGTTTGGCCAAGTGGCACAGTCATTCCTCAAGGTGTCAATGCCCAGGAAGCTTCCAAAATGACACTTGGATCAGAGAATTCGACTGGTGATGAGTAAGAGGGTCTAGATCTCCAAGTGGAAGCAAGAACCTCCAAGTGGACTCAAGAACTGAAGAATAACTGAAGTGGGAGAGGACACTAGTCAGCTTCATGCCAGCCTCAAGCTGACTCATCCTTTCTCCAAAACTCCTATATATAGAGCTCTCTCATGAGGTCTAGGGGGGCTAGAATCTTGTGAATGTAAGGAAGTGCTGTTGGTTTGAGTATAGAACTATTGGGTGATTTGCTTTGAAGGAGGTGAAGAGGAGATTTCTTTCTGCTGGGAGGTGATGCTGGATTGGGCCTTTTATGGTTGTATCACTTCCTGAACTTTACTTCTTCCATTAATAAAGCATTTGAGGTTCTTCTATATGCATGTATCTCAATGATGTGTTGCTATACTTGTGTATTTGATTTATTCTAATCCTTGAATCAATTATGAATGTATGCTTCGTGTAGTTTCCCTCTCTTGCCATTTTGCAGGATCTTGGTGTAGCTGGGCCAGTGAAAGAGCAAGGAGCTGGGAGCAAGCAGCAAGGAGAGAAGATTGGATCAATCATTAGTGAAAGACATCGGTTAGTGGATCTCTTTCTCCCCTCTCTTACATCTCATAAAGAAGTAATCTTGAATAGCTTTGCTTTGATTGTTGCTGAGGTACTATCACCCTTGGAGTGGGATAGGGTCATTTTGTATTGGATACTTTTCCCAACAACAAGGTACTCATCAATTAGATCTATTTTTGAACTATCAACACAGATGGGTTGGAAGATCCATCATATGGATGTGAAGAATACATTCTTTAATGGAATGATTGAGGAAGAGGTGTACATAGAGCATCCCCAAGGTTTTGAAACCTTCAACCATGAGTATCTTGTGTGCCGAATCAAGAGAGAATTGTATGGGCTGAAGCAATCATCCTTTGCTTGGTTCACAAATATATATATCTACTTCATTGGGTTGGGCTTCACGAAGAGTAAAGCAGATGCAAACCTATATGACATAGCGGTTGAAGGTAAGATGTTGATAATTGTACTTTGTGTAGATGATGTTATACTCATAGGTGATGAGAAGCTGATTAAATCTTGTAAGGAGGGCCTTGCAAGAGAGTTTGAGATTAAGGACATGGGGCTTATGCATTACTTTCTTGGCATGGAGGTATGGCAGGGAGATGGGGAGTTCTTTTTATCTCCATGAAAGTATGCCAAAAAGAGATACTGCAAAGATTCTACATGGAGAGTAATAAACCCATGGAAACTCCTCTAGCTACTAACTTGATGAAGGAGGATGCTACTTCAGGGGAAATAGTGGAAGCTATTGTTTATAATAAGGTTATGAGTTCAGTCATGTACTTCGTGAACACAGGACTGGATATGTGCTATTCAGTTAACCACCTTAGTTAAGCAATGGTTAGGCTTACCAAGTCGTATTGGAAGGCGACAAAGCATGTATTGAGATACCTTAGAGATAGTACTCAATTTGGGATATCGTATATATGGAAAGAGGGAGCGAAGCTTCAAGGCTTCACCAATGCATATTGGGAAGGGAGATCATTTGATAGAAAGAGCACATCAGGAGGGATCTTTAGTATTATATCAGTGATAGTTCCTTGGTACATTAGGAAACATACATCGGTTGCACTCTGTTCGCTAGAGGCAGAGTACATGGATGCAAATTGAGGCAACATCTATCTAGATGAAAAAGATACTGGGTTGTTTGTTTGGTCAGCAGATGGATCCAACAGTGATTTATTGTAATAGTCAGAGTTGTATCAAACTCTATGAAAATTTATTTTTTCATGATCGGTCCAAGCATATTGATATCTAGTATCATCATCTGAGAGTTTTTATATTGAGGAAGATTATGTTGTTATATTACAATCCCATGGAGGAGAAATATGGTGAGATCTTGATAAAGGCATTGTCAAGATGTAAATTTCAGTTTCAAAAAGACAAGATCGGGGTAGTTGATAATCCCTTTCTTGTTGAGAGGGAGTGTTGAGAAACGGCAACACAAAATTCTAGTTTAATTAGCCCTTCTATTAAACTGGAGATAAAATTTGTATTCTATTCTCATAGCAACTTAAAATAGTTAAGTTAAGTCTATTAAACTTACTTAAATTATGAAATTCGTGTTGGAAGTCACTATGTCATCATGTGTATGTTCTCCCTACATTGTAGGAGTCTACTATGAGTTAATTATGAGCTATAAAATAGAATACTCAGTTTCATGAGTCAGTTCAGTGAAATTAGTTCTCAAATTGATTGAGAGAACAAATAGTGAGTCAACAGTCAGTGGTGTCACTAATGAACTCCATGCATGCTACTCTAGTAAACTAAATATTTACCCATCAAAAACTCATACATGTCAATTCTAAGAAAGATCCAATTGAGACTAGAGTGCACAGATAATTGACTATTTGTTTTAGATTTTTCTGAGTTGCATTGATAGTGCATGCATAGAGGAACTGATCCTTAAGGGATTGCACAGTTTTTAGAGGCTTTATTTCCCTTTAAATACAAGCTATCCCTCATAGGAATTGCGCACTAGAATAGAGACTTGGAGAGCTTCTAAAGAGGCTAAGAGTTGGCCTTGATCTTGCTTAGGAGTTGGAGATTGAATTTGTTGAGTGTTGGGATTGTTCTAGAGAGAACAAGAATTTCAATTTCATCTTGATTTTCTAGATTAATACAAAATAGATAGGGGGTTTTGAGTTGTGGCTTTCTGCAGATATTTATCGTGTTACGTGCCTTTAATTCTCTTCCTCTATTGAATATTGTTTACTCCTTTTTTATGGGCTTCCACTGTAAAGAGTAGAAGTATATTCTTGTCTCTTGCTTTAGAAAATTGAATTAGCTTGTGAATCTATAGGATTTTCTACAATTATACCAAGGAGAGTCTTCAAATGCTAATAAAGGTAGATTGTGTACATGTACTACTTAAATCACCCTCTTGTATGACCAACATTTGGAACCCAACCAACTAGATCAACACGAAACTCTACATTCAAGAGTTCTTTCTATTAGGAAGCCCCTTCTCGTGTCATACAAGCTAAGTCCTCCAAGATGGCACGTCAGATTAGGTAACAAGCATGGCAATTAGTTCTTGAATTCAATGGACGTGTGTGCCACCAAGAGGCTTATTTTTTTGTAGTAAGCAACCGCTTGATGGATGTATTCTCACTGATGGGGCATATCATAAGGCTATAAAACTATACTGATAGCCGAGAATATGAGTGGATAAGCGATGGAATCATTGGCATGTGCCATGTAAGGAGTGGAGGGGAACCAATAAGAGAGAATCATATGAAACAAAAAGTTATAGACAAGGAAGGAAATCTACTTGTCATAGAGAAGCAGTAAGAGTATGATGATGGATGATGAAAAATGTTAAATGTACTAAGGAAGCCTACGAAAGGAGACAAAAAAACTAAAAGAGAAGGGATGACAGATGAATATAGAGCTTTAGGAGAAGACAGGGAGGAGTAGAAAGATTCAAGAGAAGACTTGGTGGAATAGAAAGGGTGATAGAAAAAATGCAAGCTAAAGAGGTGAGTGTATCAAATATAATACTAGCGGGAGAAATCAAACAAAGAAAAGAATGGAAACCATATATTATCACATCGACAACCACTATAGCGTCCAGTGCCACAAGGACAATTTTCCAATACATAGTAGAATCTTGTATCTAGAGTGATTGCGTGCTCACTTGCAATCACACCTACTAAGGTGTGAAAGGGAAATATAAAAAATGATTTAATAGTCAAGCAAGGAAAATGGAAAGTGCCACTAAAAATTTAGATGAGGAGGGGAACTTGGTTATTTTTGAAGCCAAAAAATAGAACTTGAATTTGAGAGATGGGCCTCTCAGAAGTTCATATAAGTGCACTAAAAAATTTCCCAAGTTCTTGATAATGAGATCCAAAGTGGGAATTGCAGGCAAGGAGAATAGCTACCCCATAGCTTCAAATGAGATAATTAACACTAGGTGGAGGAAAATGGATACAATTGCATTGAAACTAGTCACCACACAAGGGGATGTGATAGTCCTATTGTGATGGTCACATCTCAATGATGTTGTATTACACAGGCTTGGGATCGAGGAGATTACATGCATCTCACCTCAGGCGAGATCACAAGAGGGTTTCTATCATAAAACTTATTATCGCCACATGTCGCCACATCCACTAGCCACTTGGGCAGGTTGAATGATGGAAGCCCCCTCACACCCCACCCCCCCTTTTGGTTAAAAATAAATACTAACTAAAATAATAATAAAAATTCACTCATGAAGCATAAATCAGTTGACTTGCATGGGGTTTAGTACCAACTAGGTCCCAAGTTCAAACTCTATGGGGATGGGTTGAGAATGGAAGCCACTTTCGGGGAATTAAAAACTATCCCAAGGGGCATCCAAGCTCGATTGAGCTTCACATTCCTGGTGATAAGAATCCCATTATGGGTTTTTTATTCTTCTTCCACCCAATAAGTAGGATGGTTCTGGCCTAGGCTCAACCTAGTCACAAAAATAACCATAATGTCACCTCAATTAAAATGTAATAAAAAATAAAAATAAAAAATTTGTACATTTCCATTTCTTATATTGTAATTATTTAATAAAAATGAAAATTTCATAATATGCATATCACACTAAACTAAATTTAAATAATAATGATTAATATTGTTAACAACATTAACATATAATTATAAATAAAAATATTTTTATAAATATAGAGATGTGAAATATATATAAAATATAAATAATAGTTATAAATTAATATCCATTTTAATATAAAAAATTAAATAACAATTCTTATTCATAGTTGGTATACTTCAAGGGAAGGGACGAGTAGAGCTACGAAGAATACTGTAAAACAAAAGTCTATACAGTTTTGAATTTGCATGGCAACAACAAGAGGAGGGAGTTATGCTTCCTCCTATCGTAATGTCATGTTTGATACATGAAAAGAAACCCAAGGTGGATTTTAGGCTCATATTAATGGGACTGGGGAGACTGGATGATGTAGCAAGTTGACAAAAATGAGGTGGTATTAGACTACAAGTTAACTTTGTAACCAATCAGCTGTGTAGAAACATATTTTCTATGTGGATTTCCCCCATGAGGGTCCTGTTTATTTGAACAATAATTGTCAGTTCCTCGTTGACTTCGCCTTTTATTAAGCACTTCAATCTGCATCATCGATCTCACTTCTCTAGATCCAATAGATATCACGTCGTTCGCTCACCAACTAACCTGGGGGATCTCCATTGTCGATGTGACCTGTTCAATCGAACGGCTGTCGCGCAATCTTGCACAGATTCTTGCGCGATCAATATCAAGTCGAGAGCGTGCAAGAAAAGTGGTTCTTCTCTGATACATGTCGACCGCTAAGGTTGATCACGTGAATTTTCCAAATACCATTTACGACCTTTTGGGCGCGCGATATATTTGCTTCCCACTTATCAAATACAACCCACATGCTTAATTCATAATTTAATAAAAACACTTAAGGAAAGGTTTAGTGGTTAAACACAATATTAACCCTTAACAATATTCTACTATGATTTATAAATAAAGTGTTTAAATAGGGAAAATACCAGTTTAAGGCACAGAATGCGGATAGACAGATACGAATGAATTTATACACCAGGATTAACACACAACACCATACTTAATCATTTATTCAACAAAATAGAAATTACAAATTCTTGGCCCTCTTGCCTCGATTACAACAGTTTTTCTGACCTCTGTTTCAACCTCAAACCCTATCTTTGTCACACCACTTGCTTACTCACTCTATTCTCAATCCTCTCTTCTAATGTCCCTGTCATTACATTTTTTTTCTTTTATGAATCAAATCCTATCCTAAATGCATTGACAACTCGATCCTATTTTAATCAATCTAACAATTAAATCTCTATTCTCAAGCTCTGATACACACATATACTAACAACTTATCTCATATTCTAAAAATAATACAATATTCTAATTATTACAACAATTGAATATAAATACAAATTCGAGAGACCCAACTCTCTATATTAAAACTGATTTTGACCACTCAGGTCAAAGAAATTCATCTCATGTTAGCCACAACATGTGAACATATAATCACATTGCTGGCTAAGTCTGGATGCTCCTACATCAGACTCCTGGGGAAGAAAATAATCCCCCATCAGACTTCCAGGATTGATTCCATACTTCTGTAATTCTCTTGTTGTTAACCAACTAGCATCTTCCACTGGTTGTCCCTTACATTTGACTAGATACTCAAAATAAACTTGTCCTCTGGTTCCTTTGGATACTCTTTTCTCCAGAAGAACTTCCACCTCTTTGTTAATTGTCTTTCGCATTTGTTCTTCCCAATGTAAAATATGTTCTTCATCTTTTGCAGGTTCCTTCTGTAACTCTAACTTTGTCTCTTTGTATGGATACAAATATGCAACATTGAAGATAGGTGTTATTCCAATCCCTTTTGGCAATTCAATTGCATAAGCATTAGTTGAAAACATCCTCACAATTCTGCATGGCCCTATCTTTTTCATCTTTAGTTTATTATAAGACCTAACATGAAATCTTTCTTTTCTCAAGAATACCATCACTAGAACACCCACTTGGAATTATTTCTCCCTTATTTTCATATCATCTCTCTGTTTGTATTTTCCACTGCTTTCTTGTAATATGCCTTTGACATCTTCCTGTAATCTCTACATCTGCTCTACAAACTCTTGAACTTTTGCACTTCTTGCCTCTTGTTTACCCAAATTTATGAGTTCATACACACCTCTTGGATTCATTCCAAAAACAATCTGAAATGGACTCATCCCAATACTTTTGTTTAGAGTTTCATTATAAGAAAACTTAGCTTGAGCAAGTGCTAAATCCCACTGCTTAGGATTGTTATACACTAAACCTCTCAACATGTTTCCCAAGCTTCTGTTTACCACTTTAGTCTATCCATCTGCTTGACGGTGATATGTTGAACTGAAACTGAGGTGGCATCTAGTTTCTTCCAAACAGTCCTCCATAAATGCCTAACAAAATTTTTATCCCTATCAGACACAATATTTACAGGCAATCCATGTAACCTTATAACTTCTTAAACAAACAGATTAGCTATATGTGTTGCATCACTAGTCTTTTTACATGCAATGAAATGTTCCATTTTGGAAAATCTATCTATCAGAACATAAATGGAATCATTCCCTCTTTGAGTCCTAGGTAATCCCAAAACAAAATCCATACTAATTGCATCCCATGATCAGTCCGGTATTGGCAATGGCTAGCACAATCCTATATTTTGGCTTCTCCCTTTAGCATGTTGACATTTTATGCACTTCTCAACAAATTTCTTAAGATAAGTTTGCATATTTGGCCAATAGTAAAAAGAATTTACTTGAGCAAAGGTTTTGTCTTGTCCAAAGTGACCAAATAATCCTCCATTATGCTTATGCTTGATTATGTTTTCCCTCATAGAACATTTTGGAATGGACAATTTGTTACATTTAAACAAAAAACCTCCTTGAATAAGATAAGCTAACCATTTAATTCTATTATCAATTGTTGGATTTTGTACAACTTCATAAAATATATTTGAATTTTGCATCATCTTTATACATATCAACCATTTCTTAAAACCCTACAACACCAACTCTTAATTCCTGTACAATGAAATTTACCCTGCTTAAAGCATCAACAACTTTGTTCAACTTACCACTTGTGTATTTTATCACAAAAGTAAATATCTGTAAAAACTCTACCCACTTGTCATGTTTTTGGTTCAATTTTGGCTAGTTATTTATGAACTGTAATGCATGATTTTCAGAATATAATACAAACTCCATTGGTAGCAAATAACGTCTCCTTTTTTTTAAAGCTTAGACAATAGCATAAAATTATTTATCATAAGAATAATATTTCTTCTTAGCTTCATTTAGTTTCTCACTAAAGTATGCTATTGGTCTCTGTTCTTGACTCAAAACTGTTGCAATTGCAACTCCACTAGCATCAGTTTCAACTTGAAAAACTTTGCCAAAATCAGGTAAAGCTAAATCTAGTTTCTCTATAATTTTCTTCTTCAGCAACTTAAAATTTTGGTCTGCTGCTTCTGTCCACTTGAATGGCTGATTAGCCTCTTTTATTTTTTCAATGTATGGTGCACAAATCTGACTAAACGTTTGATAAATTTTCTATAAAAACTTGCAAGATCATTAAAGCTTCTTACCTCGAATATGTTTCTTGGAGTAAGCTAGTTCCAAATTGCTTGGAATTTCTCTAGATCCATTTTCAAACCTTCTTTAGAAACTAAAAATCCCAAATAGATTAATTCTTCTTTCGTGAAACTACATTTCTTCAAATTTATCAATAGTTTCTCTTTCTGCAAAGTTCTTAAAACGAGCTTAAGATGCTCCATATGTTGTTCTTTACTTCTACTAAAAACTAGAATGTCATCAAGATAAACAATGATAAATTTGCCTACATATTCTTCCAAGACTTCATTCATTAATCTCATGAGTGTACTAGGTGCATTAATGAGTCCAAAATGCATCACTAACCACTCATACAACCAGTTGTTTCTTTTAAATGTAGTCTTCCATTCATCTCCTTCTCTAGTCCTTATTTGATGATATCCACTCTTCAGATCTATTTTACAAAAACACTTTGAACCACTTAAGAAATCCATCAAATAATCCATGTGTGGTAATGGAAATCTCTATACCTGATTGTAATCTTGTTTATGGTTCTGGAATCTGTACACATATGCCATTCACCACCTTTATTAGGACTGAGTACTATTGGTACAACACATGGTCTAAGACTCCCTCTAATTAATCCCTTATCCATCAGTTCCTGTACTTGTCTTCCAACTTCTAGATTTTCCTGAGGAATTAACATGTATGTTGCTTTGTTTGGTAAACTTGCTCCAGGTATTAGATTAATAGGATGACTAATACTCCTAATCATTGGTAATGCATTTGGAAACTCATCTATAATAATATCAACAAAATCATTCAACAGAGTTTTGATTCCTTTAGGTAAATCATCTAAGTTTGTGGAAGATAAAATTACCTTAGGTATCCCTATGACAACAAAATACATTGGTTCATCCTTCTTAACTTCCTACAACAATTCTTTCCCACTCATCAGCGTAATACTATTTCTAGACGTTTCTTTGACCACTTCATCCTTTAATCGAAGTAGTGTGCGTTTATTTCCATCCTTCTCCAGAGTGTAAGTATTTCTTATACCATTGTCAATAGCTTTCCGATCAAACTTCCAAAGGTCTTCCCAGAAACACATGGAATACATCCATTAGCATTACATAACATGATATCACATCCTTATAAGTACCAATTAGTATCTCCACCTTGTGTTGTTCTGTCACAATAAGTTGATGTCCTTTTCGCGGCCATGGCACTTTGTAAGGAGTAGGGTGTATATTTTTTACTAGTCCTAGCTTGTCCATAATTTCTGTAGAAAGAAGGTTATCAGTGCTTCCCACTGTCAATTATCACTTTACAACATTTTCCTTTGGACTTGCATGTAGTTCTGAATAAACTCTTTCTTTGAGCTAGTTCTCCTGTCTCTTTCTCTGCCTTAAGGAATACCCTTTCAACAACAAGGATTCTCCTTCCTTGTTTGCAATTTGAGGTTTTTCTTCCTCTACCACAGCCGCATTCACATTCCTCTGATTTGTTGCTTTACTATGAAGAAAGTCCCATGATCCATGTCCCCATTCTCCACGTGTGTAACACTGAATTTCTCTTCCTCGGCCTCTTCCTCTGGGTGCAAATCTTCCTCTAATAAAGTCTCCTCTCTCTGGTGGTCTACTATTTGAAATTCTTGTTTCACTCTAAGGGTGATGAAATATTGGTCTGGTAGTTCCTCTACCTCTTACTAAACTTTTTCCTCTATTCCTCTGATTTTGCTTTGTCAACATCTTCTCTTTTGCCTTCAAAGCTGCTTGATATGCATCTTCAATTGTCCTCAAAATCAACAAGCTGATTTCATCCTGTATGTCATATCTCAAACCATTTATGTATCTAGCTAACTTTTCTACATCATCCTCTGCATGTCCTGCTCTAATACTCAGCTTATAAAACTCTTTTGTGTATTTTTTGACAGTCATACCCTTTTGTCTCAAATTTTGCAATTTTCTGAAAATATTCAAGTTATAATATTTTGGCATAAACTTGGTTTTCAATTTACTTACCATTCTATCCCATTGTTTGATCTTGGACTTCCCCTTTCTCGCTCTGGAAGTTTGTAATTCATCCCACTAGATAGCTGCATGACCCTTCAATCTGGTAACTGCAAATTTCACTTTCTTTTTATCATCAACTACCTCACAGTTGAAATACTTGTCCAATGAACTGATCGAGTCCATCAATTCTTCAAATTAAGATTCACATCATACAAAGCTATTTGCACCTTTGATCTTCCACTTGCTTTGGCCAATACCTTGAGAACTTTGGCAGCGTCACTTTCATCCTCTTCTTCTTCCTCAAAAGATTCTTCTACAACATTGGAATCTCCTTCATTAGGTTCTCTCCTCTAAGAAGTGTCCATTGTCTCCATCCTTTTGCAGATTCCGGATCTCATCTAGCAAAACTGCATTTTCTATAGGTCTACCCCGACCTATGCCTCCTTCTCTCCTAGGTGGCATGTTTCCTGTAGAAAAGCTTAATCTCTATGCTCTGATACCAAAAATGACGCAAGAGGTTGATGGAAATGAGGTAGTAGTCTAGAATTAGATTACAAGTTAACTTTGTAACTAATCAGCTGCGCAAAAACATATTATGTACGTGGATTTACCCCTGAGGGTCCCACTTATCTAACCAATCATTATTGGCCCCTCCTTCACTTCACCTTTTATTAAGAGCTTCAATTCGCGTCGTCGATCTCACTTCTCCAAATCCAATAGATATCGCATCGTTCGCTCAACAACTGACCTGGCGATCTCCACAATCGATGTGACCCATCCAATCAAACCACTGCTGCACAATCTCATGTGGATTCTTACACGATCGATATCAATTCAATAGCATGCGAGAAAAGTGGTTTTTCTCTACTATGTGTCAATTGCTAAGGTTGATCACAGGAATTTTCCAAATACCATTTACGACCTTTTGGGTGTACGAGATACTGCCTCCCACTTATCAACTACAACCCACGTGCTTAATTCATACTTTAATAAAGACACTTAAGGAAAGGTTTAGCGCTTGAAAACAATATTAACCCTTAACAATATTTGATTGTGATTTATAACTAAAGTGCTTAAACAGGGAAAATACCTAATTAGGCTCTAGAAAGCTGATACACAGATATGAATGAATTTATGCACCACGATTAACACACAACACCACACTTAATCATTTATTCAACACGATGGAAATTACATAGAATTGGCCCTCTTGCCTTGATTACAATAGTTTTTTTGATCTCTATTTCAACCTCAAACCCTATCTCTATCACACCACTTGCTTAATCACTCTATTCTCAATCCTCTCTTCTAATCTCCCTGTCATTACATTCTTTTCTCTTTATGAATCAAATCCTATCCTAATTGTGTTAACAACTCGATCCCTATTTTAATCAATCTAACAATTAAATCTCTACTCTCAAGCTTTGATACACACCTATAATAACAACTTATCTCCTATTCTAAAAATAATACAATATTATAATTATTACAATAATTGAATATAAATACAAATTCTAGAGACCCAACTCTCTCTACTAAAACTGATTTTGATCACTCAGGTCAAAGAAATACATCTCATGTTAGCCACAACATGTGAACATACAATCACATTGCTGGCTAAGTTTGGATGCTCATGTATCATTGAACAAGAAAACAACCAGGACATTTCAACAAAGGATGCAAAGTAAAACAACTCAAATTCCAAAGAAGTTAATAGAGAGTCCTTAGAGAAAGGTCCGAGGCCTGCACATCTAGGCCAAAATGGGGCATGAAAGGCAAAGTCAAAAAAAGAACCCTAAGGCACGACTCGCAGATCAAAAAATCGAAGCCCACAAAGACCACATGAAAAAGTATGCATTGATCTATAAGTTTATGGGGATTTTGAAAAATCAGAAACTACTATAATCCTTGATTCAGTATCGCTGGAACCCCAAAGGGAAAATTGAACACGATCTGGGATCCAGAGGATTCTCTATAACTGTATGTTTTAACCCAGAAGACATAAATATGGTCGTTGAGGGAGGATTGTACTTTCTTTCCTCAATAGCACTATACATTCGAACCTCGAAGGAGAATATTACAAGAACAATAAACCTTTACCTTTATTCCAGTGCGGATAAAATTATATTGTTTTCCTTTATATTAATAGCCACCGAAAGCTCTAGAAGTTATTGATAACTCACTAGGATGCTTTTTGAAGCTATTGGAGGAAACCAATCTTGTTAAATACACTGTGTATTTTTCAACCTATTTCAAATGCATATAATAGGTGCTCTCTCAGATGTAGTAACTCTGCAATTCCATAATGAAATCTCGTCGTAGATCATTAACTACGAGCGTATTTCTTTCTGATGTAAAATATGCCATAAACAAAAGAATATCCCAAGAAAATGGCCTCTCAATGTCAAAATAGAGCACCCAATATCTTGTTTAGACAAGGACTTTGAGGGTTTTAGAAAAGTGGGTACAAATGTTAAAACAAGAAGGAAACAACAAGAGAAGCCTTCCAGTGAAAACAAGGAATCTAAGAACTGATATGATGTGTTATCTGATGAAACCCTACCAGAGGACAGAGAGATATTCAAATCTCAAGAACCATAGACATAGGAAAATAATGATGCAGGATCCTCCAACCAATGCAATATGCCTGGGGAAGCCATGCCACTCCCAAGTGATGGAAGGAGATCTAGGCAACCTTTCCCAATTTTAAAATTGAAATGATGACTTGGATGTGATTCCAAGCGAGGAAGGGACAAAAGATGAAGATCTAAAGGAGATTGTGTAATGAAAATTATTTAATCTGCCACATCTATTAGAATAGTGGAAGGCACGATGAGTGGGATCAATCCCCAAAGAGAAAATAGATTGGGTACAATATCTTGTCCTCACTAGGGAAGAAACTATAATAATGCGAACCATGAGATTTCGTGTTGAATCAATAGGTTTTGGAGTCACAATGAGCACCCAAATAATCCACACTATTAAGAAGGCTCTTTCGAAAAGAGGAAGGAAATCCAACATCTCTACCCTCTAGGAGCTTGGTTCCCTATTGATAAACTCAAGTAAGATGAACTCCTAAAACCCTAAGTCCTACCACCCTCTGTTCCAATAAAAATTTTAACATGGAATTTCTGAGGCTTAAATAGTGAAAGAAAATAAACAATTCTTAATGACAAGATGAGAAAATAAAACCCAAATATCATTTTCATTCAAGAGACTAAGTGCTCAACAGATCACCTAAAAATGAGTTGTGGATTTTATTTTTTTAGAGATATAACTATGTAGATATTGAAGCTGAAAATGTTGTAGGGGGAATATTAACCATGTGGAACCCACAAAAGGTACAACTTATCTCATATGAATCCACTAGGTACTCCTTTTCTTTAGTTATACAATATATTGGTTCTCATGATCCAATACTATGTACTAACATGTGTCCCCAAAATGATGTATGAGAAGCTCAACTTCATACAATCTTTGGGGAATCTCCAAAAAAGGTACCCAATATAAAAATGGATATTATTAAGGGATTTTAACATGTTCCTCTCCCTAGAGTAAAATAAAGGAGGAAGAAGGGGATCAGATCACGATTCACGGAGTTTCCAAAATTTGATTGATAAAACAAAGCTAGTGGACCTAGAAAGGAACAACGAGATAATATAGCAATTCACAGAGTTTCTATAATTTGACTGATAGAACAAAGCTAGTGGATGTAGAAGTAACCAATGGAATGTAAAATTGGAATAATAAAAGAGAGGGAAAAAATTTGGTTGCATGTCGATTGGATAGATTCTTAGTTTCAAACGATATAATCCTACAACAAATTACTCTAGAAACCATTGTACATTATGGTGGCTTTGATCACTAGCATGTCCTTCTAGAGGTCCATATTACAAGATTGCTAACAAATAGACTCTTCATGTTTGAGGGATTCTAGTTGGATCATCCTAACTTTGTGGACAATATGAAAAAATGGTGGGAGGAGGAGGGAGAAGCGAGAGTATCTAAGATATTTAAAATACAAAAGAAATTAAAACAGGTCAAAGATAAGATCATAATTAGGAATATCCATCAGTTTGGAAATATCTTCTAGTCCAGAAAGGAAATAGCAAAAAAAATGGAGGACCTTCAAATAATTATAGCTTAGGAGGGATATAATAATGAAAATAAATAATAGGTGCAATCCCTCAAACAGGAATGGAATGAGAGATGCAAACAATAGGAAAAATTATGGAAACCCAAATCTCAGGCTCAATGGCTTGAGGAAGGAGAAAGGAACACTAATTTCTTCCACAAAACCATAGTATCGCATAGGAATCATAAAAAAATCATAAAATTGAAGGATAGGTATGGAAACACATGCCATAGCCATTAGCAGATTGAGCATATTTTGATTCAACGTTTTGAGGAAATAGACACAAAATCGCAAGGAGATAGATGAACCGACATCCAGAAAATTTTGAAGAATGTCCCAAGAGTAATCATGAAGGAGTATAATGCCAATCTTATGAGACCCATATCCCTAGAGGAGTTGTAAAAAGTAGTGTAGGATATTCCAAATGGAAAAACGTCTAGACAATATGGTTTTACAATGGATTTCTTTAAACCATATTGGGATATTGTAGGCCGAGATATTTATGAAGTAGTAGAAGACTCTCACAGATCAACAATAATTCTTAAGGCCTTGAATTCCACCCTCATTACTATGATCCTAAAATAAAATAAGAAAAATTCCGAGACTGATATCATCCTATCACTCTTTGTAATATTATATATAAGATCATCTCCAAAGATATAGTAAATTGGTTGAATACTTAGCTCCTAGTTCTGATCTTAGAAGAGTAGATATGTTTCATGGAGGGGAGAAAAATCGTAGATAATGTAATCCAAGGTCATAAAATAATCCACTGCCTGATGTAGAAAAAAAGGAAGGAAATGTAATATAATTGGCATAGCTAAAGCTTATGACAAATTGAGATTGGAATATATGGAGAGAACGTTGACGAATTTTAATTGTAATCAATATTGGATCCAATAGGTTATGTTACTGGTCACTAATTGAAGCCTCTAAATTATGGTCAATGGGGCCCCATCTAGGCCCTTCTCCCCCACAAGAAGCTTAAGAAATGGAGTCCCACTATCTTTATTTCTCTTTATTCTGGAAATTGAGGCACTTAGTAGAACCATTAAAGAATAGACCGTTGTAGGGGGGATCAAAGGGTTACAGCCTGACCCTAAATGTAACCCAACTACCCATCAAGAGTTCATGGATGATACAATTCTCCATGGTTTTCCCATTGTCAAAGAAGTTAAGGCCTACAAACAAATATTAGATGACTTCGCCAAAGCTAAAGTTATGGATGTTAACCACTCAAAATCAATGATTTTATTTTTTAACACTCACATTGTTATGTAGAGGAATATCATAGGTATGCTAGGATTCTAAAGGAAAGCATCACCATCAACTTATCTTGGAATACCATTGACAGATAAATCTTGCAAAAAGTCAACCTTGGAAACCCTATATCTAAATTAGAACATAATGTTAATAGGTGGACATTCAGAGACCTGAATTTCATGGCTGGGTGAGTGCTTACAAAAATAGTACTCGAAGCCATCCTTGTGTATTTTCTCTCTATTTTACCAACCCCTAAAGGGGTCCTAAAAAAAGATAAATTCAGTGGAATTTCCTTTGGAGGGGAGTTGAAGAAAGGAAAAAATTTGCCTTTGTAGGATCTCGAGATAGTAAATGACGCCTGTAGTGCAAAACTATGGTGGAGATGGATTAAATATGTTACACTCCATTAGGCTTCCTTCTGGAAAGAAAATTATGCTCCATAATGGAACCCCTAAACACCGATTAGGTTTAATGATAAGACAGTGCACTCAGCCACCTCGACTCTGGCTTGGAAAAATCGAGGAGTAATACAAGAATATTATTTTTGGGAGATACAAAATGTTAAAAAATCCCTATTCTCAAAGGATGCATGGCAACACAAACCTATATTAACCTCACAAGCGAGAATGGACCTTTAGAAGGAAATTAAGAGAGTTGGTAAATGGGAATTCCACTAGTATTTGGACCTAGTGGGAGAAAACCCTAAATAGAGAGAATGGACATCTCTGAGCTTCCACTCAGAGGAACAATTAGCCGAGATTTGTGAAGACCTGGAAAATGAGCTATAGAGAAGAAAGATAATCTTCTGCGATGATTAAGACCAGTTAAGGTGGGGAACACAAAATGGAGGACAATCTACTCCAAAGGAATATCACCTTTACATAAGAAGGCACCAACAGGAAATTGCAAACCCTGTGTAGAACAAACTTTGTCTTATCCCTCATTGGATCAAGATAAAATTGTTCACATGGTTGGTGACATAAAAAAATATATTAACTTGGGAAAACCTATGTCAAAGAGTTTTCATTGAACCCTGAAGATGAATTCTTTGTGAGAAGAAAGAGGAATCCATCAACCACCATCTCAGTTAGTGTGATTATACTACTACCCTATCTGACTATGTATTTCTAGTGTTTTTTCAATTGGATAGGTAATGAGACAACATTCAGGAAAAATTAATCAATTGGTGACAACAAATCCTGGAAAATGTTTCGGTAAACTATGTCTAGTGTTTGATTCCAAGATTTGTAATTTGGGTCATCATGAAGGGAAGAAGCCAATGAATATTTCAGGGTAAATCTTTCGCATCCACTATCATAATTGCGGAAATCTTGTGACAAATATGAGAAAGAATCCTTAGTAGCAATCTTTGAAACTTTGAGAACCCAACAAACTAGGAAAATAGAATCCTTGAAATTCTAGGGTTGAAAATTGCTCAATCTTACCATAACAAGAGGAAGGATCCCCAACTCCAAGGGGCCACAACATCATGGTTTCCATCAACTCATGGATTCTTAGAATTAACCCTAGATGCGCCCTCAAATGGTAACCCTAGTCAAGCTGATGTGTGGGGGCGAACGAGCCTCAGCATTGAGTAATTATATGGGCCTTAATTCACCTCCTAAGTTAGTGAAACCAACTATTCTCATAACTTATTGCATGCTTTTGATTATATTTTGTTTATGAGGTAAGTTAGAGTTCGATATTATGCTTTGTGGTCAAATGTGCACTTAATGGAGGATTAAAATAGAAAATCAAGGGATATTGGCAAAGACCAAGGTAAAAACTCGAATGGGACAAGGGAGAGGGATTATAGAAGGTAAATCCTCCCCATTCACTATCCCTCCATTCAAATATTCCTCCATCAACTCAGAGTGCAAACAACCAAATCATGAGGACTATAAGGCAACTAAGCAAGTGAGATACAAAGCACTAGTTTATCTCAAGTTTGGGAGCCAAGCCTGCACTAATTTTAAGGAAGTCATTGGGGAATTCAGATGTATAAGTAGAGAGGCCTAGGACCTCAGTAAGATTTAGATTTTCTTTGTAAAAATTTACTCTATTTTCGAGCTACAATACTTGTGAGAGTTATTTTTTATGTAATTTGATATTTTGGTAATAAGAATGAGTTTTGTTTTGAGCCAACCCTGAGTTAGCTCAGAGGGCTGAAGCTCTTCGGTTAGGGCCCAACCCTAGCAGCCAAGGCTCCTCTTGATTGTACATGTATGTTTAGTATAGATTCATAGTTTAATTGCTAATTTTCTTATTAGATGCATTTCCATTACAAGTAGTGTAGATTAGATTGGTTGTGTGATAGTTTGCTTCCATTTGTGCCTTATTGCAAGTAGAAGGTTAGAAAGGAGAAAAAGTATCACCACAAGGTTGTTAGAAGGTGTCTCAGCCTCACTTCCTCCCTCTGGGACCATGAATTAAGAAAGGGAGCCTTAAGCAGCCCCAAAAACATAGATTTCTTGTTCTTTTATGACCTTTGGAGTTTGATGTCTTTAATTTAGTATTTGGTTAATGTTGCAAGGTAGATTTCATTGTCATATTTTCCATCTCCACTTCTACATTAGATATCACTCATGCTTTCATTCACTTCACCAACTTTCTTCATGAACAATAAAGGCAGTTGATTCATTAGTTCTACTTTCTGGTTTATGAAAATGTATCTTGTTGCATGACTTTTTTGAAGACACACATGTCTTATGAAGAGTAGGTGCTTCAGGATGAGACCAAAACTTTAGAGCCAACAACCACATTCCACTTCATCCACCTTAGCCATCCCTTGTCCCCACCATCACCCTCACTAGATTTTCATCATTTTTCATTGAAATTCTCCCAAACACATTGAGCGAATCTAGCCATCTCTTACCTTGGATATTGACTCCTTAGTGATCCTAGACCTTCTAACATGTCATTCCACCCATAACACACCTTTCCTAAGCCTCCCAACACATCCAACACCTAACAATTAGCTCTTGATTGTTTCCTGTAGGTTTCCTGTAATTCCTATAGGATCATCGTGTAGGTTTCTAGTACATCCTGTAGGTTTTCTTGAAACAACCTGTTTTGAGGCTGAATTGATGGGAAACCTCTAGGAAATCACAAAAATCATCCTAGGACCCCTCCACACCATCCAACCACTTCATAAACCTTCCAGCCATCCTCAAACACCTTTGATCCACCTGTCACATCCACAAGAACAATTAGTTTGCATACTTGATTTTGCCTAAAAAAACCAAAAAAGTAAAAACAGATTTAGTTCAGTTTCTTTACTTACAGATTAGTATTGTTTGATGCTTTTAACTTTTGCAACTTAGATGGTAGCATTTGTTTATTGTTGATTTAGCATTTCTTCTTAGTATAAATTCTTAAATGGTTAACTAGGGTATGGTGTGGTTTAGCATTACATGTTGGCTTTCTCCATTATTACAGTAGAGTAAATCTCTTAGAGTAGATTAGCTTTTCTTCCATCAAAGAATCAAGATCCTTCTGACTCTATAGAAGTTTGTCTTGGAAAACCTGTGGTCTCTTGCCAGCTGAACAAAGACAATGAGAAGAACCATCACTTCTACTTATGCATACAACACTGTCACCTCCAAGTTTGTATGAACCCTGGGTTGATAAGTAAAGATGGTATCCCAGGAGTTTCAGCATCCTTGCTGCAATATTGGCGCTCATCAGGGGAGGGGGGCAGGGCATAACAAGAGACAATGAAAGAATAATTCAAAGTATTTACTTCAATAATTTAAAGAAGAAACAAATAACATTGCAAAATTTCATGCTTTGGAATAGTGGTTGGTGCTTCTTGTTCAGGAAAGAATTCACAATATCACCATTCAAGGGGACTTGACCGTAGTGATAAGGGTGGCGAAGAAACTCTAGTGTGGTACAGACATAGGTATGGTCATGAGTTAGTGGAGCCTAGAAAATATCATAAATCAAATTCAAGGACACATGGAAACCATGTGAGTCGTTGATTTCAACCTGTTACACATATCACTGAACAAGGTGGATGATAGGTTGGCTAAAAAGGGTGTCGTGGGACCATAAATAATTGTGAATGAAAATGTGTATGAGTTCGAGATAGACCATTAAAATCCAATTGTGCTTGTATGGCTGAGATAAACTGGCTTGAGAAATGTCCACATCGTGAAGAGAACATCGACGATTTCATAAGCCCCAGAGGGGGAAAAACTTAAGACAGGATAAATGATTAACGAAAGTTGAAAACCTAATCCAACACACAACCAATCTGATAAAGGATGATGAAACTAGGTGGCATGAGAAAAAACCAAGTGTTTGATACATGGATGGTTACAGTAGGAAAGACGGTGAATGATGGAGGCACTAACCCCAGTATGATCCCTCCTTTAATTGTACTCTTGAGAAGAGGCATTAATACATTCAAAAATAATTATCAGTTGAAGCAGTTAATTCCTATGTCAAATTTGGAGATGATGAAGAGATACCAGAGGAAAATGAATAAAGTATGTGGGAGGTTAGCACAGATGAATTTGTGTAGTATATCACACTCTAAATGGGAAATAATGGTAGAATTAGGAATGTTTCAACATAGTATAAACTTTGGGGTCTGCGCAACAACAACTATTTATTTCCATCTTTGTTTGGCATTTTTTCATAGTGAAACGAGTCGCGAGAAGTTCAAACGACTGAAAAACTTCAAACAACATTATTTCGACTTTGGAGGTTCTCTAATAAAAAAAATATAGATAGTTTTAGGTAGACCTATCATTATGGCAAGCCTCAAGGAGGCCCACAGAGGGGAGCTCCCTATAAAAAAACTAGAATGGAGACAATTTCCTAGGAAGCTATGCAATCATATCCTACTTTAGTCTCGGAGAAGGCAAAAGTGATCCTGGCATCAATGGAATAGGATGTCAGGGAACAGAGAGCTAACAAATCTGAGGGTCAAGTGGTAGAAGAGGTGGACTATATAATTTATATAGGGGTCACGAAGACCCATGAAACCCTTTTCTATAATATTGTGGATATTGCATGGTGCATGAATATGCTCATGAAAAACGTGATTACTAAGACTAGCATGGGCTTGGGAAACAATGTTTGTCGGTGAAAAAAGTTGGAAATCATCCAAAAGCATATGGAGCACCTGGAAACTCATTTTTGAAGGTTGGTAGATATTGCAGAGAGCTAGAAGGACTGAATGGACACCCTAGCCAAGAAGTTTAATGTTATTTTGCATCATGTGATCTGGACATAACTCCAGTCAATGGCAAGGGCAACTGGTGTAGGTGTAGTGAGTCTATGTCCGAGGTATGAGGTTGAACCATATCACTAGGAGAGTGATCCTTAGCATGATGAACTAGCGTGATCACCTTCCCTGAACCCTAACTTTTATCACATGTTGTTTGTGGATCTATGGCTTCTATTTTTCTAATGTTATGATATTTCTGTTATATACAGTCTATTTAGAGAAGATTGTAGTGTTAAGGTCAGGTGAGTTTGAAGGCTTAAACCTCCTTAGTATAGGGTCTGTACAGGTCATGAGGAAGGCAAACTTCATATGTATTTTTGTAAAGTTTGGTTCAAATAGAAGGATATGAGTAATGTGATGAATAAACATTTGATAAAAACATGGTTTTATTGTAGCTTTACTAGTTTCTAGTTTGGTATGCCAGCTTGCAAAGGTTGTGTTTTTTTTATAAATATGAATGAAAATACCACTACTTACTTACAAAAAAAAAATTATTATTAGATTTGAAAACAATATATTTATATTTAATTAATAAATATATACAAACTTAATACTTACTAAATAACCTCTTTTTTCTAAACTATATAAATATATAGTCAATGTTTTCCATAGCACATTAAAAAAAAATTAAGTTAAAAATATTATAAAACATGTCATAGAAAAATGCAAACCCCATATATATGTAATTATATGGATTATTAGGATTTAATAAACTTAAAAGTAAGTAATTTATTATATATAAAATGTGAAATTTATATAAATATAAATAGAGTTATTAAGAAAAAGTGTAAATCAATTTTAGGTTTGTATCTACCAAGGAGGAATCAAATATCTCGAAGTGCAAACCTTTGTGTAAGTTTTGTGGACAGGAAAGGGTTTGCACAGTTAGAGATTTATCTCTCTTTGATGGTTTCTTAATAGATCCATAGTTAAAATGGATCAATGTTGGTTAATATAAAATCAAAATACTTCATTACATGAGATTTGTCAAGATAGTTACATGTTTAGATTCAACAAACAAGACTTATATATGAAATAGAAAAGGAATATTAGACATCCTTCCATTAAATACTATCTTTTTCAAGCTTGACTATCATGTGACTACCTATATATATGTAGTTTCTACCAATAAGGATTTGTGCCATGCCATTTTCGAACTATGCAATTCTACTTTTCACCCTACAAACAATTTCAATAAAAAATCAATCAGACCATTGACGAAGGATCCACTCTCCAGGATACTCTTTAGCAATTCACGTGAGATTCATAAGAGATATTCTGTCAAGTACAAGATTGGAAAGGATTACTTTCCAAACATAGTTATCCTTTATACATGTTGCAAGAAGAATAAGAATGTGATGGAGCGAGCTCTAGCTGTAGTTAATTTAGCACAACAACAAAAGATTTTTGATCAAGTTCGAGAGTTCGATAAGCAGATTCATAGCTTATAGGAGGAATCATAGAAGGCCATAACTATTCTACGGGATCTTTAGCCTATACTCAAACCCAAATACATGAAACTTTGTAATATCAATTTTTGATGTCAATACTCAGTGGCAAAGTTTGCTTGCTTCGTGCTCTAAGAAATTAGTTGCAAAGGATATGACCCAATTTTTTCACAACGCTACCACTTTTCTCACTGCATGGAAATATGTTATGGACAACTATAATAGTTTTAAAACCCAAGTGTTGTAGATAGTTTTGAAGTTAGGTCCTTCATTTAAAGGAGAAACACCAATATAGGGACAAAGTGTATTAGCATCACCTACATGACCAAAAGAATTGTTTCAAGGAGAAGCACTAGTATAGGGACGTAGTGTATTTCCATTATTTATATAACCACATGAGTGAACTAGTTTGAAAACATATGATTGACTCAAGGCTGAGTCAATAGATTATGGTCAAGCCTATTGTATGCTTTGTTTTTGTGAGAAATTTTGATCAACTTTGTCAAAAAAGAGTGACATAGATAAGAAGTGAAAAAAAAGAAAGGATAACAAGTTGAAAAATGGAAACAAAAAAAAAGAAGACAGAAAGCAGAGAAATAAAGAAGTTACATTGGAAATTGCAAAAGCCATTCAAGAAGGATTGATATTTCAAGTATGAAAGAATCAAGCGAGAAGTGGACCAAGCAGTTAGATCTCGTAAAGTTGGCTGAGTTGGACCAAATTAAGCAAGTGAAAATAAGAATTGAGAGGAAATATATATATATATATATATATATATATATATATATATATATATATATATATATATATATATATATATATATATATATATATATAGATACCCACAAATATTGACTTTCTGATGGAGATATATTATCAAACAAGGGCCATTACACTGTCAGAATGAAGACTCGATTTTCTGTGTGTCTTATTGTATTTCGATCTAAGTGGTCTGGAAACAAGAATTCATTCAAAGTATCTGAAAGATATACCAATGTATTTGCGGATTTTTTATGTAAAGGTTGTATTTTTTGGGCTATAATGAAAAGGAATTCTTTTTTGGGGTTCCATATACATGTGTTTATGTAACTTGTGTTGATTTGTCTAGCTTCTTTAAATAAAAACTAAAAAAATCTATGTTTATTGTTGTCATGTATATATTTATTATTACACACGCTTTTTGTGAGAGAGTATGAGTTCAATTTATGTTTTAACTTTTAGAATGAATCTTGTTTCCATAGAAACCGCAACACATCATTTAATAGTCTCAACACACTTCTGGTGAGACCTTCCTATGTTGTGAAGGATTGAAAATGTTGGCATTATGATATACTATGAGAGGCTCCTTTGTTGGCACACTGCAGTGGAATCCTGGGTCAACACCGTAAAAAATTTCCACCAACAACAACATTTTTTTTTTTTTTTATAGTAAATCAAGGATGAGCACTTTTATGATTTTCATCATTTGAGTTTTCCATGATTCCAATGATTTTGAAGACAGATATATGAGAGAAACAACATGTCCAAGTAGGTCAAGTGATCAAACAACATTGTTTGGCACTTTTTAAATAAAATTGGTAGACATTTTCATCCTATAGCATTCCAATACCTTTACAGATACTGGAACACTAAAATTGAAAATTTTAAGTATTGACCTATGCATAGTTCAAACAATCCTTTAAATACCATCTGAAGCTTCCTTAGATTTTTAAAAGACCCAGTGGACCCCAAGAATGTGAAGGGTGTTTACGTTAGAGGATTCTCTTGTGAGGCTCCCTTCATTAGTGATATTGGTCGCTCGATTAATCAAAGGATTCGTGAGCATGCCGCTGACATCAAGCATGGACGGACCCACTCCTCTACATTGACAAAGCATGTAGATAAATCTAAGAATTCCATTTGCATTAAAGAGGCCTAATTTGTTGCTAGGGTTATTTCTTTCCATTATCATAAATTGAGGGAGGCCCTAGAAATTGGAAAAAGACCCAGTAATTTGAATAGAGATGATGGTTGGATTATTAGTAGAAGTTGGGTTCCTGTCGTGCCCTCCTAGTTTTGTAGGTTCCTTTGGGGGATTTATTTCTTTTGTTGATTGATTTATGTAGGTATTTGTGTCCTTTTTATAGTATTTGTTGTTAGTTTATTATCCATTAGAGTTTATATTCTTGATCATTTGTGTTTTCTTAAGTATTTTATCATCCTATTTGTTCTTAGCTCCTTTTAGTATTTTTTTTATTTGTTTAATGGGCCTCAACCCCCTATTTTGTTGTTGACCCCGTTTTATTTATTGATTACTTTGACTTGAATATATATTATTTATTTATTTTTATTTTAGTTTAATTTATTTCCATTAATTATTTTTATTTATTAAATGATATTGTCTCAATTATTTTTATTTATTATACTTTTTTACTCCCCTCCTTGTTTGGAGTTTGACTTTGATTTTTTGATTCCTATTAGTTTTTTTTGGATTATTTCCAAGTAATAATTTTTTTTAATAATATTTTCTCTTAATCAATTAATTTAAATATTATTTTTCAAAAACTAGTTGTTTAATATAGTCGTTACTTATTAATATTTATTTTTAATAAACTAATAAATTAATATCATAATTTAAAAAAAAAATTCAAAATGTAACCGTTTAATATAGCTATTACTTAATAATAATTTTTTAATATATTAATAAATGAATAACATAATTTTAATATTATTGTTCAAATATAGCCTTTACCTGAAATTATGGTCTCTACATTGCTCTCTATTTAAGCCTTTTCCATGGTCTGCCTCTTCATCTGGTCCGATAATGAACCACACTTGTTGGCTCGAAACGTGTTGGCCAAAAAATTCTCTTATGTCATTTCCATCGAAAGACTTTTCTTAATTTAATCCTTCTTCTCCCAACCAAAGAACTCGTAAGATCAAATATACACAACAACAAATTCTGAACCATCTTAATGCATGTGTAATGTGAGTTAGTTTTTTCAAAGGTAACATTTTTTAGGTAAAGTGCCTTTAAAATTTCTATTGGTTTATCAAGAATTATCAATATTACTATTAAAAGAGAATTCCTTTGGGTACCATTAAATCCTATATTTACCACTCATTTTTAATCCTAATACTATAATATGTAACCATATATTATTATCCTAAAGCCTTTCTATTGTTTCCCCTACACATCCCATTTATAAATCACGATCTATGCCTTTCATTCATATCCCACCCTCGTTATCGTCTGAGAAAATAATCATAAATTAATCATGTCGTTGTTGGATGAATGTTGTGTATTATTTAAAGTGGTCATATGTCCTTATCATGATCTTATGCAATGAAAATAATTATTTCCCTTTTTTGATGCCAAGTTTTTGTAATACTATGTGTTTCTATCTATTCTATCGTACTATACTTTCTTTACCACTACATGGCATCATTAGAATAGTTGTCCTAAGGCCTTGAACAAACATTGTTGAAATTATTTTAGAGAATATAGAATGAGTCAGAGTACCCTATTTTAGTACCCCTATAGATTTGACCCTCATTCTAACCTTTGACCAATTCCCTTGTCCACTCTCGACTGGTGTACTTTTGGGCTGGTATTTTCAATTGAAGGAACGGTAGGTTTTACTCATAAATGATATGATTAAAGATGGTAATTGAATTCCATGAGATTTCCTCTAAATGGGCCCTCAAAATTACTCCCAAAAACCATTTGAGCTTGAAATTAGATTGGCCTAGCTTCTTTCCTAATTTTTAGAGATTTGATGACAAATTCACATCACAGTTCACACGGTGTTTTGGTGAATGGATGGTGAAAGTTGGTAAATAAAAGCTCCAAAATGGAAGAAGTTGTAGCCAAACCCAGTAACCTTCCCATGACTGGGGAGAGGTGGTGGATGAAACTACCACTTGAACCAAAAATCTATAATTGGTTCCTCAAGCAAAAATACCACAAAGTAAATTGGGTGAATGATGTCCCACGGACCTAGGTAAAGGATGAATGACATGCATATTTGGTGGTCTCACAAATATTTATAGCTTGTGAGGGTAGGTGCAAATTCACTAAGTTGTGAAATGAGCTCACAACAAGATAGAAAATGTAGATCAACGTCTTAGAATTCATCCTCTTCAGGGGGGAAACCTCCTTTACATTACACAAATGTACAATTCTTGGATGATACAAATGACAAGGCCTCCTTTATATATATAGGAGTCTAAGGGGTCATAATATAATCAGAGGAGACATAACAATAATAATGTAAGGGCACGATAATAACAATAGTGGGTTTCTATGGGGCATAATAATAACAATATGGGGACTACATGGGCAAAACAATACAATAAGGGGGTTGTACTAATAACAATAAGGGCCTACACTAGTAGTATAGGGACCTAACATGCCCCTCTCCTTCAAAAATTGTTGTCCTCAACTCTTGAGTAGTTCTTGATGCTTTTGTATAAAATTCTTGTCCTCCCATGTGGAATCTTTAGCAGGTAAGTTCTTCCACTTAATGAGATAATTTGAAATTGATCGATTTAGTAGATTTCGGGTTCTTGTTTCTGTGACTGTTACGGGTTCCAATATGATTTTTCCTTCCTCGTCAAGTTTTGGTAATATTGATTGAACAGCGATCTTCTGCAGCTTTCGAACGAGTGGCCACACTTCTTTTTCATTGTTCCATTCATCCTATGATCTGTTTATCCAATCTAGTTGGATAATAGAAATGGCACAAAACAATGCTTCCACATCCTCACCCTTTCTTGAGAGTGCATCTACAACAACATTTTTCTCCCCTATTATGTAGATGATTTCAAAGTCATAACCCAACGTCTTTGTGACCCATTCTTGCTGTTCTTCTGAAGATAATCCTTGTTCTAAAAAGTATTTATGACTCTCATGATCTGTTTTTACCTTTAAGTGTCTTCTCATTAGGTAAGGTCTGATGTTTGGAGGAACACTTCATGGAATAAAATGAATAGCATAATCATTATCATGAATAGGTGGGAGTCCTTTGGGAGTCCCAAATACCTTGAAATGAATGTCCAAGCATTTTTGGAGATTTGGAGAAATAGAAGATTTCGATGTGGGAATCTTTAGAGAACATAATTGTGCAATTACGCCTCTTTTCTCTTTCTTTAGAATCTTTGTCACTCTTTTAGAGATGATTATATTTCCCAGTTTCCCTGTGATACTGGTTAATTCAACTTCCTTCCCTTGTGAAGAAAATTTCATGAAAATTTCTTGAAAATTAAAAGCTATTGTACCCAAGGATTATAGCTATTGGACTCCTCGTACAATATCAACACCAACCATTGGAATGCAAAACATTGGGCTATTCAATACATATTCTCCCATGGATAGCTTGATATTATGGCACTTTCCAGAGCAATTTATGGTTCCTTCACTTCCAACCATCACTTAACACTCTAGTGTTGGATATAGGAAGCAATTCAATTCCTTCGCTATCTTACAATGAATAAAATTATGGGTACTTCCTGAATCGATCAACACTATTACCTTTTTCTTCTTGATATGTCCTTCTATCTTGATATTTTGAGTAGTGGTAATTCTATCCAATGCATTACAAGATATTGTCGGATTCATTTCTTGATGCTCTAAGTGATCTTTCGCTTCTTAAGCCTTTTTCTTCTTGATATGCCCTTCTACCTTCATAGTTTGAGGAGTGGTAATTCCAGCCAATGAATTACAACATATGGTCAGATTCATTTTTCTTTCTCAATGAGATCTTTCACTTCTTGAACCTTTTTCTTCTTGATATGTCCTTCTATCTTGAGAGTTTGAGGAGTGTTAATTATTGCCAATGCTTCACATGATATGGTCAGATTCATTTCTTCTTTCTCTAGGGTTAGTTCCTGGTGTATATCCTCTTCCTTTGATGTTTCCTGATTCTTTTCTTCCTCCTCTCCACAATCAATGTAAAATGATTTCTTCTCATCAAACTTATGACCTTAAATGTATTTGTTATCACAATTGTAACAAAGCCCTTTTGCTCTTTTTTCTTCCAATTGTTGTGGTGTCAACCTTGTAGGTCATGGAAGGTAGTTGTGAGCGGTAGACTTCCTTATTGCCATAATTTTTCTTTCCACTTTTCTTGCCTACCTGAATGCCTTCTCCTATGAACCCGGTTCCCAAAGACAAACCTCATGTTAAATGTTATCCTTTAAAGTCCCTATGGAGACATCAAACCTCTGCCCCTTTGGAATATCGTTTTCCCTTATATTCAAGTTTTTAAAGTCCTCAATAGGTTCTACCATTGAACACTTTTGTTTGAGATTTATCAATTGGCTAAAGAAGGTGTTTCTCTTTATATCCTCATAAGTGCTATCATTTCCTCTGTGAAAATTGACCACGTAATATGTGGTTTACGAGAACAAAGCCCTTTATACCATAAAAATTGATTTGGTCCTAAATAATTAGATGCAATACTTACCTTTTGTAATAGTGGTACAACATGTACTTCAAAATATTTCTCCATCTGTAGTATCTAATTTACTAGATCCTTCCCATCAAACTTCCTCATCTAGATTTTTCTTGATTTTAGGAGTTCGATCTTGAAACAACTGTAACTTTGTAATTTCTGATCTTTAAGTTCTGAAACTTTGGTCTATAAAAGCCCTCTGAGTCCTCTTTCTAACTCTGCAAGGTTGATTGCAACTGGATTCCCGAAGAAATATTTATTCCCAATCTCCCACAATCACCTAATTATAGACTAGTTCATCATAGTGAAATTATATGACACACCACATGTCACTGTTTTAACCTTAGGTTCTAAGACATATACCCAAATAAAATAATACCCATCCTATTTCTGTAACTTTTGACGAAATTTCAATCTGATGCTCAGAGAGAAAGCTATGACGATTTTCCCAAGGTCACCTATTTAGGATCTAATTCGGGGATATGTAAAAACCCTAAATTCCTCACATTATATATCCAAAAATATAGCAAGACAAGATGTTAAATTTGGAGCTGAGGTTCAGAGTGATTTCTTCTCAAATTGGTTTTGTTTTTAGCTTCTGAAACTTTGTAGCGAAAGAGTTATAGTGAAACTTCGACGATGGTTTGTTTTAGATGAAATTATAGATCTTGCAAAAACCTTAACTTCCTCAAATCATATCTCCAAAAATATAGTGAGACAAAATCTGAAATTTGGACCGGAGGTTCATTGAGATTTAGTCTCAAATGGGTGTTTTTTCTTAGCTTCTGAAACGTCTCATAAAAAAATGTTATAGCAAAAATTTGATGATGACCTGTTTGGAGCAGCGAAGCCCTAGAATCCAAAGCTCTTATACCAACTGTTATGAAACTAGCTCACCAAAAGATAGATCAATGCCTTATAATTTAGCCTCTTCAAGGGGGAAACGTCCTTTACATTGCAGAAATTAACAATTCTTGGATGATACAAATGACAAGGCCTCCATTCTATATATAGGAGTCTAAGGGGTCATAATATAATCATAGCCGACATAACAATAATAATCTAAGGGCACAATAATAACAATAGTGTGCTTCTATGGGGAACAATAATAACAATATGGGGACTAGATGGGCAAAACAATATAATAAGGGGGTTGTGCTAATAAAAATAAGGGGTTACACTAGTAGTATATGGACCTAACAATGTAAATTGGGTGAATGATGTCCCACAGACCTACGTAAAGGACCAGTGGCATGCAATTTTGGTGGTCTCACAAATTATTATATCTTGTGAGGGTAGGTGCACATTCACTTTCCGTTATATGTAAGAATTTTGTTGCACTTCAAATTTGGTAATTTGATAAATTTCCCTTGTTATCTTTGGTAGATTTTGTTAAATATGTCGATGATGGTCAAATGTAACAACAAAAAACATAAGGGAAGCCTGAATGACCAGGGGTTGATGATATTATTTATAGAAGCTTAATTTCATAAGAGATGGAGAACTTGGGATACCTTCTTGGAATTAAAAGTCTGTTTTAACTTTGTACCTATGGAAGAAACAAAGGAACAAAGTAAGGTCATAGTTTATAATAATGGACAAACGATTCATGTTGGAAACTTTGGTTCCTCACAAGCTAAAAGTATTACTCCCCATGCAAGGAAACTAAGGAAAATGAAGCCATGAAAGAATCTCCAAATAATCCACCTCTGATCATCCTCTTCCAGGTCAAACGATCACTAGAAATATGACTAAGTAACATGGCACCAAGAATAATTCATAGAAGGAATGTTTATAGCAGAAAGAAATCCTTTAGGTAGAAACTAGATAATGTCCAATCTCTTTTGACAAAAATTGAGAGGACAATGTTCCTCACAATGAATTCTTAAAATTTGTTAGTAAACAAAAAATCTAGGGCCAAGACTCTTTAAGCAAATTATTCCTTAAACTAGTGAGATATAACAACATTGATGACCCAAGTATGCCATTTTGAGGACCAAGAAAATTTTAATTTTCCTTGGTAGGTGAACAAGAAGATAATATTAAATCCCTTAGAGCTCCAATTCCAAGACTCTGTAACCCTTCTTAGAATGAACTTAAAGACTCATCAAAAAAATATAACATTAGAAACGTGATAGGGATGAAGCTAAAGAAGAAAAGCGAGAAGATTAAGAGATTAAAATAGTAAGTAATGGAATTAAAATTCCTAAAGATGTGTATATAAAGTAAGAATAAGAAACTAAAGAAGAAAACTAAGAGATTATGGGAGGAGATTAAAGAGTTACAAGAAGATAATACGTAAATCAATAAGCATATGAGGAAAAATGTTTACATCTGGACAATTGAAAAAGAAAATAAGTAGCACTACGGATTCAGGGCTTAACATGTTGGTTAAGGAATCTTGAAACTCTTGAAAATTAGGACCTTATTTTACAGTTTAACCAATTTTAACAAAAGCCTCAGCCTGGGGGGTAGTTGAACCCTTTTTTTGTCCTATTTTTTTGGTTTACAAACTACTATTTTTCTACCTATACGCTATCATAGTACCTCAATCCAACCCTAATACTATTCATACACATAACATTAGAACTTACCCTTTTTCAAATACTCAAGGCAAAATGAGTTGTTTATTTTGTTGCTAGCTGATTGGATGCTAGTTGGCGATTAGAGTAATTGGTTTGTGACCATCCTTATCATCAGGATAAGGTCAATTGTTTCCATGCTACCAAGTAAAATTCTCTATTCATGGAGATTGGGATGAATAATTTAAAAACTAGTGATGATATTAGACTCCTCGATCTAGATATTTCTTAAAATTTATTCATGGTCAATCAGGTCTGAGTAAACAATATAGCTATTTCTTCCTCTCATCCATGAGATCAGAGGAGATGATCTTATCTATAGTTGTGGTTCTTCTTATAAATTATATATCAAATCTTGCATTGGAATTAGCATGGAGGAGATATTTTTTGTAATCTTGAGTCCTTGAAAGAAGACATGTATTAATCCTTTTTCCAATACTATCAGACTATGTTATGGATTTTATGTGAGCATTCTAACTCTTGTGACCTTTTTTTTTTAATGAAAGTCTTATTTTTATCTTTAGTGCAACTATTCTAGCACTTTTGTAAGTTATTATCTTTCCTACCTAAATTTCAAAGGACCCGCCATCCCTAAATTGGCAAGATCTAAGTGGCTTTTTGTTTTATTTCAGTTTTTTCTTGTGATTCTATATTGTATAACGAGATATATTGCTTCTCATAAATTAAGTGTTTATTGTGTAGCAAGAACCCTACATATATATAGATAGTATTATTTATTTGATATGGGATATAATTCATCGTGATTGAATTTATTTAAAATGTTAGGAATCTCAATTTGAATTCGTAATCACTTGCAAATTTTACCATTCATGGTCTAACACAAAGGAAGGAGTACATTCTACCCCTTTCCCCTATTCCATACTTTGCATATTTCTATCTTAGATTTAACATGGTATTTTAAGGAATCTATATGGATTTAACTATACACATATTGATAATATATTGAGAGCCATTTTATAGCATTAATTAAATCATGTCTTCATACATATACCTATGTATCGTTTCTTTTACCTTTGAATAGAGTGTATTAACCCATATATTGTATGCCTGAGTGTTTACATATAATAAGACTTAATATCTATATATAGATCTAATATTTTTTATATGGTTTATAATGAAGTGATATAAGGTTGAAGTGAAACTTGAACAACTTCTTTTTTGATATACAATGAAATTGTTTGATGGGTTGTTGAAGTAGTGAAAGATTGTCATTGATATGAATTCTTGATGGGCTGTTGAAGTGTTGGACATTTATAATAGTTTCCATGCAACATAGTGAGCCATTTAATATCCCTTGAATATGTAATGGATTTTTGTACCATTGATTTCCTGTAATGGTGTGAATGCTAGTTAGTGGTGTGATTTGATTCTTTATTGAAGTGCTTTTCATTTAGGTTATTGTATCTCTACACTATTGGAAACCTGCATATTATTATCTCATTCACCAGATAGGAAAGTCTATAGGATTTTTTTGGTTGGACTTCTATTGGATATTTTTGGATGCACAAGAGTAAGAGTGGTTTGAGAAATTGAGAGTGATTTTACTTTACATTGTTGACAACCCTATTCTCTTAGGGAATTGGCCAATCATGATATATATATTAAATATCGAATCATTATCAAACACTAATATAGTATCCACATATCTTCCCTAAATATTTTAACTTACATAAACTATGAGTTTAAACCAAAAAAAGGTTTTCAAAATTATTGGATGTTTATGAGTGTGAAGATGAATGTGTATATGCAACCCAGGACAAAACCCTAGTAGATACATAATTGTACAGGGACAGTGTATTTTAGTTCGAAAGTGCAGAGCCTCTACAAAATTCCTCTAGTACACATCCATTCATTCATAAATATTCCTTGTTGTGTTCTTGTTAGAACCATCACCTTCTAATGTGTGGCATTTATAGAGTCCTTGAATAGTCCAATAGCATATAGATAAGATACCAAGTCCAATGATAACTTGAGATATTTGTCCTCTTCCAAACAAGGTTCTATTTTACCATAACTCCTTTCACTTGTATTCAAACCCTTTCGAAGTGGTGAGAATAAGCATGAGAATTAAGCTAATCAAGTGGAAGATTTATTCATGAGTGTGAGTGGGGAATCAAAAGAGAGGGTAAGAAATGTGCAATTAATTTTATTTCATGTTGTGCATGTTCTTAGGTTATCATTTTTTTTATTTCCAGTAATAAATTTCTAGATTGTGAATCCTGTAGAGTATTTTTTAGACATAGGTTACTATTTTTAGGTTTAGAACCTTTAGTTTCACTCCCTATATTCAAAATTCACAATTTCTACAAACTGGGTTGACAAAAGACACTTTGATATTCATTATTTTATCCAAACACTACTAATATGAGATCTCAAATTTCAACCTACCTATAAATACCTTGAATATTTGATCATAATCCCCAACAATCTTGTTTGGTCCCTAATGGATCTTCTTCAACCATGTGATACATTATGATGCAGACTTGGTCCTATGGAATTCTTTCAGCATCACTTGCTTGATTTTCTCTATGGTTCATAATTATCCAATTGGAGCATTTCTCTTGTACTTCATATACCATGTTAATTTTTGATATCTAGAAGCAGTCTAAATCTATATAATCTTCGTGGGTTCATCTTGGACATTATTTTCATCCCATACTACCTCACATACAAACAAGTGTTTCTCAAGATCCTTGGTCCCAAAACCATGAACACAAGAATCTTTGAAGTACCTTCCATTTTCTTCTATGTACTTGTTATAGATAATTTATTTATAGGTATATTCATTGTCTACTACAGTGCTCTCTATGCGATTTTATTTAATCAATAACTCTTCAATCCTCTTCCCTTCAACAGGATAGACTCACTCCTACTAGTAGTCTAACTATCTTCACTTTCCCTACTAACTAAAGTAGTGAAAACACTACTTGGGGAACTTACCAATTGATTAATTGATGCATGTGATTTCATGAGTTTGACAGAGGGTGTATTCTAAGCATGGTCATTGGGATGTATAGGCTCTACTACTGTCAAGTTGTGTTGTAAAATTCCTCCACCCTATCTATGTGCAATATGCCAATTTACACTCTCTCATAGCTTCTCTAGTCTCTACCACTCTTTCTTCTTATATCTCCTCTCTTCATCATCTTCAATAGAATTGAATCAACTGCCAGTGGAAACACATATCTTTCTTGTCTTTCACTTCTACCTTAGAACATTCTTCCACTACTTAAGACTCTATTCTCAAACTTTGTCATACTTGTTTACCATGGATTACTTCTTGGGTTCGTCCATCATACCCTTTAATAATATCTTTGAAATTCTCAACAACTTCTTCATTCTCTTCATCTATATACTACTATATCCCAGGGACTATTCACTCAAATTATTCCCTGGTTATCATCTAGCTATCCCTTAATGAACTAAGCATTTAGCCACCCATGTTATCAGACACTATCTTCAAAACTCCCTTATCATATAAGAACAACTTAATGGAAGTGGGAAATGATCTGATGTACCTCCCATGTGGTCCATTCAAAAAATTTCATACATCAACACTATAAAAAATGATGAATTCAATGACAAATTTTGTAATATATCCTCCTAAAAACTCTCAAGCCAATAGTTATTTGCATGGGAAATATTTTTATCTACAACCTTTAACTGCTGGACCATCTCAACAGTCCACCACTTTGGCTCCATAAGTCACCAATTTCATTTTTGATCATTAAATTTTTGTATCTACTCTCCTAACCGTTCTAGAAACTCAACAAGGAAAAATTCGTAGAATTTCATAAAAACATACCATTTAATATGTTCATCAACGCTAATTTGTCCATGTCAAATCTTGCTAATAGTAAATTACAATTTATTTTCTTCAATCCACTCGCTTACTTCCTCCTTAGTGGGAATCCACATCCCCTGCATTAATAAATCTTGGTCCAACAAAACCATTTGTTAGCACTACATATAATCCAACTTGGATTAAAGCATGAAGTACGGGTAACCAAACCCCACTAAGTATCATACCTTTTGATATCTCCTGTAAAATAGTTGAAGGCTCACCTGAGGCACCAATGGGGAATGTAGGGGCGAGACTTCTGCAGAAGTGAAGTGGATTGGAATTGAATCTGTGCAAAAATACTATAATTCTTATCTCATCATTCTTAAACTAATGCCAACACAATAGATATTGAATTATTAATGGAAAAAATTAAAAAATTTATTGATAGGTGCCCAAATTTTACTTCATGACATAAAATACATAGTGATACACCAACAACCACTAGAAATAGGCATAGCCAATACATTATGCCACCATCTCATAAGAGAAACAATATATATGAACAAGTAAATCATTGATTATCTTCCATCAACATCAGAATATGCATTGGGCACTAAATTATAACATTACCATCTCAATTAGATTTGGCTCACTAGCCTAGTTATCACGACATTATAGTCTTATAGAAACAACAAATCGATAAGAGCTAAGACTACACTAACATCAAACTAACCCAAAACAACAAAAATTGAGCATGAACCAACCCAATTCCCATCAACATTTACCTATTTATGCATAGTTACATATTCCTTGGTTGACTTTGATACCATGGGAAATACCAAGGAATATACTTACCATGGGAAAAGAGAGTATACCTTCTAATCTTGAACAAATATAACATGTATATATTAGTATTTTAGATTAATCACATCGTTGAGATTGGGTCGACATTTTGAACCAGCTAATGTTGTTCATCTTCAAGACAAGGTGAGAAATCAACAGATCTGAGGGAATAAATAGCAAGGACTCATCACTACTCAGATTTAGTCGTTGGATATTAGTCGTTAGGTAATTTGTTAATTGTTTAATAATTTAGTTGTTATGCAATAAATAAATATTATGTTTCGATATTATAATTTGATAATATAAATTTAGCTGGAAAATAGCTATTATGTGATAAATAAATATTATATCTCTATATTATAGATGGAATAATAATTTTAATATTATATTAAATAATATAATAATATTGTTAGTTGAGGTTTGACCCATTATGTTAGTTAAATCATCTATAACTAATTGATTAAATAATTTAATATTATTAGTTCTCGTAATAATAGAAAATATAATCAATAATGTATGATGGTATTATTATTATTATTATGATTATAGAGATTCATTAGTTTAGAACTATTATTGTAAAATTCTAAATAAATATATTAATTTCTGTAATAGTAAAATATAACTATTTTAATGTAATATTTTAATATCTATAAGGATAAAAAGACTATAATTGGAATTTGGTAATTTGCTAAATAATATATTGGTGGTATTCATATTAAAATTATTAATTTAGATTTATTATTATAATATTTTGTATTGAGTTATAATTCAAAGAATGGTATTCTTATTAATTTAAATTCAATATATTGATTAATTTGAAAAAATAAAAACATAATAGGAAGGAGGAAAACTACACTACCAAAAAAATACAACATGGTTCGATGATGTGGTCAAACATAATGATTCTGACCTATTTTATTTGTGTGTCACTCCATTTGACATGGTTCTCCTTTCTAGAAACTCTATGAACTACTATTTCCATGACAATTCTATGTGTTTCTTTCTCTTCATTGTTTTTGCTACACTTTTTTTCACGCAACTCCCAAAATTGTCCCAAAAATTCAGTAATTCTTCAACTCTACTTCCTAAAACTTGCCCTGACAATTCACAACGGATTTTTTTAAGCAAGAGTATTATCTATCATAGCTTAGATTTTTTATCTCTGGGATCAAATATCTTACCTATAGAATAGTTTAGATCCAGTTCTTGGTGCTCAATTATAGATACCCCAATTGAAATATCATGATTGTGTTGGCAACAAAGCATTGATTCTTAGTTTTCTAGTAAAAAAAGGACCCAAGATTTTTGAAATAATGACACTGATTGAAAAAATTGTAGTTGTTTTTATATACAAGCATATATCCTATAAATTAGAATTGGATGGAAGTTCCATAGGAAAAGAGAAGGCGTATTGAAAAACAACATAAAGAGTTGGTGTAAAAGGCACTACAACCTGAGAATAGGAATTTCTTTTTATGTAAGCAAGGAAAGATAAATTGGCCCAATGTGTCCTCCTAACAAGTTTTGGGGAGGAAAAAGTAGAATTATAATTAATATTGGCATAAGAATCTCTTGTCGAGTGCTTGATGCATGTTCCAAATTCTCTAGTTCCAAGGAAGGATGAGAACATATAGTCCTCCACTATGTCATATGAAGAGTAATATGAGTGGTGACATCATTAACATAATAATTCAATCATTTAACTATTGAACATTGTTCAATCTCAGAATGTTTAGTGGGTGGATTAATTATAGAGTAATTTGTTGAGAATCTGTAAGGAAGAGAGACAACACTAATTTCCACGTTAGAACATGCAATCGAAATTCCTCTCCAACCATCATTAAGCTACAAAGGATAGTGTCCTGTTCCACATTAAAATCTAATGGAATATTCATATGATAAGGAATGCCATGTTACCTAATAGTCCAAAAGCGTGGGAAGCTTCCCAATAAAGGACTCAAATAGTGTTGAATTTAAACCATTCATTAAATGTGAGTTTTATGTTCAAAATTGAATTCATGGATTCACAAAGGGCATTAGTGTATATGCTCCATGAGGTTGTGAAGTTGATTTTTTTCTATTTTAGATGGATCTCTTAGACCTTATAAATCCTATGCATCAAATTTTTCCTAAGACAATGATTAGGATGGTAAATCTCTCAGGATGAAATTACCACCAACATTCTCCCTATGATTTGTTTGAGAGGGAGCATTTGTTCACAATATTTGTGACTATAATTCTTCTCTATGTCTATGTAATTTTTCTCTACCTAGAGTTAAGAATTGTGATTTTACATGGGATTTTTAGATGAATAATTATGTTTCTCCATCTCTTGCCTATGTCCTTTAAATCAATCTCATATATCAAGGCCATAGGAATTCCTTTATAGAAAATTGTTTTTACTCATGTCCATCTATATTGTTGCATAACTTCCCTTGCTACCAAAAAGTTCAATTATCTTGGAAATACTCTTAGGTATTTGTCTGCCTCTTTGAACATTGGACCATCTACCAATACTATTAGGAGTAGTCTTTGAATGGAGGTACCTGCAAGATGATCCTATATAAAACATTCCCTTAGAAAAATATTCACATGGGGTAGCAAAATAATCATTGTAACCATATGACTCTCGGTTCCTCTCCTCCACATAATAATATATTTCATTGTCATCAAGGAATCTATCAGGTGACATGATATTGTGTTTATGCAACTCACAATACCAAAAACATTCCTTTCTACCTTGGTATGTTTCCACATCAATTGTGTGTTCAATAAAGTGTGTTGGAGGTAGCCATATGGGATATGAATACATCTAATAATTATTGAAGTATAAAAACCATATTGGGGGGTATTGAATTAGTGTGGTTATCTGATTTGACAGTGTGAACCAAACACAATGAAACACAATGGTTCAATATGACTTTCTTAATGAGAGTTTTTCTAATAGGAAGTTTCTTTTTTAAAGTGAAGAACCAGTGAGAACATAGGTGGGACCTCCATGGTACAAGTGGTATTGATGATAATTATCATAATGAATAGTGTGTCTAACCTATTGATGTGTAATTCCAAGTAATGTATCGACACAATCAAGAAGAGAAACATCACATGTCAGAGTACCTCGAAAAGGGCGAATAACAAAGCTCATTACAGAATACTGGGAGATAGGAAGATGAAGTATTTCCTTTTCTACCCAACCGAATAGATATGGGGTTGAGTGTGGAGTAGCTAGAAGGCTAAGACATTGAACCAAGTCTTGGGCCGCAATATTCTTTTGACTCCCATTGTCGAGGATAAGAGTAGCCAATTCATGCTTGATCTAAAAATTATGTGTAAACGGTACAATAGAGGTGTTGGCTTCATTAACAACCAAGAGAATGAGAAAGGGATATGATTCAAAAGGATTTTTGAGAGAAACAACTGCAAGATGGAGAGAGGAAACTAATTTCTTGGCCTTGGTAAAAATATTTTTGTGAGCGTGCATAGTTTTAAGTTGTCAATAGCCAATAGAAGTATGCAAATTGATCTTATGGAAGGTACACTAAGGGGTATTGTGAGGTGTGGATGATGAGGCATGGGTCACATTATAAGGACTATCACAAGAAGGACTATCATGAGAGGGACAATATTTGGGTTGAGGAGATCAAATTCGAGGAACCACTTTATGTTCCATAACCAAGGCTCAAAGAAAGACCTTTTGCAAGGAAGGACTATCCAACAATTCAACTTATGCACAAAAAACCATTAACAAACCAAAATTAAATTTCACAATAAGTACCTATTCCATATCATAGATATGCATTTGGATGTGAAACTTGCAAAAGACCTTAATGTAGGCACGTACTGGCTGGTTCAGTAATTGGTGGAGCTACAACCACTTTGCAAGGATATTATGGAGATATCTCAGGGGATAGAGGCATGATCTTCATTTCTAATAGAAGTCACCCCAAGATGTGATGTGAGCAGGAATGGTCATTTCCATATCTTTGAGCTTAATAACCGAGGATATAGTCTCTAACTGGTTATCCCACCATGCTTGTTCCATGCATTTCAATTTTAGGTTGGAAATTTGAAGCTTCATGTCCTCACGCATCTCAGGACATGTTTTGAAACAGGTGGAGGGACTACAAATCCAAGAATCAAGAAGCTCTCCATTCATTTGGCCAAAAATTTTGGGTAATTTAAAGTGTTTATCCAACTACATGTGTCATGGAGGGTGTCTCTATTGTTGCAGATTGATTAGCTCATGGAGAGCCATAGCCAAATCCTAGATTAGTGAGTTGTCGGATGTGGATTCTTTAAGTGGTGACATGATTTCCATCCATTGAAATGGATTGAAATGTAGGTCCCAGCGATGAGATGGATCTAATTGCATTGAGAAAGGTACAATGGGAAGGGAATTGAATAGGTAAGGATGTGGAACTATCGAACCATGATTCTGTGAAAAAAATCTATGAATAAATTGATCGATTCCCATGTACTCCTTGATGTTGAGTAGCGATGTGTTGATATTATCTTCTTTGATACCAATTGATCTACATGCATATATGAAAATTATTAATGATACATGACACAATGCAACAAAAGAGACATAAACAACAAGATATATAAAAGAATATGACCATTCTATTATGAGGAAGAGGTCTCCCTTTATAAGAAATGCAACAATGGACACGTAAACAACAAGGTATCGAAACGAATACCACCATTCTCTTATGAGGAAGAGGTCTTCCTTTATAAGAAATGAATCTTCTTATTAACTTCATTAAAAATAGTTTTTTATGGAAACAATAAAATATTATTAATATATTTCCTTCATTTTTTAAGTTGCCTAACTAGTTTGCATGAGAAAATGGAAATACATATTTTAGAAACATAAAGGTGCTTCCTTCCTCCTTATCAGTTTCCCTGGAAATGAACACCTTTCTTGGTTTTCCAACTTACTAGATGAAAAAATAGAATCAAACAACAAACCACATAGACATGAACATGACTCAGACTCCTAATAGCCAGAAACAAACCAGACTATGGACAAACGAGAAAGAAAATGATGAAACTATGAAATTTGATCGCCTTGAGAGGTGCATTCTACAACCCAATATGAGGGTCATGTGTAATTTCATCTATGGTAAATATGGAGTCGACATGTAATAAAGTAAACTATCAAATGAGAATTTTAAACTCAAAATGAAAACTCTAGCAAAACACACACCCCCCCCCCACCCCCCACAGAAGAAAAGGGAAGAAAAGGGCCCAAAAATGAAAGTGTTAATTTTGGATCAACAATTTTTCTTTTGGGTTAATTTTTCAACATTTTTTAAAAATGACAGTGAAAACCAATTTTTTTGTGCCAAAAACAACATGAAAACAAAAAGTGTTGATACTGGAATAACACCCTTTTTTTCGAGTTAAATTTTCAACATTTTTTAATAAGGACATTAAAGAAAAATTATTATCATTCCAAAAAACCTTAAAATTCTAGTGATTTTCATCAATAACATTAAAGATAAAATATCACATCTCTAAAAAGCCTTAAAATTCCAACATTTTTTAGGCATGGCATTAAAGATATTATACATGACGTCTCTGAAAAACCTTAAAATTCCAACAATTTTCAGCCATAGTGTTAAGGAACAAATACTTATAATTGTTTTCAGCCATAGAATTAAAGATAAAATATCATGATTTAGAAAAACCTTAAAATTTTGACAATTTTTCAACCATGGAATTAAAACGGAAGATCATGACTACAAATCAACATATTTCAACTATGGGATTATGGAAAAAAATTATGACATAGAAAACATTAGAAATGAACACCTGATTGAAAGAGTCATTATACCAAAGAGTAATTTCCCTTTTTAATTGAAAAGTATAGCATTTTTAAAATATTAGCCTAAGATAACTTGACATATTGCAACAAAAATTTAAAAATAAACCATCAAATTGGCACATAGTGTAGGCCAAATCGACCCATTGTAATGAAAACTTAAAGACGAACTATGAAATTTGCACTTCTTTATAGGGTGAGGAACAATGTACATGAGAATCTATGGTTATGTTTGAGTCCTTAGATTTGCTAGCTCAAAATCAAAAAATTAGGTTTGGAACTTTCAAGCTAATGCTTACCGACACATAGTTGTTGGTTATTTGTCTTTCCTAATTGAGGCTCTAAAAGTTTTGGTAATTATGTATATTATTTTGCCAAATATAGATTCTGGAGTCTATCACTAACCATTTAAGGATTGGGTGAGGAATTTGAAAGAGTAATGCCTTCTTCCTTTGATTAGCATTTGAGAAGACAAGGGAATTTTTAAATTGATGATTCTGTTGCAGTTTAAATACCCATCATAGGGTAAGACATCATGGAAACCATGCTATGATGTAAGTTTTCATATTTTTTTTGTGGAGTGAATAGGCATTCACAGTGTTTTTCTTGGTCATGACATTATCGAAAAATTTCCACTGGACAGTGAAACTACTGACATGTATTTCATGGTGCAAGGACTTTTAGTTACAGCTTTTTCATGCTACATATACTATCTGGACAACATAAATGTATTACATGTTCTATAGCCCTCTTAAAACAAATATAGTTTGCATTTTGTCAATGTTATTGTTTCTTTTGGCATAGCTCTTTTTATTGGTGGAGATTCGATTTTCCTTCTTTTCTATCTATACCAAAATATGTTTTTTTAATATTACACTCTGCTATAATGTACAAGCTTCAATCGTTTAAGCTGATTAAAAAATTAATGATCAATCATGTTACAAAGTTTTCAATAGTTAAATTTATGATATTATCCTCCTCACATATCAAGAAACTAAAAGGCATCTTTATCTTTTGAAGGAATTTACTTTATAAGTTTAAACTCTATTATGAATCCCAAAAGCAACATGATACCATGTGATTGTACGGGTCCCCAAAAAAAGTGTAATGGGTTGAATTTTATTTAACAGGAATGTCAAAGTATAAGAAGAATTTTTAAAGGGGCAACAAATATTTTATTTAGTGTTTAGAGTCAATGAGAATGAGGTAGATGGATTACCTAAATGGTTCAAATTTGGGTGTATAAAGTACATTATGTCAGTAGAAAAGTGATGGAAGAATCCATGGATTCAGAGGCCCACAACGAATAGTTGGTCACTTGGGGGAAACCAATTCCCTCTGTGCTTATGACTCTTGCTCTTCCTCTACTACCCAATCCAAGAAATTGCATGATTATGTCTATAGAATGGTTATGCATACATATTATGGTTCCCTTGTAGCTCATAATGGGTTTAAATAATTTCTAGCCTAGACAAACATAGGAAAAACCAGAAACAATACAATATTGTGGAGACGAGCATGAGGGGAAATTGGTTCTTTAAAAAATTTGAAGGCTGGACAAATATGGAAAACCCACTAATCCATATATGTATAGAGATAGAGGACTATGGAGAGGACTGGGCAGATTTGTCCAGTGACACAAGAGCTAAGAAATACCTATTCCACCAAAGACAAACCACAATTTCCATTAAATAATAGGGACTTACGTCAACTAACTATAATGAAATCTTGTGTAGAATCTAGTGTTTTGGATGGGAAAATAACATGCCTTCTCATGGGCACTCACTGGCTGATTGTACCACCACATCACGTCATATATGTTATCTCAGAGACATATGATGAACTCAAGAGGTATGTAAAGGAAATAAGCTTTGTGTACATTGGAGCTGACAGGGACTAGGAAGGTATTGAGAGTCTCCAGAGATATGGGTAGGAAGACCATATTGATGAATGCCTTGATGTGGAGTGCTTCGAGAGGGAATTGGGGATTTTTCCCAAGGAATAGTTTGTTATTCCCCTTGAGCCATCAAAAGTTTGTTTGGAGGTCCTAAATAATTATAGTTTTGGAATTTTTAGCCTGCCATTTGTGGGCTTAATAGTGTGCTTAGTTTGGTTATGAGCTACACCCTAAGTGTGCGCAAGTAGTAAGTCATAATGAAAATGAACAACATCAAATTACTAATATTGAAAGGGATGTTTAGAAAAAGTAATAAAGGCTTAGAATATAGTCATCTAACATTTTAGTGGAATGGATTCTCTCTTAGTTTCATGTGAGCTTTGTTTGTATATATCAAGTATATAGGTTGGATTAGGCACGACTGGACAACTAGCTATAGGGGTTCCATTAGAAACAAGTTGCTATTGGGAAAAAGGACAATACAATTAATTTCATTGAAAATAAGAGAAAAAAGGTTGAAACAAAACCCCCATGGTGGGAACATCACACCCAAAACAACATTTGCATGAATGAAAATGGTTGTATTGTTACAATTTACAATAATATGTTACATATTTATGGTGAATCATTCTTTACTTTGGGGAAAATATTTCCTATTATTTGTATCATGTGTTAAGGATACTAGTAAAAAGAAGAGAATAATTATAGTAATGTTATTGAAATCATTGGGAGGTACATAGGTTTTGAAAAGGTTATTAATATATAATAATAATTAGTTAGTTATAAGCAATCTTACTTTTCATTAGTGGCATTGTTATAACTAAAAATGAAGTTTTCCTACTAAGAAAATTCTAGAATTTGGAAATATATCCATCATATTATATATTATTTTATCTAGCTTATCTGATGTCATCTACTACCTATATTTTTTCAAAATCTATCAAATATTTTCTATTGGAACTTGAAACACCATCTTTGAATATTAACAAACAATTTATGTTAGAAATGTTAAAGAATTTGTCAAAAATCTATCAATTTGGCATAATGTAAGGGATTTGTCTTTATCTTCTAACTCAGAATGACATTTTGTTTACTAATTTTTATTTTCAATGATGTTTTATATAGCACAATTCTTCTCAAATTTATGCCTTATGATGTTTCCTTTGCAACATTTGCTGCAATTGCTAGTTTAATTATATTGAAAATAATAATAATTATTTATTATAATATTATAAGATTATGATGATTATGATGACAATAAATGTATTTTTATTAATATAATGGGGTTATAATAGTCATATAAATTATTATATTCTTATTAATAATTATTGAACATAGAACTTTTTTTTTAATTATATTGAACATAAAATAGTTGTTAAATAAGTTATTTTATTGTTTGGAAGGCTATCTTTAATATTGTTTAATTTACTTGTTTTTAGAATGCTAATTATGTGAAAACTAATAATAATAATTATTATACATATATTTGATGTCGAATAAGGGATAAAATTTGGATATTGCATATCTGTTTTTGAAGAATTATATACTGTTATAAGCTAGGGTTGCATATTAATATTCAGGAATGAAAAAAACTTTGAAAGAAAATACATTCAAATTCAAACAAATAACCCCAAGTTAATAAAGAATTTTCATTTTGATCACTTCCTTGAGAATTTAAAATAGAATGTGAATATTGATACATGGGAGGTATGCTTATAATTAAAGCTAATATTTTGGGTAAGTATTTTTTTAAATTGTTATATATATATATATATATATATATATATATATATCTTGTTTTTGATTTAAGATACGGGTAAAACCATGTTTACAATGAAAGGTTAAGACAAATAAAAATAAGATGGATTTATGGAGACTAATAGGCATATTGAAATAATATTGGGTCAACACCTTTTTTATGTGAGTCATTTCATAGAGATAGACAACTTTTCTTTAGACATGGGAAAGTGAGGAATATTTGAACCTCTAATCTCAGGGTACTATGTATGAGGTTATAGTTTCAACTATTTTTGAAGTATAATGTTTTGATAACATGTGTTTAATGATGTCATGCATATGTGGTGTTAATTTATCATGATAATGGCATTGTGCACTCATACTGGATATGATATGCATAATACAAATTATGATGTTGTAATATGAGGTATATTGACATGTGGTTCATTTATTATATGATGCCATGCTATATCTTTGATGTTGATATGATTATGTTATAACTTATGATTGTGAGGCATGTGCTAATTGCATCCATACTTTATAACATGCATGAGCATACAGTTCTTTACTATTCAGAATGTTTTGATTAACAATGATGTTATGTTATCATGATAACATGCAAGAGCTTGCATGTCAATTATTTTTATGATGTTATGATTATAAATAATGCAGTTGATGCATGTTGAGATGTGGTGATTCGCAGGAACTCCAAAAATGGGATGAGAGTACCAAGTTATTTGATGATCTTGTGGGAGCCCATACGTTTAAGGGAGACTAAGTAAAACCATATGGGTTGGGGACATACTCAATCAACACTACATATGCCGGTGGTTCCTTTGTCTTGTACTGCTCTTGAGGAGCTATGGAACCATCTTGAGGAGGCGAAGTGGCTGATATTATAGACCAATTGTCTACTATTGGATTGGGATGTCGATGTCTCCTAGGGGTTTAAGGACTTCGATTCCTAGGTTTGAACCTTAGTGAGTGTGGAGGGACCAAGTTAGCCTTTAGAGATGCTTGGAATACTTCTGCATGGAGTACTAAGTCAAGTGCCTACCTTCTGGAAGATGAGGTCTTAGTCGAGCGCAAGCCTTGGGACCAACCTTGGGCTATGGTACTGACTGATGATGCTCATGCCTAGTTCGGAAAGTGGGAAAATGACAAATATTCCTTGGGATTCCCAAGTGTTGTGGATAATTTTGATGCATGTTGGTTATACTAGATCAGTAGAGGGTGTAGGGAAAATATGAAGCAATAAATCACTAAATAAAATGTTAAATGATTCAACTTAACTTCGGGACAAAGTTCCTTAAAGAGGGGGAGTATGTAATGTCCCCTAATAATAATAATAATAATACTAGTAATAATAATAATAATAATTAATATAATATTAAAATATAAGTAAATAAATTATAAACAATAAAGATAAGATAATAATGGTAAATAAATAATAAAAAATTAAAGAAAAGATAATAATAGTAAATAAATAATAAATAATGAAGGGAATATAATAATAAATAAATAAAGTAGTAAATAATAATAATGGAGTTATATATATATATATATATATATATATATATATATATATAAGTAAGATATAAAAATAGTAAAAATAAGTAAAGTTAACAAAAAGTAAAAGGGAATAAAATAAGAAATAATTAAATTAAGATAAATATTAAATTAAGTAAAACTTAATATAAAGAAATAAAAGTTGCATGTTGGCACATGGAATGTGTGCATACAGACCTATTTCCATTGTTTGGTCTATTTAATAGATGATAAGGAAGAGGATATTCATCATTCTTTCGTCCATTCTCTTGGGAGAAAAGTGTTGTGAGATAAAGGATTTCCGGGAAGTAGTACCTTGGTTGAGGACTTGGGGATGGCCGGTTGTAGAAATATTATGTGAAGCTAATCCTACGGTTGGGCTCCTTTTTAGATTTGGTACCTCATTTGTAAATTCGTTCAACAATTTCACTACACTCTCAAAATAAATAACCTTCTTTTCAATAGCCTTATTCGTTAATGTCTTAGGTTTCTTAATAATAACCTTAGAATTGTCTTCAGTGTTGTGTACTCTGAGAGAAATCATAACATTTTCAACCACTAAGGCTTCAACAAACTTTTCTAGCAATTTTGAGCTTTTTCAACAACTATTGCAACATTAGAAGGCAGGGCAGTAGTACAATAATCTTTTTTTATCGAATCATGAGGTGGTACGTCAAGAGGAAATTTATTCAAGATTGTAGTGAAACAATGATTGAAATATTTTACGTTTCCATTGTTACACATCTTCAAAGCACTTAATTATTTTAACAACAATGTTGGCATTTTCTCTTCAATAAATTTCTCCAAGAAATCATTCTTCAAATATTCCATATTGGTAATAGAACCTACCAAAATATTCTGCTACTAGGTTGCAAATTTATTTTCAAATGTATTGTTGAACCTCTAGAGTGTCCTCATTTTCACAAACCCTTTTCCCTTTCTTTCATCCATTTGGTGCACATTTTTGCTTCATCCTTGAATTATGAGGTCATCCAAGTCATACATAACTATAATAAAAGGTAACATTCACTTGCAACTCATATTTTATGATTTCTTTGTGAAATTGGTTAAAACATTACTATAATTACAAAAAAGGTGCATATTTTGTAGCTAACTAGCATTTCTGCAACTAAATCAAGGGTTGAATTTGTTCTCATGAGTTTTAAGTGAAGCGGGATATATGGATAGATGCAAGATGTCAGCTACATGGGTATCCTCCTATTGGGATTAGTTGGAAGTTTACAAAGTATGAGAATCATGCTAGTCAAAGCCAGAGTCAAGCATGGTTATAGAAGACTATTCTTACATAGAATTTCAAGGACTCAATATTATCACCAAGCAAGCATTGAAAATTCAGGAAAGATAGATCTAGAATTTAGAATTTTTAGTGATGATGTGTCAATCAAAAGCACTCTCATGATTCACCCTTCTAATAGTGATTCATGCAAGGAAATTTCTTATTTGGATTTTAGAACCTAGTCATTGAATGAAGGTTTTACTTCTTGGAATTTATCTATTTAATCTTTTATACCCTGAACAATTATAAATTGCTTCAAGTTCGAAGAGAGAGGATCAATTATTAACTTTGTACTTATTGTTACTCTTAGATAGAAGTCTTTGTTTATAGTTAATGCAATTACTATGTTTATGGTGCAACTGTGAGTGTGATTGGTGATTTAATCTAGTTATCTAAGTTTCTATTTCCCTAAGCTCACCAAGAGTGCCCCCTGTGGAGTTGTGAGATAACGTAGTCATTCTTTCAATATCTTCCATTTTAACATTCATTTCAATTAATATTTTGAATAGTTACATCTTCAATACTCTATTTTCAATTATAGTTTGCTTTCTTTTCTTTTGTTTGTAAAGGTTGAGCACTCGACGGTAATACAAGAACTTCAAAAAAAATTATTTCATATTTAATATCATGCTTAGTTTCATATTTACCTTGCCTACTAATATTAATTCAAATTAGAAATACACACATCAATAATATGTAAAGGTTATTTAGAATATAGTTATTTATTTCTTGTAACTAAGATTAGACTTTTATTTCTTGTTCTATATACTAGAATTAGATTAGAACATATTTCAAAAGATTTCTATAATAGCTATTCTTTTCATGTCAATTAAATTAGATTTATTTATATTGTCTAATAGAATAAGATTTTCATTTCCTTTCTATTAGAATAGATTTAAATTAATGGTCACACAGGAAACTTTGACGTTGTTTTAAAATAGAATTATTTCTCACTAGAATAGTTTTCTTTGAAGTTGATTTAAAATTAGAATTCCTTATAGGCAGAACATGTGTATATAATTAATAATAATAAGTCATAGATATACTTAATTTACATTGTCTATTCATTCTCTTTGATCGAAAATAGATTCCTAGCATATATGGTGCACATACACTTCACAAGTTCACAAACCTAGGTCGATTATTTAATGAAGTAATTTAACTAACAATTAAATTACCCAACACATATAGGGAAATAGTCTACAAGTAACATCCTTATACTAAACATTCATCAATATCAAAGATAAGTAATATTTTTTAACATGGTCTTCTGTAGTAGGGGAATTATTCAGATCAAACTTTGTAATGAACTTCTCAAAATAACAGGGAAATTGATGAAGAATACCTGGAATGTTTAATGTCCCTAGGGCAATCCCTACTAGTTTTTTATTACCAACCATATCATTGTTAATATATTCTTCATCACTTTTAGAATCAATATCTTCTTTATTTTAATATGTTTTCGAGTTATTAATTCTTCCAATTATTCACAGGTTATTAGACATTCCATATTTTTCACTAGTTGATGGTTGTTCGTATTCTTTGTCATAAAATCCTTCCACTAATTCTACCAAATAAACTAAAGAATTGTTAACCAAACTTTAAATATAACCAACTAACACTCCGTGATGAGTTGTTTATCCTCTACTTATATTCTTATGAGGCAAGATAGGAGTGACTGGAATAATTCCAAGCTTCCTAGTGCCTTCTCAAGTAAAAGGCCTGAGATCTCTTAACTCCTCTTGTGTTACCACATACAACCACTGGGAATTTTGGGAGAGGGTCTTTCTTCAAAATGTGAGTTTTCAAATAGTTAAGGATTTTGTTGAGGGGAACCCAATTTATTTCTACATTGCTTAGATATTTTAGGATTAGAGAGAAAATTTTCTAGCCATACAGTGGAAACCCTTACTATACTACCAAACTTTGTTTATAGGCCAAAATATATCACCAACCTTAAGGGGATGTCCCTAGTGAAAAAACCTAATTAGAGATTACATTGTTTGGAAAAGGAGTATCTTATGGTATGTGGCCCTCACTACCACCATGTTTGTCTGAATATGGTTTTTGATCAAATGAGAAAGAGTAAAGAAACTCGATAAAACTTATAACAAAAAACAAGTTAGAACAATTTTATGAAATATTTTTATATGAGCAACGAAAGAAAAGGAACATGAATCATACAAAAATATTGTGAGAAAAATTCAATTAAGATAAATGAATGTATATAAAGTATACATTATCAATTGCACATTAACAATTATCGTGGAAGCATAGATCAACAAACAATCTCAGTAAAGGTGTGAGCCTCAAATAAACAAAGAAGTTCATTAATTTTCAACACATGGATATCAATCACATACCATTAAATCACTATAATATAAGTCTTATGGTGTTAAACAATACATGACTAAACTTGATTTCCAAGGCTCAAAGAGATTCTCAAAATTAATAGAAATATTTATTACACCATTGGACCAAGTATTCGTGAGATCCAATAGTGGAAATACAAAATTGTCACTTGATCTGTCCAAAATAATGTTCAATGTTATCCTCTACAAAGTGTTCGACTCAAAAATTTAAAATCCCTTCTAGCTAGTTGTGAGGTTATATTCATACCAAATTGGGTGACTCATCACCTCCCATGACCTTTCTTTTTCCCGCATGAATTTTCATCTCCTATGTGGCTTTTCTTTTTTATTTCATTTCTAATTACCTTATTACTTCAATTATAAATTACATGAAAAATGAAATAAAGAAAAACAAATCTCATTATGCTAATTTCATGGTGGACAAATGAGGAACCTCAACTTTGAGTTTTTTTGTTATGTATGTGTTTCATTCATTTTACTTAAAATAAATAGATTACACCTTTCTTGATAGTATTCTCTTGGATCTAATTTCACATTTGAGAAAGTCCGACAGTATACACAAAGGGAAGGTAGGCCATGGATGTTTTTTTCCTTTATCAATGTGTGGGTCAATATTGTTGTAAGCTAGTATGCCACTTATTGCAATAATATTTTGTCATTGAAAAATAAAGGAAACTAATGAGGGTGTTTATAAGATCCAAATACTCTTATGTATGTCAATTACATTGGAGTAAATCAATTACAAACATCTTGTAATGACATCCTTTCCCTATCTGATATGGAGGGTGATCCGTATCAAAGCTATTTTCATATAATTATGAGATAAAATGCTTAGAAATGGAATCATACATCCCCATGTATCCAATATCCCACAATTTCTTGTAGTAAATGTGCATAGATGGGATCTCTTGAGTAAACTCGCCCTTCCATCCTAATGCCTCAAATTTTCATCTTGTGCATATGGTATCCAATATGTATGATTCCATGTAGAACTATGGTTGTTCTATTGTATAGGTATTCCTTTCTCTTTTGACATTAGCCTTTATGGATGTTTCCAAAATATTTTCCCAATTAAAAATAGCTCATTGACTGGCACATGTGTACATCATAGACAACCACTAATCTTCAAATTAATTTGTTTCTGGTCTCCTATATATGTTATAGCCAATCTCTTCTAACATTTGATATACTTTTTTCAACATCTTAGTTTTGTATTTCCATCGGATCGATACCTAAAATTTCCAACTCTTACCACCAAGTTAAAGTACCTCCTTGGTTGACTTGGAAAAATTGCAATACCATTTGGCACTAAGAACCAAATTATATTTTGGTATCTTACAATATTCAACAACGTTATATGATGTGCATGCTACTATATATCCTTATACCATGGACATTACTAACTATCATGTCTTTCTCATTAGTCTATCAAATAATCCACTCAATGGTCTTTCCCCATCGTAGAATAGTTAGATGTGTTATAACTTATGAAATTGTGATCCAGGTGGATGTTGGCAGCCACCCACCTATCCCACTTGGACCCCCACAACTGTCACTTTCAGTTTTTCAGTTTCCCAAATTGTAGCACAATTTACTATTTTTTGCAATTTTTTGGGTCCTGGTCTTCCGGAGCTGTTTGGGGCCTAAACGATGTTTTTTTGGAAAATAGGAGCAACGTGGGTCATAGAACCACTTTTCTCTTGAAAAAGTTATTCTCCTCAAATAGATCTTTCTGAGGAGCTATTGTGCACGTCAAACAGTGATCGTATGCCAAATTTACGACCTTGGGAAGTTGATGTACCAATTTACCCAAACGAGGCCCACAGTTTGGTGTTTCATATTGTAGGGTTACGTTTTTGGATGTTTAGGATTTTCCACTATTTATTAGAAATAAATATTCCTTCGAGCCTCATTTTAATAGAGTTCAGAGGCATGTAGCCACCACATCTCTTCTCAGAGATAAGCTACCATCGCCCAAGCTGATTTATTTCTATTTCTATTTGTAAGCATATTTTAGTATTTTACATTAATGAAATGAAGTATTAATTCCATTGCATCTCTATGTTTATGGTTATCTCTGTAATTTGTTGTGTTCATGCTTAAATTTGGATCATTGGTATTATAACAGTATGCTTTTTGTTTGTTTTTCCTTGCATGTCCCCAATGAGGTTAGGATATGAGGAATTGGGGCCCGATCTAGTTGAACCTTTGCAAGATCAGCCTTGAAAATCCAGACGGCAAGAGATAATATGAAAATATTGCTTGAAGAAGCCCTCAAGTAGTAAAGGAATGCGATGATGGACAGATTTTCCCAAATCATTCAATGGCTACACAGAGACGACGCATCGGCTTCCAACAGCTACTCTGGAAATGCCACGCCCTTTAAGGTACAAGTTAGTTTTGAAATCCCCATCTTTGAGGGTTAAATAGACATAGATGTCGTAGATAAATGGTTAAATATGCTAGATGGGTATTTTTTTGTTCATTATTTTTCCAGTCGGGAAAATATTATTTTCGCTCTTCTCAAAGCAATCCCCCACATCAAGGATTGTTGGGAAACCTACTGTGAGAAGAAGGATGAAAGCACGGGCTCACTATTTTCAGCCACACCCACTTCAAATTCATTCCCGGATGACATTAAGGAGCAGTATTACCCTATCAAAAGCTATGAGAAAAAATACATAGAGTGGACCACATTGCGATAGGGAAGGGACCAAGATGTGCCGGAGTTCACAAACATTTTTCATACCCCTCGCACACAGTTGGGTACCAAGGATTCTGAGCTACATTTGGTACAAAAATACCATGGTTACCTACATAGATACATCCAGGAAGAGATGGAGTTACTTAACATCTCCTCGCTTGGCATGACGTACCGATACGCTATCAACATCAAGAAGAAGTTTAAACAGAGGAAGCAAGACTTTGGATCTGCAAATCCAAAGCAAGGAAAAGGCTTCCCCAAGTTGCAGAACCAAGGACAAAGCCAAGACGAGGAAACCTAAGACAACCCATCGAAGCCGTAAGAAAATAAAAACACCACGAAGTCGAAGAAGGACACAGGAAAGTGGTGTGTGTTCCACAAGAGTCCCACTCATAACAAAAGCGAGTTTTGGACCAAGCACTCACTGGTGGCAGAGTTGAAGGCTTCAGAAACAGATGCATGTTCTGACCTTGAGTCAGAACCCGACAAGCGGAATGTAAAAGGGAATCAGATCATTAACACGGAGCCCAGTGCCATTGTTGCCACTGCCAACATCTAGAAGAATGACCCCAAAGATTTAGAGGAGGGGGAGCATTTTTTCCATTGACAAATGTGGGTGAAGGGTTCACCGCTGCAATTCATTGTTGACAGCCAAAAGAAACTCATTTCAGTAGAGGTCGTGAAGTGGCTAGGACTACCGACCATACCACATCCACAACCATATAGCATTAGGTGGCTTCACGAAGGATGAAATCTCCTAGTCTGCCAGTAATGTCGCCTTCCCTAAAATGTCAAGCCCTTCACAGACAAGGTATTGTGTGATGTTGTACCTTTGGATGTTTGTGATTTATTATTAGGCCAGCCCTACTTGTGGAAGCGAAATTTTGTGTATGATTCAAGGCCTCGTGCTGTCATTATTTCTTTGTGTAATTCATTATACAAGATACCAGAGGTAGCCCCACCTTCGCCACCTCTTTGATCACTGCTAAGATAGGCAGCAAGCTCATATCCTAGATGAGGAAATTCATTTTTTGTCTAGTTTTCTCCCAAATTAAGGGGAAGATCATCGCCACATCCATGAACCCCGTTAACAGTTCGTCCACACAGCAGAAGAAGCAGATGGATGCGAACATGACAGAACACAGAAACAACTATCCCTCACCCAAAGGGGTTCCACACAAGTTTTAGGTGGGGAACAAAGTCTGGTTGCATCGGCAAAAAGAACGCCTTACCAGAACCCATCAGAAGGTTAGACCACTCTGACATGGTCCTTACACCATTACCAAGGTTGTGGGAAACAATGCTTTGGAGCACAACATTCCCTCATTCCTTTGCCCACACCAAGTATTCAATGTGTGTCGCCCTTGATTCTTACCACCATTACTAGACACATCAAAGGTTGGAAAATAGCTCAGCAGAAGCTTCCTCATCTCAGGGACGAACTCAACATAATGGGGACCATTGCTTCCTAAGGGGGCAGGATTGATCCAGGTGGATGTTGGTGGCCAGCCACCTATCCCACTTGGACCCCCACAATTGTCTTTTCAATTTTTTAATTTCTTAAATTGTAGCGCAGTTTACTATTTTTAGCAGCTTTTCGGATCCTAAACTTCCAGAGCCGTTTTGAGGCCATAAACAGCTTTTTTTGGGAAAAATGGGAGAAAATTTGGTTATATAGTGATGTTTCTCTTCCTAAAGTTATATTCCTTAGATATATCTTGCTAACGAGCTGTTGTGTGCATCAAACAAAGATCATATGCCAAAGTTACGACCAAAGGAAGTTGATGTACCAATTTACCCAAACAAGCCCCACAGTTTAGCATTCCATGTCCTAGGGTTAGGTTTTTAGATGTTTAGTGTTTTCCATTATTTCTCAATAATAAATAGGCCTTCAAGCCTCATTCTAAAAAAGTTCAGAGACATGTAGCCACCACATCTCTTCTTAGAGATAAGCTACCATCGCCCTAGCTGGATTATTTCCATTTATGTTTGTAAGCATATTTCATTATTTTACATTAATGAAATGAAGTATTATTTCCATTGCATCTCTTTTTTTATGATTATCTCTGTAATTTGTTGCGTTCTTGCTTAAATCCAGATCAGTGGTATGAGAGTGGTCTGCCTTTTTTCTATTTTTCTTTGAATGTCCCCAACAAGGTCAGGATATGAGGAGCTAGGGATTGATCTGGTTGAACCTTTGCAAGACTAGCCTCGAAAATCCTAACGGGCTCCCATGGCAGAAAGAGAAAGACATGGGGGTAGGAGATCCTATCAAAATATTGCTCGAAGAATCCCTCAAGCAGCTTAGGAACACAATGATGGACAACTTTGCCCAAATCCTTCAGCGGCTACTAAGAGGTGACGCATCGGCTTCCAGTAGCTACTCTAGAAATGCCACACCCTTTAAGGTACAAGTTAATTTTGAAATTCCCATCTTCAAGGGTCAAATAGACACACATACTATAGATAAATGGTAAAATCTACTACATGGGTATTTTTTTGTTCATGATTTTTCCAGTTGGGAAAAGATTACTTTCACTCTTCTCAAAGTAGCCCCCCACGTCAATGACTGGTGGGAAACCTATTGCGGGCAGAAGGATGAAAGCACAAGCTCACTATTTTCAGCTACACCCACTTGGAATTCATTCTAGGATGCCATTAAGGAGCAGTATTACCCTGTCAAAAGCTATGAGGACAAATACGTAAAGTAGACCACGTTGTGACAAGGAAGGGACCAAGATGTGTCGAAGTTCACAAACATTTTTCATACCCTTAGCATTCAGATGGATATCAAGGATTCTGAGCTACATTTGGTACTCAAATACCATGGCTACCTACATAGATACATATAGGAAGATATGGAGTTCCTCAACATCTCGTCGCTTCGCATGGCCTACCGATATACTGTCAAAATCGAGCAAAAGTTTAAACAGAAGAGGCGAGACTTTGGATCTGCAAATATAAAACAATGGAAAGGCTTCCTCAAGTCAGAGAACCAAGGAGAAAGCCAAGACGGGGCAACCCAAGACAACCTATCGATGTTGCAAGAAAAGAACAACACCACAAAGTCGAAGATGGACACAGGAAAGTGGTGTGACTTCCACAAGAGTCCCACTCATCACACAAGCGAGTGTCTGACCAAGCAGTTGTTGGTGGTCGAGTTGAAGCCTTGAGAATCAGATGGATATTCTGACCTTGGTTCGAAACCTGACAAGGGGAATGGCAAAGGGAAGCAGATCATTGACGCGGAGCCGAGCAACACTGTTGCCATCACCAAGATCCACGAGAATGAGCCCAAAGATACAAAGGAGGGGGACCGTCTTTTCCACTCACAAATGTGGGTGAAGGGTTCACTGCTAGAATTCATTGTTGACAGTGGGAGCCAAAATAACCTCATTTCAGTAGAGTTCGTGAAGCTGTTGGGACTACTGACCATACCACACCCACAACCATATAGCATTGGGTGGCTTCACGAAGGACAAGATTTTCAGATCCTCCAATAATGTTGCCTTCCCTAGAGCATCAAGCCCTTAACAAATGAGGCATTGTGTGATGTTGCACCTATCAATTTTTGGGATGTATTATTAGGATAGCCCTACTTGTGGAGGAGACATGTTGTGTATGAGTCTAGGCCTCGAGCTGTCATTATTTCTTTCTATAATTCATTATACAAGATACCTGAGGTAACCCCACCTACCACCACCACTTTGATCACTAGTAATAAAGGCAGCAAGCTCATCTCCCAGATGAGGAAATTTAATTTTTGTCTATTTCACTCCCAAAGTAAGGGGAATATCATCCCCACATCCATGAACTCTGCGAATGGTTCCTCCATGCAGCAACAACAACATATGGATATGGTCATGACAGAACATAGGAACAACTTTTCCTCACCCACAGGGGTACCACACAAGTTTCAGGTGGGCAACAAAGTCTGGTTACATTGGTAGAAAGAACGCCTTACGAAAACCCATCAGATGCTCAGACCACTCTAACATGGTCCTAACACCATTACCAAGTATATGGGAAACAATGCTTTGGAGCACAGGATTCCCTCATTCCTTCGCCTACACAAAGTATTCAATGTGTGCTGCCCTCGATGCTTCCCACCATTACTAGACATATAAGAGGTTGTGGAATAGCTTACCACAGTCCTATTAGATAAACTTGACTTGGGATAGAGTCAAGGTTGACGTGATAAAAATTGATGGTTTTGGGGCACATGGTATTGTGCACCCATAGTATTCTGCCAGTGGTATTACATGTAATGGAGTTTATAAAACGATGGAAGGACTTCATTGTAATGTAGGCCTGGAGGTGAGCGGTGAAGGCTCACTTGGTTGGATTGGCCAGGGTTTTGGCCAATGCTAATGAGATATCAATAGGTTGGGCTTTTCCCTCGATTTGGGGTTTTCCTAGATAAACATGTGTGTTTATGTGATTATGGTTGTTGCTGGCTATTTTTATATTTATTCCTTTTGATAATTATTTATGTTATACATTCAATTTCTTAACAATTGGTATCAGAGCCAAATCTTGGCTTCAAAGGGACGCTTTTGTTTCCAAGGGTTTTATTGTCCTGGTGAATGAAAGAAATTTGATTCGCTGAACTCATGGAGGTCTCGATCTAAAGATTTGAGGTAGCATGGTTATGAGATTGCTATATTACTAGTGGTCAAGTTGCGACGCAATGCTCACATATGAGAGATCGATGTTGATCTGAGCATAGTTCAAATATAGGCGCAAGTGGATGGAGAGTTGATCCATCATGTGGCAGGCCTGAGCTACATAGATTTGAGATCCCATAAATGGTTTCAAGGTCATGGCTATACGAAATCGATGATGCATGTGGTAAAATCTAAAGGGCGATTGCAACGGAATGGTGTCGATATGGATGTGAACGTGTAAGGTTGATGGCTATGTCAATTTTCTCAGATTTGTGACACGTTTGAAGTGATGGCATATTCGATAATTGTGGTTGGGTCGAGCGACTCAGATTTCCTGGAGGAATCCAGGAAGAGGTGGCATTAGAGTTCTAGATTGCAATGCGGGTGATGCCCTGATCAACGTCATTGTTGAAGTAGAAGAAGGTTAACCAAATTTAGAGCCTGTGGCATAATGTTGATGGTCCGCTATTGGAAGTCATCACCCGGTGGGCAACGACTGAAGAGATAATCATGAAGAGCAAATCCATGGCTAAGGCATTGATGATAGAGGAGGAGGAAGAAGAAATTGGGTCGGAGTCTCGGTTTTATGGGAGTGAATATATGGTGGAGAGGTATGCAGTGAGTATATGTCTATGTTTTGATCTGAGGACATGAAGGCAAGTGATATGAGGCTCATCATCGAGAAGTGATGGGTAACAACATGTCTCGCATGGTGGGATGCTTTATGCCCACGATGAATGAGCAGGAGCGCATGGGATTGGTGTTCTCGGAGACATTAGACGAGGGGCTCGACCACGCTTTCTGTTATGTGAGGCCACCGGTGCTGGAATCTATGAGGTTCTCGTCGGGCTCGCAGTTGGAGCAGTTTGATAGAAGTTTTTAAGCAAATCAAATTGAGTGAGGATGAATCAGAATAGCAGAAGCAATAAACAAAAAAAAAAATGAAGACAAAATTATTGCATGTAAATGGGCATACTATTGTAAGACCTGGTAAGGCATGTCTACCCCTGGATAATCTATGGTAAAGTTTGGGTTAGACCTATGTGATAGGGGGGATGGAAGGTTAACAATATCCCTAGTAAAAAAAACTTTGAGGCGGTAAGGGATAGAGTGAGTGGAGTTTACTCACTTAGCAAGTTTGGCTGCAGTTAGTCAAGGAACCCCAAGTCAAGTTTAAGGGGGGAATTTTTTATATAAACTTGACTTGCGATAGAGTCAAAGTTGACCAGAAAAAAATTGATGGTTTTGGCGTACATGGTATTGTGCACCCATAGTATTCTGCCCATGGTATTATATGTAATGGAGCTTATAAAAGGCTGGAAGGAATTCATTGTAAAGTAGGCCTGGAGGTGAGCGGTGAAGGCTCACTTTGTCGGATTGGCCAGGGTTTTGGCCAATGCTAATGAGATATCATTAGGTTGGGTCTTTCCCTAGATTTGGGGTTTTCCTGGATAAACATGTGTGTTTATGTGATTATGGTTGTTGCTGGTTATTTTTATATTTATTCCTTTCGGTAATTATTTATGTTATACAGTCAATTTCTTAACAAGACCCAGCTCAATAAAGGCTTCCTCATCTCAAGGAGGATCTCAACGCAATGGGGACCATTACTTCCTAGGGGAGTAGGAAAGGTCCAGGTGGATTTGGTGGTCACCCACCTATCCCTCTTGGACCCCCACAACTTTCTCTTTCAGTTTTTCAGTTTCCTAAACTGTAGCACAATTTACTATTTTTAGCCATTTTTCTAGTCATGAACTTCTGGAGCTGTTTTAAGGCCCTAAACGAAGTTTTTCGGGAAAAATAGGAGCAACAAGGGTTTTCGACCAATGTTTCTCTTCCCAAAGTTATATTCCTCATATATAACTTTTTAACGAGCTATTGTGCGTGCCAAATGGAAACCGTATGCTGAAGTTACGGCGAGGGGAAGTTGATGTACCAATTCACCCAAATGGAGCCCAAAGTTTTGCATTTCATCTCCTAGGGTTAGTTTTTTGGATGCTTAGGTTTTTCCATTATTTCTAAATAATAAATAGGCCTTCAAGCCTCATTGTAACAGAGGTCAGAGACATTTAGCTTCCACATCTCTTCTCAGAGATAAGCTACCATTGCCCTAGCTGGTTCATTTCCATTTCACTTTGTAAGCATATTTTAGTATTTTACATTAATGAAATGAAGTATTATTTCCACCACATATTTTTGTTTATGGTTATCTTTGTAATTTTTTATGTTTCTATTTAAATTTGGATCAAATTGTGACTACGTAATATCCATATATACTTCATAGTATTACTCATCCTTAGGTGCTTATTTCTTGGGTAACTATTGATGTATGCATTTCCACGTCACAGGTACTGATTTGTCCACATAGCAGGGAATGTCAAAATAAATGGGCACTCTAATAATACTTCTTTCAAAACCCCTTTAATGATACTTTCGACCATCTCTATGCTAGGCCTTTCTTTGGTTAGTGGATTTGTACCTCCTACTAATGACGAGATGATAAAAACTAAAGATGAATGGTACCTGCAATTTTTAATGTATTCATGATAAGACAAAATGTTAGGAAACATACAAAAATAATTCATTATTTTAGCATGCTTCGGAAATTGTAAAATTATAGTGTGATAGGTTAACTCACACACTGAAAGGACAAGTTGTGATAAGGTGTGGTCAATGCAGAATAAATTCTTATCATATTTTGGGGAGATAAATATCCCAACAAGTTAGATCTAGTGTGGCATTAATCATGATATTATTGTGATATTATCGTATAATCACGATAATTTCAATGAAAATATAAAATTGCACTTGGTAATTGGATTTTTTTTTTGCCCGATTGTTTTCGAAAAAATCGTGATTTTTTCGGTAAAAATCATGGGCCCGTCAGGCAGTGTGATTTTAAAAGGGAAAAGACAATTTTTTTTTGTTCATTTGGATAGAAAAAGGTGCATTGGGGTTTTGGAGAGTTAGAGAGTTGGAGACTTGGAGATTTTGGAGCTAAATCAACTAGCTGGAGGAGAAAATCGAAGAGTGAGCTAAGGAGGAGACACTATATCTTCATAAAACCGGTATGGGCACCAATATTTTTTGTTTTCATTATTTTGTAACTTTGTTTTTGTTTTTTTTCAATGTTTTTGGTTGGGTTTGGAATGGGGCTTTTGACATTTGTCCAATGTAATTTTTTTTTAGTTTTTTGGTTGTGTTTGGAATGGGGTTTTTGACATTTGTCCAATGTATTGTTTTTTTAGTTCTTTTGGTTGGGTTTGGAATGGGGTTTCTTAAATTGTATGTAATATTTTTTGGTTTTTGTACAATGTAAATAGTAAAATACTAAATTGTAAGTTTGTAACTTGTAAATATTAAATTGTAATCCTTATTTTCCCATAGGTTCACCGACACACCATTCAAGTTTTCAACTTCAAAGTTCAAAATCAAACACGCCAAGGAAATTGGACCGTTTCTAAGAATTTTGTGAACCTAATGCTCCGAATGATAGACTACATTTGACTTACAAGTTGTGTGGGCACCATATGTCCGTGGGGGTGTACAGATTGAAGTATCACCTTGCAAAAATCCCTGGATTGATGTAGGGCCTTCCAAAAATACAAATCCTGAACTCATATAAATAGCCATGAAAGCATTGGAAACTTTAGACCACAATAGAGAGGCGAAAGAAGAAATGAAGAGGCAACTAAAAAAGTCAGCTGAACAGGAAAGTGCCACTGGTTCTACTGCAGCATCAACCAATCTGGTATCTACCTCATCATTTTTTGTTCCTTGAACCAGACCTTGTTCACAGCCATCTATCAGTTCAATGCTAAAAAAACTGAGAAAGAACAAGCTGACAAGTTGCTGGAAAAATTTATCCTTTGGAGTGATATTCCTTTCAGCATTGTAAGGAATAATCCATTTTTCCAACCTGCTCTTGATGCTATTGCAACTGTTGGCCGAGGGTACAAAATCCCTTCTTATCATGACATGAGAGGTCGGATTCTTCAAAATGAAAAGTTTGACTGCACCAAAAGATTGTAGGATTTTAGGGAATCATGGGCACAAACAGGATAAACTATGATGTCAGATGGTTGGACTGACCAAAAGGGGAGAATTCTTATAAAATTCTTGGTTAGTTGTCCCAAGGGGACTATGTTTATCAAATCTGTTGATGCATCTGCACAAATCAAAGATGCAAGAACTTTATGTGATTTGCTAGATGTGTTTATTTTGGAGATGGGTGCAGAAAATGTTGTCCAAGTCATAACAGACAATGCTGCAAATTATGTTGCTGCTGGCAAGATGCTTATGGACAGGCATCCTACTTTATTTTAGACACCTGGTGATGCACGCTGTATTTATTTGATTTTGGAGGATATAGGGAAAATTCCCTTTGTCAAAGATATTGTTGAGTCATCCAAAAGCATTACAAAAATTATATATAACCATACGTTTGTGCTTAGCTTGATGAGAAGATTCACTAACAACAAAGAGTTAGTGCACCCTCCCATTACACGGTTTGCCACTAGTTTCATATCTCTTCAATCCCTCTTGAATTCTATGTGGGATGTGAAGAGAATGTTTCTTTCAGAGGAGTGGCGTGCTTTGCCAATGAGCCACAAACTAGAGGGAGAGGTCGTATGAAGACTATTTTCATACGAGGAAGACTTCTAGCCGGGAGTGCAAGAGGTGTGCACTGTTATTGAACCTTTGGTAAATGTTCTTCACTTAGTTGATGGTGAGAAGCCTACAATGGGCTATTTGTATGAGGCTATGGACAGGGCCAAAGAAGCCATTCAGGCTTACTATGATGATAAGGGAGATGAGGGGTTTCAAAGACAACTCCTCCTATGGGGAGTGATTGATGAGCGATGGAACAACACACTCCATCGTCCCATTCATTCTGTCGGTATTTTCCTGAACCCGACATTTTCTTACGCATGTGGGTTTGTATTTGATGCTGACATCATGGTGGATTCTTATCCTGTGTCCAGAAGATGGTGCGATCTCCAGCAGAATGTACAGAGATCTCTAAAGAAATTGAGATATATAGGATGGCAAGTGACACATTTGGCTTTGACGTGGCTGTGACTGATAGGATGATTAAAATGCCAGGTATTTTTCAGTTTGTAACTTTGTTTCAAATTTCATTGTCTCTTCGAATTCCATTTTTTTTTCTTATGTTTATTTAAAATTTTATTTGTAATTTTGTTGTAGATGCATGGTGGAGAATTTATGGTGCCAGGGTACCCCTTCTACAAAATCTTTCCATTTGAATCCTCAGCCAAACATGTAGCTCCTTAGGATGTGAGCGCAACTAGAGTGTATTTGAAAAAATACACAACAAGAAGCGCAATAGGTTAACACTTAAAAATTTAAAATACTACAAATTTCCAAATAAATTTTTGAATTCATTAAACAATATTTTTTTTATAATTATTAATTATTATTTCATGATCTTTGTAGAGGTTGGACTCCCAGCAACTTAATGACATGGTCTACGTCTACTACAATCTTTGATTGTGGGTGAGGAAACTTGAGAGGACACCTGATATGGAGGCCATCTCATTGGATGGGATTGACACCACTGCTGCATGGAGGGTTGAGGCCAAGAGGCCTCTCATGGAGTATGTTGATGATTGGTTAGTGCAGGATGTAGTGGAGGAGGAGGAGGAGGAGGAGGAGGAGGAGCAACAGGAGGAGGAGGTGACACCACCTGTCCAGGCTATCGTTGCCACCAGTAGAGGATGTGGTCTACCTCCTATAGCTCCTACTTCTAGTTCTTCAACTTCTAGAGCACAACAGACTCCACTGCCAACTCCACTAGCACCAACATCTACATCTAGAGGGAAAGGGAAAGCTATGGCATTTTCTCGCAACAAGGGCAGAGGAAATAAATAGTATTAGACTTCAGTTATTTTGTTCATTTCATTGTATATGACATTATGACTCATGAGATACATTATTATATTTTTTGTTGATAATTTGAGACTGAGTTGGGACTCAGGAGTCAAGACTTACTATTCAGGACATGATTCACTGTTATGTGTGATTTTAGCACTAGAAATGATATTAAACATCTTATATATTAGTTAATTTATCATATTTATGTGTCAATGTATTTATTTTATGTTGTATATGGTTTAGATATTAAAAAAATTGAAAAAAAATGAATATTTTTGTACCAAACGATTTTTTCCCGATTATTATCGTTTTTTTCCTGATTATCACGGTTTTTCCGATTTTTTCCTCACATCGATATTATCCTGATAATGATTAGTGCAACATTGGTTAGATACATCATGAGAAAATATTATGGCATGTGATGAGGGGATATGTAAGTATTTTGTAGTTTCAACTTTAAGATTCAGTGTGTAATGAAGCAGATATAAAATTTTATCAGCAAAAGGAAGGATAGGTGACAAGAAGAAATGACTTAGTTGCACCATTATTGCAAGGAAAGGGAAGGATGATTATTTTTAAATTCTTTGCCACTACAGAAGAGTGAGGAGTGGGCCATAGCACTAACTTTTGATATTTTCTACATCTGTGAGAAAATGAGTAATTTTTGGATAAGGCAAAGTTTCATATATAGGGAAAGAAGAAGAATATGAAGAAAGGGCCTAAATATATATATAGAGCTAGGTCTAGTCAAAATGCTAAAGCTTGGGGGAAATAAAAATGTTAATGGTAAGACAAAGTGACAAAAGGAATACAAACAAAAATTATTGAAAACAAAAGAGGGATGATTTTGTGACTTTCCTTGTTCCAAACACAATGGTCATTAGTGCAATCTCCAAAGACAAATTTCAATAGGATAAGGCTCCTTGAGCTATGTTATGGAGAACTCAAAATAGCAAAAGTGGTGTAAAATGATATGGGAAGTGATGCCTATATATTTTCTCTTGCACATGTGAGGGTATCAACACAATAAATGTACTCTCGCCAAAAAAATCAAGAAGATGTGTAACATGGTATGATAGGCACATGTAGTCACATTATTGCAAGATAGATTGTGATACTGGGATTTAAGTTTTGAAAATGCATTTTTTTCAAAAACCTAACTTGAAAATTTTTGATACACAAAGATGAACCTTGATACAATTAAAGGGAAGGAATCACTTTTCGCAGATTAATAAGTCAATATGTGATGTGACAATGAATGAAATTTATGGTAGGAGCATATTTAGAATTTGGAAAAGGAAATTGTACTTAGAGAAAAAAATGAGAATTCACACTTTAATCTAGAAGTAGGAGACTCGACATTTTGGAAAATGTCGAAAATGTGGAGTTCTTGTAGTAGATACAAGATCATATTTTTACTAGTGCATTTTATTTCCTATAAGATTCTAATCCTAGGCTTTTATTCTTGAACATGACTTTTAAGGATAAATTTCTTGCTTTTACTATTCATGACCCTTATTTTCTTAGAGAAGAGCTTCATTTAGAAAGTGAGGGGCATGGAGAGAATGTCTCTGAGAGAAAATGAATCTTATCCAAGTTATTTAAAAATCTACCTGCTTGTTCAATGAACTGTTTTGTTTCCTTTCCACCTCTTATTTTTTCCTCATATTTTTCTTTGGGGTAGTATTTAGAATTAGACAAGTGTGATTTTGTAGGCCCTTCCAATCGAACTAGGATTTTTTGAGGGTGAGCATGTTATTTTTTGAAAGGACAATGGTTTGTCTGAGGTGGATCATTTTTTTTTTCTGGAACAACCTTTGGATCTTGGTCACCTACATCAGTGTTTTCAACTTCCTCAAGTTTTCTCGATCATTTGGTATCATTGGCAGCTTATAGATTTGTATGCTTGGGATTAATTCCTTGATATATGTGTTTTCCCACATGGGAGGGTGTTGGTGTTGTCATCATAGTCCTTTGAGATTTTTCATTTCTTTACTAACGGATTTGGATTAGCGGGGCCTTGAATGTTTACATTCTCTTGGGTTATTTCACCATTCTCCATAGAATCTTTCATGTTGGTAAGCATTCATATTTATTTTTGGACTAATGGTGCTCCTAGGTTTTCATCAGGGGATTCCTCTAGGATTTTTTGCATCCATTCTAGGGGCATAATCCATCTACATATACCACTATAGTAGGAGTTGGGGATGATGGGGGTTGAAAAGGGGATAGTCCCAAAATAAAATTTTATGGTCATCATAATATAGAAAATCATTGGGTAGTGTGATGACCTCATCATACCAGGAGATCTCAATGGATTCTAGAAGAGGATAAGAGACATTCATATACACACATAATGAGGCATAGGTAGTATATCTTATTCTCTTCATGATCTCATATATTTTGATATAGGATACAAGGGTGTTACCAATGCTAACTATTATGTCCTCTTGTCAATATTCAATAAGAAGGGCATACAACTGGAGCTAGATAGTGGCAGGAAAGAACTTCTCATCTTCTAGCTTGTATCACATGGTCTAGAAGTAAATCAAAAGCATGGAGCTATTAAAGAAATGTGGTCCTCCTTTGAAAAAATGTTTGTGACCTTATAAGTTGTTGAAATTCATAGTGAAAAAGCCCTTGGCTCCAAATTATAGCTCAATGTGGCATTTGGGTTTCCATTTGTTTTTATCTAGAGGGTTGGGTCCTTCTCCATGGTTTGAACACCTAAGAACTTGAAAATAAGAGGAAATTCCTACATGTCTCCAATGTAGCTTTGCAGAAAGTCTAGATTGACCTTGTAACAAGGTATTTAGCCACTTTTGGGAGGCATCTATTATGTTTCTTGTTTTACTAGGATGCTCCAAGAATGGTAGGATTTCATAGGTCACCTAACAACACTACCCCTAGAATGCTAGAATGTGATTTGGGTGAATTCTCTCCTAGTGAATGACGTCAGAAGCTTCACCTACAACGTGATTATGGTAAGAGGGGTTTGAGAACCCCCCTCCAAAGGAAGATGTCATGGTGCGTCACATGAAAAGGTGAAGAGAAGATTCAATTATCTAGTGGTGAGATTGACCATTGCCGAAGTGTCACCAGAACCATTCAATTTCATTGTATATACCAAGTTGTAAGGAAACCACTCCACTTATAAAAATAAAATTTTCATTATAAGTTCATACTAAAACTTTGGTTATAAAATACCTTATTAAATTAATTCCAAACTAAAACTTTGGTTTATAAAAGTTTGGTAGGGAGAGAGTATAGTGGAGAGAATTACCACAATTATTTCTAAAAAAAATATGGTAAATAATCCAAGTGTGATTATCATTCAACTTTGGCTAAAGTAACAACACTAAGGAATAAGCCAATGCATTTGTTTCCAATTATTTACTGTAAGAAAAAATGATGAACATGGAAGGAGACTCGATCACTCGACCTCATGGTTCTCCACTACCTATGTATTCTATGTGCGACCAATTGTGCTCATCATGTGATTTGTCATAACTCATTGAGCTACTACTCCAAATACATTCCTCAACCCTTATGTCTAATACTGGGTCCACTACATGTATTTACCATGCATACATTCTTTAACTACTCCCTGTGATAGGTGTGAGGCATACGATTAGGATGTGGTTGGAATTTTTTTTCAACCATGGAAATAGTTCATATTATTTCTTTGATTTACATGCCCTAAGGGCTGTGAAACAACTACCTCCCAAGCCCCTGCTTTCAATTTTCATTTTTTCACTTTCAAACTCTGCAACCATCCATGAAGGTTAGCTTTGAAACCCCCATTATCACTCAATGGTGTAAATTGAAGCTCAAATTAGAAACTTTTAATTCCTCTTAACCTTTGTCAATACTCCCTATTACAATGCTAAGACAAGGTTATGAGTTACAACTTTCTTTTCCACAAATTATTTATTTAGTTAGTCCATAGAGTTTTTGGTTGATAAAATTTTGGTGCCTATATTTATTATTAGGTATTCCTTGGAACCATTCCATATATTTGTGGGATACTTAGCTCTACAATCAGGCACTAGTTTACATAATTAGTAAGTTATTATTTCTTTTAAAGAATTAATTATGGGTCGTTTTAGTTTAATGTTTAATTCCCTTATATTATACCCTAGGTTAACAATTCTCTATGCTTTCCCAAGTTTTTATCTTGGAATGAGTTTGATGGTGGAATTCACTTATCAAGTGCAATATATTAAATAATTGTGGATGTGGACTTCCTAAAATAGGTAAGAAACTTTAACTTCTCTCCTTTCTTTGTGAATCCTTTGTATACCGAGATAAGGGATTTAATTCATTATTTTATTTTAAACCATAACACATATCCTTCTTAATGCATAACTCTTTGACAATTGTTTGGAAGAATTCCTATAATTTTCTTTTCATTCCCTCACTTACAATTCAATGTCTGTGTATTTGGTTATTTATCTTATCGTTTTATTTTCAAAACCCTGTGGTTTCATTTCCCAAATAAATAAACCTAGGTAACATAAGAATGAAAGAGGATTTTATGGTTTCTTCCTCTATATTAAGAATTTATGTTTTCATTATCCAAAGTCAGAAATTTTCTGATAAAAATATTTTTTAACTCTATCATGTATCCATTGATGGTGTTTAATAAACAATTTTTTCATTCACATGTATCCTCTTTAACAAGAATTTGGAATTTACATTTGTATTATTCTACATTTTGTGATTATTTTAACTATTTAATTTACATGTAATGGTTTTGATTGACCTTTTGTAGGTTACAATTCAAACCCTACTCCAAGAGTTGTGAAATAAAAAATTTCTTCACAGCAAAGAGTCAAATTAATTTCCTTCATACAACTCCAAGTATGGTTCATCTCTAGTTTCTTCTCAGTTTTACATGGTTTTGCAATAGCACGATGTCAAAAGCAATTTTTCCATCTTCAACTAATTCAATAAGTTATTTCTCCTTTTATGTAATTAGTTGATCTCTATGTCTATTCCAACTATCTCTACTATACTTAGATTTTATTTCAATAAATATCTCGTATCCTATACAATTTTTCTCATCACCGGTTATTTAGATGACAATTAAATTTCAATTTGTTACAATGGTTTGGTCACTGAGTAAACAAACTATGGATTATGAAAAAACATTTTTATAATGTAATATATAACATTCCAAGGTCACCTACTCATGTGCCTATATTTTAATCTACTTTATGACCTAATCTAATGCTCATGTTTGTCATTCTTGTACTCCTTTATTTCTATTATATCGTGTTATCATTTCTTATATTATAATTAAATTTCTTTCTTATTTATTTTTTGAGCTGATTTGTATGTCCTTTTACTATTGAGAAACCAAGTGCAATAGAGATCAATTCTTGATTCCTCTTCTTGATAATTACAGGTGAATTTTAGCTTGCCTTGTTATTACTAGTTATGTCTTCTTCATCAAGACATTACACAAAGGTAAAACATATAAAGATCAGAAAGAGATGAGAGAGACCAAACATTAAGATAATAGCTAGGGAAAAACCCTATAAGGGGTGAAACCCACTAGTCCTTCTCTTATAGAATTAGATCAAGATGATATATCTAAGACCAAGACCAAGATCAAGTCTTCCATAAATATTTCAAGTTGAAACCATCCTATAAGTATGCTCCAATAATCAATGCCAGGATTGGTGAATTTTCTTTGAATCTAGTCAAAACAAATATTTCAATCCTATAATAGAGATCAAAATTAAATCGTGAAATATCTAAGAAAATGACTCTAAAAATTCACGTGTGGGTTGGTTTAGGGCATAAAACTTTGATTTCTCTCTCTATCCTTTGAATTTATTTTCTTTCCTTCTCATCTTGGCACAAAAGCGGATAGACGATGTGTTGATGAATTGTGCCTCTAACTAATCAAACTTTACTCTTATATACAATTGTCTAGGATGGTTGAATATGAGCCACTAGGCCCACTTGTCTAAGGAGGGATGATTTGAATATCTTATGGGATTATGACATAAAAAAATTGAATTATATTGATTTCAAATGTCCAAATGGGACATGACCCAAATACATTATTTTTTATTCTTTTGAATCTAATCATGAAGAACATGCGTTAACAAAATAAATATAATAAACACACTAATGAAAATATTTATCTTATGAACACAGAATCTAGTTGCAATTTCAACACTCCCTCTTGACTAGGGAGGTATTCATAATGAATCAATAGAATATTCACAAGTTAAAATATTCATATAAGAAAGGATAAAAATTGATAAGAAAAAAATGATAACATCATCATGACCAATATTTTCAAACTTCAAAGGGCTTGAAAAGTACACTCTATCTCTCCACTAGATTAGAGCATAATTCTAGGAGGCGTTCAATTAGTCAGCACCGTCTGTCAAGGAACATACCCAACCTAGATGTTCCTAAGGGATTTCCTCACAAGATCATTTCCTAATCATAGGAAAAGTGTGTCTTCTAGACCATTGTTTCCCAAGTCCATGTATTCGACATAGGATATTAATCCTAGTCAACCACAAAACATGACTCGAGAGTGTTCGTCCAAGATGTTGACCTAATCCACCATTCTCCCAATCAGTGTTCATTTACTAGACTTACAACAGTTAGTTTTGATCATAGTACATGACACATGGAGAATATGGTGTTCATCCTCACTGCCTCCCAATATGGGAGGAGATATCCACAAGCCCGATATTTTGTCGAAAGTACTCAAGGTTTCCCTTAGCAAGAGGATTTATTAGTACATCAGTTTTGTTCTCGTTAGTTAAGATATAATGTGTCTTCATGAATCCATCTTGCACCATGATTTAAATGTAGTAATATTTAATCTTAATGTGTTTTAACCTCACATGAAGGAATGAGTACTAGAGTCAAACTACTTCAAGACAAACTTCATTGGATACCATATATAAAGCTTCACTAGTACTTAGCCTAATTGAATTTTATTTTCTACTCATCCAAGAAACCATAACAAAACCCAAACCAAAACAATCACTAGTAGTACTTTTCCCATCTTCAGCACTACCTATCAAATCAAAATTAGTATAGCTTAATAGTAAAATATCATTTCTTAGAAAAGATATCAAACAATAATGTATGCTTGGATGAAGATATCTCAAAATGTGTTGTGTTGCTACCCAATTATCATGTCTATTCTCCACCATAATTCAACTTGAGGTATTTAGTGCATACAATATATCTTGTCAAGTGTTCACGAAGTATATTATAGAAACAATCAACTACCTATATGATGATATATCAACAAGGTTTAAGTCTGAACTTTTCAACTCTTTCAAATTTGTGATCATTGGTGTTGATATAGGTTTACAATCCATCATTCCAAATTTTTGTAGGATCTTGTTCACATATTTTCATAAATGAAGAAGTATCTCACGTAGTTTTTGCCAAACTTAAATTCCCATTTAATATTGCATTAGTATAAGTTATTTAATGTCGAACCAAGCTATTAGATCATTCTTACATTCAAGAATAAGATGATCCACACTTTTTATTAATAACTCGTCCACATATAGAAAAATGATTACTACTTCATTCTTTACTATTTTGATGTAGATTTGGATTTGAGACACCTCTAATAAAGCCATGCCTTATTAGATAAGCACTTATACAAAAATACCATTCTATAGGGGGGTTTTTTAAGCCATATAGAGCCTTTTTTTACCTACAATCACGAGTTTCCTTTCAATGCACTTCAAATCCTTTAGGTTGTTGAATGTAAACTTTCTCACGAGTTGTGCCATTCAGAAAAGTTGTCTTCATGTCCATTTAGTGTATATTCTATTTCATTAAATTTGTAATGGAGATAAGAGTTCTGATAGTTATGTATTTGGATGTAGGAGAAATTTTTTCATCATAATCAATTCCCTCTTATTCAGGGAATCCTCTAGCCACAAACCTATCTTTATGTTTTTCAATGCTTCCATTAGTTGCATGCTTAATTTTACAAATCCACTTGGAAGTCATAAAATTTTTATCCTTTAGTCTAGGAATTATTTCCCAAACATAATTCTTCATTATTTATTGGTATTCTTCCATCATTGCAATCTTCCATAATTGTTTTTTACACCCTTATCCTAGGTAGAGGGTTCTGATTCAATGAGTTTGGTCATATAAGCTACACAAATAGAGTATATTTTGGGTCTTTTTCTTTCTTTGAATGCTCCTTTTATAGTTGCATTTCATTCAACTTCTTGTGAATTTGTTCTTAGCCAATATGACCTCTTTCGAGTTTCTAGAATGTAGATAGGTTATATTAGTTCACTTGTTTCTTCTCGTTCTTCATGATGGTCAGTTGTAGGTTCTTAAGAGTTGATGTATTCTGGACTATCCCCATTGGTAAAGTCCAGTCCTTTTTCTTCATCAAAATCAATAGGGATATATTTGTACTTATTGAATGTAACACATTCATCAAATGTGACATATATACTTACTTCAATATGATGTTTTTATTTGATGTAGATTCTATATGCTTTAGATGAGTTACTATAAGAAACAAAGATTCCTTTGATACCTACAAGATCCAACTTCCTTGTTTTCTCCTTGGGAATCTGAATGTTGATTGGACATCCATAGATTTAGAGATGATCAACATTAGGCTTATTTCCAGTAAAATATTATTCTAGAGTTATATCACCAAGAATTATTTGAGAGATTCTATTTTGAATGTAGAATTCATTCATAGTGACTTATCCCCATGATAATTTTGGAATATGTTGATAATGTAACATAAATCTTACACATTCTTTGATAAATCAATTCTTCATTTCAGCTACACAATTCTATTAGGGATTATAGGGAACTATCATCTACCTCTTAATCTCATCTTATTTATAAAATTCCACAAGTTATCAAATCTTAAGGTCTTGATCTTTATTTCTATCAAATTCTCAACTCATTCTTTGAACCCTTGGATTTTTTCAAATACTTCATCTTTAGACTTCAAGAAATATATGTAGTCTTTCTAGAATAATCATCAATAAATGTTACATAATATTGATGACCACCAAGTGATTTTTCGTACATGGAACCACAAACATCAAAATGAATTAGGTCAAATATATATTTGGGTCCGGACTCACTATTATAAAATAGCATCTTCACATTTTTTCTAAGGGAAAACCCTTTATAAACTCCTTCATATTCTTCTTTCAATTAGGGCATACCTATAACCATTTGACTGAAAGATGGAATATTTTGCAATGCACATGGCCATATTTTTATGCCACAATTCACATGGATTGATTTCAATGTGTGCTAAATCTTAACAAGGAGGAGTTAGAAGACCATACAACCTCTCCTCATGAATCTTAATAAATTTAGCATTATCTATACTAGATCTCATAACCCAAACAATTTTTTTTACATCAATAAATGTTGTCATGGCCCCTTTATCCTCCAAAAAAAAAATAGAAATTAAATTCCTTTTCAAACCTGGAACATAGAGGATGATGTTGAGATGAATGTTCTTGCTAAATTCTAGCTCTTTATAGTTAAATCTAATTCCTTTGACTAGATTGGTACAGGGAAAGGTGTCTATATAGAACTGCTCTATCCCACTAAGGTGTGACAGTTGCCTTAGAAACAAACAGAGAAAAGCTACTTTTGTTTTTCCTTTATGAATTATAGATAGAGAGGAACAAAAATACCAACCTCTGTCTTGTGCTAATCTCCTGATTTGATTCCTCTCTTCTTTGATAGTCTTTAGCTACCTGCTCCCTTGCACGCCCAGCTTCACAAAGTACCTGTAAGATCACAATAGCATAGCACTATAAAAAGACATGGATCTATAATCATAAATAATCTAGGATCAGATGTAAATTGACCATACAAATGTAGCAAACATCAATGACACAAGAGCATGGAGGAAAACTTGAATAGCTTTTATTGATAAACAAGAAAGAGCCAAGAGGAGTTACAACCAGTTGTTCTGACCCAGCATCAACCTCCCAGCAAGGAAGCCCCTCTTCACCTCAAACAAAGCTTAGATCACCCAACAATCTGATGTTTGTCTCAAGAAACCAACAGCAATTCCTTACAATATGCAAAATTCCAGCCTCTGGATCTTTAGGATGAGGGATCCATATATAGATATCTATAATGGAGATGAGTCAGCTTATGATTTGATTAGTGTCTTCCCTCTGATATTTCTTGCTTCCACTTGGAGATTGATGATCTCTTACTCATCCTTGGTCGAATTGAGAGAGGCAAGTGTCACAGGAGAAGATTCTGGAAGCTTCCATTGCCTCTCCACCTCACGGAATGACACTGCCATTTGTCATTTCTCACCCATCTCACCCCATAGAAGGGATTTTTGAAATGAAACTCACCCACACAGTGTATTTAGGTGAGATGCAACGCACTTGGCCAGTGGAGCAGCTGAAATGATCCTGTTTTGACCAATTCTGAGCAGTTTTTCATGGAGAACTTCTAGGAGAAGCTGTAATCTGTTGACCTTGTTCCTTTAGGGGTTAGAACAACACTTTTAGGGACTTAGGAGCCCTTGATTTATGGACATTTCATGCTTGGGGTTGTAGTGCCCAAAAATGTCTATAACAGTTTCCCCCTAAAGCATGAGGTCGTTAATCTTTTGATGTCGGGTGAAATGCTTTATTATGAGGATCTGAAGTTCTTTCAAGCTGGGAGGAGACCTGTAATAAGATACAACACAATACATTATCTTCATAATATTTTCATGATCTGGCTGAGGCGGGCATTCCCATGCTCAACTCTATAAATTCATTTTCATGTACATAGGACAGACAATCGTCTGAGTGTAGACTGATGATTCTGATAGAAGCATCGTCCTTTTGATTGGATGATTATCTGTGCAGCAATGATGTACATTTGATGTCTTTATTTCCCTGAATATATATATCACAGCCTGGATGGATGAAACTAGATCCCGGGTCTTCAATCTCGTTTGATCTTCACTCAAAGTACAAGTCGATCCATGTGAAAGTTGTTCTGGAGTCGAACATGGAAAGACATCGCCTGATTACCAGCCAATGATGTAAGCTGTTAACAGGCGTGAGAGGAATCACCGATAATGATAATGACCCTCAAGGTACTGCAGTACAATTCACATGGTGTGAATAAAGGACTTTGCATCGAACACCACGCAAAATCTTTCGGTCGAAGGCCATTGATGTAAACCTGTCGCCGGAAGTGAGAAACTTGCCATTGAGGCATGGAAGCTTCAAAGTACTGAATGGGGTGTTCCTAGATCAACTTCTTGGATAATGAGCTGATGTCGAAAAGAAGCAATCTGTCACCGGAGGGCCTTAATGAATCCCACATCAATGACACGGAACGGAGCAAATGATTTTAATGGAGGTGAAAATGATTTGGTGATATAGGGTGGCGATCATGAAAGAATGGAGTATAAATGTATGGTAGTGGGTGAGACACAGGTGAATTCTCTGAATGACTTCTCTTGAATATATCAGCGACACTGATGTGATGGATTGGTAGCATTAACCCCAAATGTGGATGGTATGATGGGACCATGGTGATGTGACCGGTGAATGAAACAATCCAACCCGACTCGGACGCGGAGTGGAAGTGTCATGTTCAAGAGCGACTTGCTACCAACAAAGTTTCTTCAAGTTTTCTTCCTAATTTTCCCCAGTCATTGCTGACCAGTACCTCTTTATTTTTGTCAAGCTTGAGGAGGATAACATATGCTTGTTCTATAATTTTCCCTTCGGGCAAACCCATCGCTATGTTTTAACGAGCCTAGCGATAGTGAAACTCGTTCTCGTCTAGAGACAAGTTTGTTTCTATTTAAACTTTTAATGAGTTTAACGACAAAGATAACTCGGTCCTTTTCAATTTTAGAGAGTCTGAAAAGGAACGTAAAGGTAACTCCAAAATTCCTTTTTCGTCATCTAATCCCTTACGTCTGAAAAAGTATAAAACAATACAGAAGGGATGAATTTTCGATACTTTTAACGAGCCGAACAAAACAAGTGCTTGATCTTTTTGTGTAATAATCTCTCAAGTCCAAAAAGATTAAAATTTAGAAGAGAGATAGCACTTCCGGTCCCTTTAACGAGCTAGAGAGGCCAATGGCTCGGAAATCTTTTCATGTTTTACGAGTCAGTTGAAAAGAGCTTAAAGGAGACTCATCTTTTGAGGAACGAGTGATAAAATGGATAGCAACTGATTCCAGGTAAGGTTTGGAATTTTCCAATCACGACAGTCTTACAAGGATGGCTAGTGAAATCACTCTTCGCAGTTGTTCCTCAAAATGGGTAAACAATCAAATGGAGGTGAATGATCGGCCAATGCAAAAGTGGAGGTGATGGTGCAAACACAACCAAGGCTTTAATGGCTGAAGTACTACATTCACGATAGTCATTTACCGGTGAATAGTTCATTTTTTGATGAGCTTAAACGCGGGGGGAAACATTTGCTAATGTCTTATGTTTAGTTTTTAACGAGCCTGAACTATGTGCTAAAACTGCTCGATTAATCGAGTCGTGTGATAAGAATGTCTCATAAAAACGGCAACTTTTAGAGTTTTGCCCCACATCCTTTCTTTATGCAAGTTAGGAAACGACCAATCCTACGAGTTTAAAGCGTTAGAGGACCTACAAATTTAAAAAATAAATAGTCGCTCTTCGCTTGCACGCCAAAAGGCTTGCATGCCCCCAGGTATAAAACAGAATTTCAAGGTTACCCCTTCTTCTTTCCATTAAAACATTTGTTTTACCAGGAGAGGCCTACCTCTTACAGGTTACCCAAAGATTGTTTTATTCACAGCGCAAACAAAACACTTCTTCGGCGATGTTTACCGAAATAGACAAAGGTGAGTGAAGGAGGCTACTCCACTCACGTAACTTTGACAAGAGAATCTTGTTCTAGAATAACCCCCTCTTCCAATCACGGACGGGAGTATAGACTAGTCATATTCTCTCGCGGAAACCTACCCTATACCCGAAGTTTTCCTGCCGAAGCAGACCAGGGTGCATGCCCCCTGGGTTTCAGTCATGTCCCCCGAATCACTCGCGCTCATCAGGCGGGCGGACTGGAGATTGAGACATTTCTTGCGTGAAAAGACCACTTAGGGATGGTATATGACTATTTGCTCTGTATGATCCAGGAAATGAAAGCTGGTCTACAAGCTTGACCACTCTTCCTTCGTGCGGAAAACACATTACTCTAAAGAGTGAGGAGACAATTGCTCCCATGCAATAAATATAGTCTCGTCCAAGGAGTAGATTATAATCTAGGGGTCCTTGAACTACCATTACGTTCATGTGAATGGTTTTCCCCCTCAATGTTATGGGCACATTGGGAAGGATCCCTAACGGTCGACTGGTTCCTTTATCAAAGCCTGTTAGATTTCTCATCTCAGGCAAAAGTGATGGCAAACCAAGCACTTTCCAAGCAGTCGAGGAAAGGATACTCACAGAAGCCCCCTCATTTATGATGGTACCAACCATAACCATTCTATATATTTGAACAATGATTCGGAATGGTACACTAGCTGGTAAACAGGGTCTGCCTAGTTGATTCCAGTCGAAGGAGACAACTAGGTTGCTTGGAGGTGGGACCGAATAGATGGCCGGGTATGACTCTGACGAACTTCCTTCCTGCGGTAAAGGAACGGTAAATTTCCCCCATGTTCATTGGAGTCTGTATTTATGAAAATAATTTGGACGGTGTTATCCTTATTCTCTTCGGTGACTGTATCATCTGAAGATGGAACCTCTGAAGGCAAGACCAGGTCAACTGCCGCCTCGACCTTTTGACTTTCGTCTGGTATGGGCTCAGATGGTTTATCTTCAATGATAGATGCTTCAGCCGACCACCTGGGTGGGCCAGCTGGATTTTCAACTAGTGACGGACTCGACAAGAGTTTTTTATATCCAGGAGGAAGTCGTAGCGGTGAAACCGGATGATCGTCCAAAACTCTTTTAGCCTCGTCTAAGAAGGGACAACGGTGGACGGCATGATCGCCTTTGCACAGTTTACAAGGAAATCTATATTTTCCTTTTTGTCCTGGGGCTTCACTTTCACTAGTTGACGGTGTGTTTTCAACATGATCATCAGAGGTTGACGACACCGGGTTGTGCAAACGAGGAGACCAGTCCCTTAAGATCCGAGGGATGCAAGGACAATCTCTATGATAGTGGTCTCCCTTGTAAATGACACATGGCGATTTAGGCCTGGTTGGTGCAGTGTGTGGATTTTCGCTAGATGACACTCATTTGCCCCCATTCGCTTTTGGCTCCTTCTTCTTCTCTTTCTTCTTCTTTTCCTTCTTCTTCTCAGGTACTTGACTTTTGGCTTTACCAGCCCCATCAAGCGAAGAGGAGGGAGGAGAGGAAGAATTAGAGGAAGTAGAAGGTTGGTGGGTAACTCTGGACTCGTCTAGTTGCTGGTTCGATTGTTCAGGAATTGCGGTGTTCTGAATGACAGAGGTTGAGAAGAGCCATACAGGCAAGCCGATTGTCAGTCCTGGAAGCGACAATGTGGCCATATGGGGTGCACCAACATCTCCCCAAGAGGAGAAGGGACTAGGATTTCCTCCAAGGGGAATTCCTTGGTTGGTGGATTCCATTTTCTCAACCCAAGATCAATGTAGGAAAGGGTAATGAGTATTCCGTTTAAAATAAATTTTAGACGCTTTGACACAACTTGTTTTTTCAATTTTTAAGAGTTGAGAAAAAACAAAAGATGACTCTAGTCTCCTTCGATTTTTAATGAGCCTGAAGTGACAAGTGCTCAAATGGACCTTTTCTGTTAAGGAGTCTGAAAAGGAACGAAAGGGACTGCTCTGGAAATCTAGGTAGAGGGATTACCAAACCAATTGCAAAACTGCAGAATACTTTTTACGGTACGGCAGTCAATCTTCCCGAATGCTGTGTTCAGTGCATTGCGATTGATAGGGCGGCAAACACGGCTTCCTATGGATAAAGGATTAAGCCTATTGGGGTCTCCCAAAATATACTCGACAGTACGTGGGAGCACAAGTCTGTACTGGCACTTATCACCTCAAAGTGGAGGAATCACCCAACCATCAGTGAGAACAACAGTTACCAGGATTTACGACACCGGAATACGTCTCTAGCCTAGACTTCTAAATGTTGTGCGTTAAGTTCCAAAGCGTTGTTAGATTCATTGAGATTATTTTAAGTTGATCTTGTTTATGAGGTTTACCTTTCAGGTTCACCGCGAGATGTAGATATAATTCCTAAAATGCAATCTAAGATGATAAACAAACTTTTTATCTCCTTTGTGCAATGAAAATCCTAGCTACTAAGGAAAGAAAGATAGAATCTTTTCACAAAGAGCAAAGAGCACACTCTAAATGCACTTTCCTAAATCAAGCCAATCAGACTGTCTATATGCAAATGCACATGCATGTATTTGTTTTCGACTTTATTAGTATATGAATGCTAAAAAGAAAGTTGATGAACAAATCTGAATTTCTTTTCAAGCGACAAATATCAACAAGTTTCTTTTCGAAATCAAAAATGGAGACGATCACAACACCTTACGATTTTGAAATGAATACTTGTTCTTGACACTGGAAAATTACAAATTCAGACCAAGAACAATAGTAATAGGATAATCGACCATCAATAGCAATCAAACTCTTTCCTACGATTGAAATCGACACTTGCGACAGTTTCAAATCAAAGGACGACAGTATGATTATGCTACTTTTGCAAAGGAGAACTGAAAATGACTCAACAAACACACAAAAACATCTACAGTTCTTTTGTACAAAGGAGGTGGAATAACAGCAAGGAAAAGGGGTTTCAAACAGACATTTACTGATCACAGGCAGCAAAATTCAGGAATAGAACTGGAAAGAATGAATCATAGAAACCAAAACTGCACAGAGCCTAGTCTGATCAGCGCACCTGTAACACAGAGAATTTGAAATGCAGCGCACCTTGTCCACTCGAGAAGTGCGCTGAAGTTCAGATTCTATGAATAGTACCTGCACTGGGCTAGAAAAGAGATTTTGTTTGGGTTCCGGGTCACAGTTTGCAGTTCAGTTCTTGGGTTTTGTCCGAGCAAAAAGCAATCAGGGGTAGATCTAAGGAGGATCTAAGAACTATCACAAGGGCAATCAGATAGTTTGTGAACCATTTGTTTAAATCATAAACAGATCTAGTAGATGGATTGAAGTAGCATTTATCTACTTTGCATTTGTTATGGCAAATGCAGTTCGAATGCTACCTGTAAGTTTATGAAATAGACAACAAAGAATGATAAACAAACAAACTAATTCTTCCCCAGCGAAGTCTCCATTTGTTACAGGGAAAAGTGTCTATATATAACTGCTCTATCCCACTAAGGTGTGACAGCTGCCTTAGAAACAAACAGAGAAAATATACTTTCATTTTTCCTTTATGAATTATAGATAGAGAGGAACAAAAAGACCAACCTCTGTCTTGCGCTAATTTCCTGATTTGATTCCTCTCTTCTTTGATAGTCTTTAGCTACCTGCTCCCTTGCACGCCTAGCTTCACAAAGTACCTGTAAGATCACAGTAGCATAGCACTATACAAATACATGGATCTATAATCATAAACAATCTAGGATCAGATGTAAATTGACCATACAAATGTAGCAAACATCAATGACACAAGAGCATGGAGGAAAACTTGAATAGCTTTTATTGATAAACAAGAAAGAGCCAAGAGGAGTTACAACCAGTTGTTCTGACGCAGCATCAACCTCCCAGCAAGGAAGCCCCTCTTCACCTCAAACAAATCTTAGATCACCCAACAATCTGATGTTTGTCTCAAGAAACCAACATCAATTCCTTACAATATGCAAAATTCCAGCCTCTGGATCTCTGGGATGAGGGATCCATATATAGATATCTATAATGGAGATGAGTCAGCTTATTATTTGATTAGTGTCTTCCCTCTGATAGTTCTTGCTTCCACTTGGAGATTGATGATCTCTTACTCATCCTTGGTCAAATTCAGAGAGGCAAGTGTCACAGGAGAAGATTCTGGAAGCTTCCATTGCCTCTCCACCTCGTGGAATGACACTGCCATTTGTCACTTCTCGCCCATCGCACCCCATAGAAGGGCTTTTTGAAATGCAACGCACCCACACAGTGTATTTAGGTGAGATGCAATGCACTTGGCCAGTGGAGCAGCTGAAATGATCCTGTTTTGACCAATTCTGAGTAGTTTTTCATGGAGAACTTCTGGGAGAAGCTGTAATCTATTGACCTTGTTCCTTTAGGGGTTAGAAAAACACTTTTAGGGACTTAGGAGCCCTTGGTTTATGTAGATTTCATGCTTGGGGTTGTAGTGCCCAAAAATGTCTATAACATAGATAGCTAGTTTGTTCTTAAAGTTTATCTTTGTGAGAAGAAATTCCATTTGATATATTATTAAGATGTCCAAGTTCACCTATCATATGACTTGCATATCCATTATTGATTGCCCGAGCATTGTCATCTTCAATTGAACCTATAAGAGCAGAGTATAAATTCCCATCCTTCAGTCTTTTAGATAATTTAGAAAGAATAATGGTGATATATCCTTTTATAGATTTAAGGAGAATACTTAGTTCCTTGAGAAATTCCTTAATGTACATATAAGTTAAGAGAGAGAAAGAGTTGCTACAAAGATGTCTTCAATCAAGAGTACTAGAAAAATGTGATCTTCAAGCTTCCTTCCTTCACCTTATCTCTGATATCATGTTGAGAAACCAAGTGCAATAGAGATTAATTCTTGATTCCTCTACTTTATAAGTACTTGTGAATGTTAGGTTGTATTCTTCATCAATAAATTATACAAATGTACAAAATATAAAGATCATAAAGAGACAAGAGCCACCAAAATTTAGGCTACTAGCCAAGGAGAAACATGACAAGGGGGAAAGCGCAATAATCCTTCTCTCATATAATCATACCAAGATGAGATATCCAAGACCAAGTTTTCCATAAAGCTTCTAAGTTAAAACCCTCCTCCAAGTCCCCTCCAATAGTGAAAATAAATGTTGTTTAATTAACTTGTTGCAAATCTAGTCTAAACAAATATTTTTAACCCTGCAATAGAGGTTGAATTTCAGCCATACAAAACCTCAAAAAAACTGCACATGTGAGTTGGATTAGGGAGGAAAACTTTGGTTTCTCTTTCTCCTTTGACTTATTTCTCTCTCATTTGACTTCATACCTTTTCCAACTTGTCTTGGTGCAATAATAGATAGATAATATCTTGATGCATTATGTATCGAAGAGGTTTAACTTGCCAAACATATATAACTTTCCACGAGGGTAAAATAGGTGCCACTAGGCCAACTTGAAGGTGTTGTGGCCTTATGACATAAAAACAAAAATTGATTTATTTTTCTTTCAAATGTCCAAATTTGACATCACTAAAATAAATATTCTCTTGAATCAAATAAATTATTTTTTATTCTTTTTGCTCTAAGCATGAAGAACATGCTTTCACAAAATAAATATAATAAATATATTAATGAAAATATCTATATTATGGAAACTGACACTAGAAACGATTTCAGAATTTTGTTAGAAAATTATGTATTACAGAAAAATGGAACACATAAAATATTGCAAAAATATAAACAGAGAAAATGCATAAAACAAGAGAGACACATATATACGTGGTTCACCCAGTTTGGGCTATGTCCAGGGAGAAACAGCCAGTCCTTCTTTCTATATTATCCAACAAACCGAAGAGATACAACCTACAACAGATCCATTGTAACTCCCTCTTCACTCTCAACCTCCTCTCTCTTCCTCACTCAGAATACACGTCTACATAGACGAAATACAATTCCCTCATATATAGCGAGGGGTTGCCTTCTAGGGAAAAAAGTCCTAAATTAAACATAACTTCTACCATCACATCATCCGCCTAATGAACGGCACATATTGACTAGAAATAATTATACTTTTACAAGGCAAATTTACATATGTTTTTAGCTTCGGGGGTGTTGCCCCTGAACCCCCACTGGGGGACCGCTGGCCCCTGGACCCCCCAGCCGGGGGATATTAGCCCCCCCACACCCGCCGCCGTGGAGGGTTGTAAAATCTTCCTGAACCCCCGCCGTGGGACCGCTGGCCCTTGGATCCCCCAGCCGGGGGGATTAGCCCCCCCACACCCGCCGTCGTGGAAGGGTGTAAAATCTTCCTGGCATATACATTTGACTAAAACCTTTGAATACAGAAGATAATCAGGCTCCACACCCAACAATCTCCCACTTGGAGACTGATTATAGCAACTCCACGACTGCTTCATTTGCTAGACAATGACTCCACTTTGGACCTAGTTGTTTCTCATCTTCTTCATCATACTTGAAGACCAATTGAAACTGAGTAGATTCTTAGTTTCTCCCTGGTTACAACTTTTGTTAGCATATCTGCAATATTCTGGCTAGTGTGTATCTTTTCCAGCTTCATCTGTCCATCTTCCAAAGCTAACCCTATGAAATGGTACTTGAGTTGTATATGTTTAGTCTTGGAATGAGATGCAGAGTTCTTTGCAAGATGTATGGCACTCTGGTTGTCACTGTATAACCTGCCCAACTCCTGTTTCTTACCCAATTCATCTAGAAACCTTTGTAACCAAATCATTTCTTTACTAGCCTCTGTAGCAGCAATATACTCTGCTTCTGTTGTTGAAAGTACAACAACACTTTGGATTTTTGAAACCCAACTGACAGTTGTTCCACCTACAGTAAATACATATCCTGTAGTGCTCCTCCTATTATCTCTATCACCTGCCATATCTGCAACAACATATCCCTATAGAGCAATGTTTGAACCGTCAAAGCATAATGCTTGATTTGTGGTACCTCTCAAATACTTGAGAATCCACTTCACTGCCATCCAATATTCTCTTCCTGGATTGTTCATGTACCTACTTACAACTCCCACTGCATGCGCAATATCAGGCCTTGTGTATACCATTGCATACATTAAGCTTCCAATTGCTGATGCATATGAAACTTTAGACATATGAGCCATTTCTTCTTGAGTCTTGGGACACGCCTCCTTACTTAATTTGAAATGGTTAGCCAAATGTATACTAACTGATTTTGAATTCTGCATATTAAACCTTTTGAACACCTTTTTTATGTACTCACTTTGAGACAATGTTAATTTGCGATTCTTCCTGTCTCTGGTTATTCTCATACCAAGTATTTGTTTTGTAGCACCCAAATCCTTCATTGCAAATGAGTTTTCCAATTTCCTTTTGAGCACATTTATTTCTTACATGTTATAACCTGCAACAAGCATATCATTTACATACAATAACAATATAATATAGCTGCCATCATTTTTCCTTTTGAGATAAACACAATGATTAGAGTGACACATAGTATAACCTTGTTCAGACATAAACCTATGAAATTTTAGATACCACTGCCTTGGATCCTGTTTTAAGCCATATAAGCTCTTCTTCAACATGCACAATAGTTTCTCCTTCCCTTTTACCTCATATCCTTGTGGATGCTGCATATATATCTCTTCCTCCAAATCCCCATGGAGAAAAGATGTCTTTACATCTAACTGCTCAAGATGCAAATCTTTAGCTACTACTAGACTTAGAATAGTTCTTATTGAAGTCATTTTCACAACAGGAGAAAATATCTCATCAAATTTCATACCCTTTTTCTATGCAAACCCTTTCACCACAAGTCTAGCTTTATACCTTTTTCTATCTCCATCTTCTTCCTTCAACTTGTAAGCCCATTTATTCTTCAATGTTGTTTTACCTGCAGGCAACCTAAGTCCAAAGTCTGGTTATGTGCTAAGGAGTCCATCTCTTCTTTCATGGCTTGCTCCCACTTCTTCCTGGTTTCTACCTGCACTGCTTCTTCATAACATTCTCGTTCACTAGAATTAATCAACAATACATAATATAATGAAGAAGAGTAGATTAAAACTTTTGGAACATTATATCTTAGGTAAATTCACAATCATACCATACAGTTTTCCAAAAATCTTCTTGATCCATATAATTTAAAATTTTAATAATTAAATATTATTATTTTATTCAATATTTAAATATAAATAATAATATTAAAAAGGTCTAAATATATTTTATTATTTATATTTTAAATCTTAAATATTTAAAATAATATTATATTAATATTAATATATAAACTTTTAAATCAATTATAATTTAAGTTAATAGACTTGAACAATTTAAATTAATACATTTGAGCATATGTGGGGCCGTGCAGCAGATGAGCAGGTGTTGTCCTAACATTATTTAAATATTCGTTTTTTCCGAATCTAAAGTAGAAGAAACGAAAATTTAAAAATTTCAGCGAACCAAACATATGTTAGTTTTCTCCGAATCTAAAGTCGTAGAATAAAATATTTAAAAATTAAAGGAGCGGTTCTTGTTAGCGCCATATTACAGACCCAAATTTCATTAACCACCAAAAACGTTCAAATCGGGTTTCCAACAACCTTTACTGGGTACATTAACATAGTTTGTTTTAATTATATAAGAAAATTAAGTTTAAAATTTTTAAATACTATATTTGAGGTTATGAAACTATGTAATCATATAATATATTAGAATTTTATTTTTTATTGTTAATTTCAACGACAAATAAATGTAATATTTTTTATTTTATTTTTTTCTGCAACAATATCATTGCACAATTAAATATCTTGATATTTTTAATAAAATTAGTTTGAGCAAATCGTTATTAAAATTCTAACATAATTTTCAAACAGAAATTCTAACATAATTACCAAACAGAAATTTACTTATTTATTTAAAAATTTACTTAAGAGACTAAATCGTTTAATACATGTCAAAGCTTGTAATACAGTCCATATATATAACAAACTGTGTTGCCTAATATTAGAATGACCACACACAACATCTAGAGGCAATAAAGTTTGTTATATATTTAGAATGATTTGCACGTTTCACATGTATTGAACCATTCACTGACTTGCATAAGTTTCTAAATGGTTAGTTGGGTTTGTGTTTGGTAATTTCAATTTGTTGTTCGGTTTAAAAATAAAGTCCAAATATATATTTAATTATATATTTAGTGTCTTAATTTATTCAAGACACTAAATCGTTCAATACATGTCAAACCTTGTAAGCCAGTCCATATATATAACAAACTTTATTTCCTCTCTTTGTTTTTGCATATGTTTTACATCCATACATTAAATTAAAGAATGGAGAATGGAGGTAACATATGAAAAAAATAAAAGAGAGAGGAACACATGTTACATCCATTTATAATTTACCTATTACATTACCACTCTTATATATTGAACCATTCAATGACTTGCATTGGGTTCGTGTTTGGTAATTTCAATTTCTTGTTCAATTTAAAAATAAAGTCCAAATATATTCCTCTCTTTGTTTTTGCATAGGTTACATCCATACTTTAAATTAGAGAATGGAGGTAACATAAGAAAAAAATAAAAAGAGAGGAATGCATGTTACATCCATTTATAATTTACCTATTACCTGACCGCTCTTATATATTGGACCATTCAGTGACTTTCAATGGGTTTGTGTTTGGTAATTTCAATTTGTTGTTCAGTTTAAAAATAAAGTCCAAATATATATTTAATTATATATCTAGTGTTTTAATTTATTCAAGACACTAAATCGTTGAATACATGTTTCAATTTACTTATTTAATATATATTCAAGACACTAAATCGTTGAATACATGTTTCCTCCAATATATTTTAAAAATATATATATAAATTTTATATGACATGCTGACATCTATCTGTTTCAATTTACTTATTTAATATCATTTTCTTTTCATCAGTTGGAGTTGTTGAATTAAATCCTCACATAATCAAGGAGATTCCTCATCAAAAATACTAGTGTGCATATTAAATGAGATTCCTAATCATAAACCTAATTTCATCGTAAGGGATTCTGCTCTAAAAGGAACTTGTCTCTTGTCCACCTGTCATCACCGTGCCCTGTTATATTATATGTTAGATGATTGGAAGATTTTTAGTGGTTCGATTATGCGATGGTAGCCTGGAAAGAAGAGTTATTAAACCCTAAACCTGCTACACCCAAAAATTCCATCCCTCCTGAAGAATTTCGACTTCACTTCTTCGATTGGAGGCAACATGGGCTACTAACTCCCTTACACACGGAAATTGCATCTCTCTCAAACGTTTTCAATCTCACTTCGTTGATTGTAGGCATTAGGGGCCCCTTCGAGGAAACAGTCTGAGTCCATCACTCTCTTTGTTTACATGCAACAAGTGCCTTATTTCCATCAACGATAAATTCTATGGTACATTTTTAGCCTTTCCATCAACGCCAAGGGTCAATAGGAGGAGACTCTTCATGACTACAATAAAAATGGTAGTCGTAGCCACCAACATGGAAAGTTCCATTGTGTGTTGATACATGGTGGAGGCCATGAAGCTTGGTGCTAGTACAAGTTGATCCATCTTCTGCAAAAATTTAGGCATAAACACAGTGAATCTTGAATTCATTTTTCTGTATTGATAGTATATACCACTTTTCTCAAGAATAAAAAAACAAAATCCTTGGGTAAGTGACGCCCACTGTACTGTCAATGGGAATCCTCTTTTTCTCAATGGGTTCAACCCTTACTAGTTAAAGACTGTGGCAACTGATCTAACATAGAGAAATAAAGTTACCTCTATTTTTCAACAAGGTGCAACTCATAGACTTAATGTTGCCAAGACATGGGCCTTCAACGATGGCAAGTATAAGGCATTGCATACCTTTCCTAGTGTATATGATTAAAATGTATTACAGGTTTATGGATGGGGGCTGTAAGCCTTCACAACCTCAAACCATTTTTCTTAAAGAGATTTTTCCTTTTGGTGTCTTGATCTCGTGGAACTATTTTCTTTAATCTAATTTTTTGGGTCATTTTGGTTTAGCCTCTGGACTTTGTGGTCTTTCAAGCCAGAAATTATGGTTCAAACTAATACTTAGTCTGCAAAAAAATTATGTGAACTTTGGAGGAAAGGCCTAATATATCTAATGGGCTCGCAATGCTGGAAAAAATCTCAACTATGATGATGATTTCTTCACCAATCCCATTGTTAAAGCCTATTATAAGAACCATGTTAAGGTAACAGAGAGTAAAAATCTCTGTCTATTGTCTCTTTATATGCATACATCCTTTTGTTATGTATGCATACATTACTTTTGTTATGTGTATGCACATACATAGACTAATTAGCATACACTAGCTACACGCACACACAAAGAACCAAATAAATCTGCATTCAACAATGCATTTTCTTGCAGACTGTGTTGACTTGAGTGAACAACATTACTATAGTAGCCTACAAGGATGACCCTATAATCTTTGCATGGGTTCTCATGAATGAGCCTCATTGTCAAAGTGATCCTTTTGGGAGGGTCGTCCATGTCCAATATCATGTTTTTTCTTTGAATCAAAACATGAAAATGGAAAACAAATGTAGTCACAGATTCAAGAAAGGATGTAAGTTTAAGGTCTTGTTTCTATTGTTGCACACCAGATCTTCTAGATGCATAGTTTGCTAGAGTTATGTTTAAACCACTTAACTATCAATGGGAAACCTATGTTTGTCAATTGTTTCAACTCTTAGTGGTTAATGTCTAACAAAGAGAAATAAAGTTGCCTATGCTTTTCAACAAGGTGGAGCTCATAAGCTTAATGTTGCCATGACTTGGGACTTAAACGGTGGCCAGTAAAAGGCATTCAAATGTTTCCTGGTGTATATGATGGACAAGTATTTAGGTTTATGCATGGGGGTTGTAAGCCTTCATGACCTCAACCCATTTTTTTCAAGAGATTTTTCTTTTGGGTGTGTGGATCTACTACCATTGTTTGTTTGAATGTGATTTTTGGGGCTATTTAGGTTCGAGCTCTAGAATTTGAGGTCTTTCAAGCCAAAAAATATGGTATCGGACTAATACTTAGTTTGGAAAAAAATTATGTGAACTTCGGAGGAAAGCCCCAATATGTGCAATGGGATTGCAATGTTGGACAGAATCTCAACTATGATGATGGTTTCTTCATCAATCCCACTGTTAAAGCCTATTATAAGAATGATGTTAAGGTAGCAGAGTGTATAAATGTCTATCTCTTGTCTCTTTATATGTGTACATTCTTTTTGTTATGTATGCTTACACTCCTTTTATTATGTGTATACACATACATAGACTAATTAACATACAATAGCTACACACACACACAAAGGACTAAACAAATCTGCATTCAACAATGCATTTTCTTGCAGACTTTGTTGAATAGAGTGAATAACATTACTGGAGTAGCCTACAAGGATGACCCTACAATATTTGCATGGGAGCTCATGAACGAGCCTCGTTTTGAAACTGATCCTTCTAGGAGGACCATCAAGGTCAGATATCACCTTTTTTCTTTGAATCAAAACTGGAAAATTGAGAACAAATGTAATCAAAGATTCAAGCAAGGATGTTAGTTTAAGGTCTTGATTCTATTGTTGAACACTAGATCTTATATATTCATAGTTTTCTACAATTATGTTCAAACCACTTTACTCTCAATGGGAAACCTTTCTTTTCCAATAAGTTCAACTCTTACTGGTTAATGACTATGGCAAGGGATATAACATAGAGAAATAAAGTTACCTTTGTGTTTCAACAAGGTCCAACTCATAGGCTTAATGTTACCAGGACTTGGGCCTTCAATGATGGCCAATATAATGCATTTCACAATTTTCCTGGTGTATAGGTGAACAAGTATTTGAGGTTTGTGCAAGGGGTCGTAAGCCTTCAGGACCTCAACGCATTTTTTCAGAGATTTTTCTTTTGGGTGTTTGGATTTGCTAGCGTTGTTCATTTTAATATGATTTTTGGGGTTGTTTTGGTTCAGGCTTTGGACCTTGTGGTATTTCAAGCCATAAATTATGGTATCAGAATAATGATTAGCCTAGCAAACAATTATGTGAACTTTGGAGAAAGGGCCCAATATGTATAATGGGCTCGCAATGTTGGACAAATTCTCAACTGCGATGATGGTTTCTTCACCAATCCCACTGTTAAAGCCTATTATAAGACCCATGTTAAGATAGCAAAGGCTATAAATATATGTATCTTGTCTCTTTATATGCTTACATTCCTTTTGTAATGTATGTGTACATTGGTTTTGTTATGTGTATACACATACATAGACTAATTAGCAAATAATAGCTACACACACACAAAGAACTAAGAAAATTTGCATTCAACAATGCCTTTTCTTGTTAAATTGATTCTTCTAGGAGGACCTTCCAAGTCATATATAACTATTTTTATTTGAATCAAAACTAGAAAATGGAAAACAAATGTAATCAGAGATTCAAGAAAGGATGTTATTTGTGAACACTAAATCTTCTAGATACATAGTTTGGTAGAGTTATTTTTAACAGTTTCCTTTCTAGTGATTCATTATTTTAGTAATGATGGTAAGTGTTGTGAGTAAGAATGGTAGTGCTTTGACTGTGATGAGAAAATAGGGATGGATAGTGGAGATCGCTAACCATGTCAAATCCATTGATGGAATAATGGCAAAAGTGTCATTAGACACATAATTTTATTAATCAGAAAAAATAATTACATAATTTGATTTTGCAAGAGTTTACACCCGAACAACCAAACACTCTTGCAATGAGCCATTTATAAGCTCTATGTCCTAACTACCTCTAATTATGGATCACTTATTAAATAACAAGTGTCCATTTACAATAAATGCTATAAAAACCAACTAGCTAACAAATCTCCTAACATAGAGCCTAAGATACGACACATTTGGAGAGTCATATCTAGTTACAACAATATGCTAATTCTAAAAGTCTCCATTAAATAATTCAACATTCTAGAATAATAATTATTAATTTAATATCTTAAATTAATAATTATTTTATTCTAATTTTATAACCTATGATAACATTGTATTTTTGGATCATCTAACATGGAAACCATCTTCTGGAGGCTGGTCTAGAAGGTTTTTATGGAAAATACAAAAGAGATATCAATCCAGGATTCTTTGTGGGCAAATATTTCATCGCTAATAACGAAATCAGAGGAATTGATTTTTCCACGGTTCATTCCTATCCTAACATATGGTAAGTCTCTATATTTTATTCCCATGTTTATATTGTATAGGAGTGATTAAAATTTTGAGATTGATAGGTTTTTACAAACTTAGGTCTATTCTACGGACTTCTATCTATATTTGAGATGTTTGGTTTTAAAAAAATTGATTGATTCATAGCTCATGTTGCATCCATTTATGTACTCTTATAGGCATGCAATCCATCATTATAGTAATGGGTGTTCATTGCTTGATGATAATGTTTGAGTTTTCACTAAAAAATTGAAATATGATTTTAACCTCTAAAGGCTTGTTGGGGTAGATGAGGAGACCCAACTTTCAATTTTGGAGAGTTCAATAAAGAGCCATCTAGAAGATGGAAGCATGATATTGAAAAAAACCAGTTCTTTTTTGTAGAGTTTGGGAAATCTTAAAAATGCTCATGATTTCACATGAGTGAGAGAGATAATTTACTTGATGTGGTTTATAATCATGTATATGCAACTTCTAGTGGGGAGGAGCACGTGGAGGCGCCATGTTTTGATAGCTGGTGGCAGAAGGAATTAGCTCATATGAAGATGGGTATGAGATAGTTTTGTCTGAGAATACATCCACATTAGCTCTAGTTTCTAGTGAGTCTCATAATTTGGTTGAGCTTACCCATTTATTTACCAAGATGTATGAGTATAAGAATAGGAGGCAGGTCCATGCACATCTCACATGAAATCCATCAAAGGTTGAGATTGATGGTCAAATTGTGTAAATATTTGGTGAATTTTTGCGTAACTACAAGTGTGTTAGGTAATAAAGCCTCGAGTTGTTTGATTGATGATCTATAAAGTCCTTAAATCATGGTCAATGGTAGGTAACATGGGTTCTATAATAATCATACCCATTCCATCAGTGGTATTAACCCCATGCATGGCAAGTAACATGGGTTCTGTAATAATCGTACATGTTCCATCAGTGGTATTGACTCCATGTGCATGGAATGGAAGAGTAGGGCCATATATGAATGAATTTCACCCCCAGGAGATGGTTATGGTAATTGCATTTTATTTGTAAAATGGAAATAGTCACCCAAGGGTGTCATGTCAGTCATTTTACAATTCATATAAGTGTATTTTATTTGGGTTTTTAATGAGTTATAGTTAAGGTAGGATTATGGCAGCTTATGATTCATACATATTTTCTGTATTGATAGTATGTGTCGCTTCTCTCAAGAAGAAAAAAAATATCCATTCTGATGGTACTAAGATGGTAAGGGATTGGTTTTTGAAGGTTTGATTTGAAGGGGATGATACTCTGAGAGTTGCTTTTTGAGGCACACTAGTGTCATGGTTGGTGTGGGATAGAAGGATGAATATGGTGGATACAGAGAACTATATAAGAGGGATATTGTGACCTTGAAATATCATCTTGAGTACATAATCATTAACAATTGGAATGACATGGACAAAATCTGGTGACACATGTTCAATAACAAGCTCCATGTGTCTCTTGAGGATCATCCAGTTTTGATGACAGAGGCTCCTGTGAATACCAAGTAAAACAGAGAGAGGATGACTCAAATCATGTTTGAAGCCTTTAACACACCTGTTATGTATATTACTATTAAATTTGTGCTTTCTCTTTATGCAAGTGGAAGAACTATAGGTTTGCAACCTCTATTTCCTTGAATATTAAAGTAGATATTTAATAAACCTCTTCGAAATCTCACGTTTCAATCATTTCAAAAAAAATTCCTAAAATAAATTTATACAAATAGTTGTATTGGTGAATGCTATGAGACTGATATGATCTCAACAACATCTTATGCTTGGTACATATTAAAAACAATAATTTTATATTTTCAAATCCCTAATTTTGTTCAAGTATTGTTCTCAATTCTAGAGATGGTGTCACTTATGTTGTTCCCATCTATGAATGAAATGCCCTCCCATATGCAATTGATAAAATAGAACTTGTAGGTAGAGACATAACTAATGAATTATGCAAGATGCTAATAGAGAGGGGGTACTCTTTTATTACAACAACAAAATGAGAAATTGTTCAAGACATAAAGGAAAAAATGGGATATGTTGCAATGGATTATGAGAAGGATATGGAACTAGAAAATGCCTCTACTGCATTAGAAAATAATTATGAGCTTGTAGATGAGGAAGTGATGAAAATTCGCTCTGAAATATTTAGGCATCCATAGGTTTTCTTCCAGCCTTCCCACATTGGAATAGAAGCTCTAGGGATACATGAAGCTACTTACAAATCTAATATGAAATGTGATGAGAATATCCAAAAGGACTTGTGTGGAAACATAGTTTTGAGTGGGGGATCCAATATGTTTCCAGCAATTTCTCATCGAATGAGCAAAGAGATCTGAGCTCTTGCTCCAGATGACATAAATATCTTGGTGTTTACTCCTCCGAAGAGAAAATAGAGTTTCTAGATTGGAGGCTCCACTTTGGCTTCTCTTAGCACATTCCAAGAGATAATCCTACCCACCATCTCCTTCGAATTAGAAATACTCCCCATCATCTGCCCTAATTCGACACTTAAAATATAACCTAGGGTTTAAATGATTGGAATCTTGCATCATGAAACTCAAGAAAATGGGCATTATTTAATTTCTCGTTGTTTTCACTAGCATGCTTCATTCTTATAATGAAGTATGTTATTTTCCTCATATATACCTTCCAAGTAATTTTTCAAGAAACATAGTTGATAGGATGATCACATATTTTTTATTCTTCAAGAAACATACCTGATATGTTGATCACAAAGCAAAAAATCACTTTACTGTCTAAATTGTAGTTATTCTACCTAAATCTAAAATTTGCACTATACCTCATCTCTTTGAGACTCCCTACAAGAAGGAAACTCCTTTTTGGTAAACTCCTAAAAATAATTATCTAAGCAAAATTACAATCTTAAAATAAATATACCATATTGGTCCTTAAAGGTCTTCCCTGAGCTTTGCAAAGGTAAAATTCCCTTTGCTAAAATAAATGTCCTAAAATGTCTTCTGTAAATTCCATTTGAGAATGCAACTGTGCCTTTCTCTGGATAAACTTGAACATCCCCAAGCACATCATCCTCAGAAGTAGCCATGACCACATTCACATTCTCAGTAGACCTTGATAAGGTTTGATAAGCTTCCACTCCATTAACTTGTAACTCAAGGAAGAGCCTATCAATATTATTGAGAGTAAGAATTGGCTTAATCATTTCTTTGAGACCTTGATGACATGCAATTTTTAGTCGTGGGGTGGTGCTTGTTCTTCTCATAGGATATACAAGTTATAAGTAACCCCTGACAATAGATTTCAAAGTTCTGCATAGTCAAGGGTCCTTTACATCTCCAAATTTAGATTTTCTTCAAAACATCTATTTCATTACCAATCCTTGTCTCATATTTAGAAATCCTAGTTGGCAGTGTTCACATGTTTCTTAGCATCATATGTACTCCTACTTAACACAATTTGATTTGGTTGACATATGACAATTTTCCATTTCAATTATGTTTGAGTGATAAACCGAACAGGTAAACAAATATACTTGTCACCAATAATCTCATGACGATAACATGGAAGAAGTGAATAAGCTTGTTATGTTTTTCTTAGTTTATTTTTTTAAGTTTTGGTTTTCTTTTGACTATATTATTTGGTTGTTTGTAAGGATTTTGGATTGAAATTAAAAGATGGTTGTGTTTTATCTTTTTGGAGGATTGAAATTAAAAGATGGCTACAACAACACTTCATTGCTAACCCAATGCCCAATAAAGTTATTTCTCCATTTTCTTAAGAAAAATATTTATTGAGTAACACTGATATTAAAAAATAGTTACAACAACACTTCATTGCTAACCTAATGCCCGATAGAGCTATTTCTCCGTTTTCTTAAGAAATATTTACTTATTTTGTTCAAAGTATGAGTAAAGCAATAGTGAAACTCTTGCACTTGATTCATATGAAATGGAAGTTGACATGGTATAATATGAAATGGAAATTGACATGGTGTAATCTTAAACGCAACTTACTGGTGTCAATTAATTTAATTTTGGATAATTCACGGCATTTGTTCTAATGTCGGCTCTCAACGAATGTCAAGAAAATCAACGTGAGAGCTATAAGGTGTCATGCCAAGTAAATCTAGTACTGAGTTTGAAAAATAAATATATATTTACATTAACCATTATTATTATATTTAATTTTTCTATTATAGTACAAAATTTGAGGAAAAATTTAATCTTTTTTAGAACTTAATAGAACTTAATGAGCCATGGTATTGGCCCATGATATTTTAACAAAGCCTATTTACAAGCCAATAATATCTATTGTAAAATGAGAGTGAATATTGTGGGAGTGAATATCCAAACTTAAAAATCTTGTTATATTGTAAGTATTGATTTTTTTATGTGTCTGTCAATAAAATTTAAATATGGTTACAAATTATTATTTTAATTTTTATGGTAAATGGATCTAGATTTATAATTATTATTTATATATTATATATTTTAATGTGATGGAGGGTTTATATATCTCAAAAGTAATTATAATTTGTTTTCCTTTTAAAAGGGAAAGGAGAAAAAAGGAAACAAAACCTAGGAACATGATAAAATGTTGGATGGAACGATAATTCACAAAATAAATTCTTGGAAGCAATAGAGAAAGAGAAGAAGCTTGGAAGTAGGAAATGGCTAGATTGAACAATCAAACTAAGCTAGGAAATCGCTAGATTGAACAACCAAACTAAGATACTTGCGTAGGAACATGCTCTTCAATCAAGTCGTGAGAAGGTCATTTTTGAATTTTTGGAGAAACTAAGAAGCAAAAATTTTAAGTCAGATCCCGATCTCATAGCAACACCATCACCTCCTAAAGCTCACAAGGATGAGAATAAGACTAAAAGAAAAAAACGTGACCTACATTATTGGACATGGCATAAGTTTTATGTTTATGCATTTGTTCGAATTGAGAAGTGATATGTACCAAACATTCATGGAATGAGGACCCAAGATAGCATTGTGTAAACAGACCTCATCTGCAATGGTATGCATGGGCCAAGTCATTTAGGGAAAATGGTCAATGTTTTTCTCTTTCTTCTACATCCGTGAACAATGTTATTGATGATACTAGAAGCCCTAAAGGTGCATGTACATGTTGACCAACGCAAATTTCATGGCACTTAAAGCAAATTTTTTGGAGTGGATTTTATAGAGAGAGGGGCCTGAGGAGTCATTACAACAAACAAATGAACCAAAGAGAAGTAGAAGGTGTTAAATGTTTGGAATGAGGATGGCAGGACCCAATGATGAATTGCAAGAGAAACAAGCCACATATTGTTCATGTGAGCTTGTTTGAATGCATGGAAATGGATAGCACACAAAAGATACAAAGCCATTATAGAAGCAAAATCGGTTTTCAAGCCCATGATAGAGTTTCAAAAGTGTGTTATGAAAGGATTAGCAATAAAGGGTTAGTGGATAATGTCATAATTATTTTGACATTGTGAACTAAAACTTCTAGCTTGTAGCTTTTAAAATATGGTGAAAATGGTCTATTGAATTGAAGCAAAGTGAACCAAATTTTCATGTGGATTTCTCTACCATATCTCTTTTGTTCAAATATTTAGGAAACACTTCAAATATTTAAACCCCAACGATACATATATTTAGTTGTATATGTTCTAATTCCAAGTTTTCCAATGTAAAAGGATGGGTGTACGAAACAATGTCATGATAAAATTATGTTTTCTTATGTAATAATTATTCTTTTTGAGATATATCCATGCCCTAATTTACTCTAAAATATCTCACTATAAATATCATTTAAGGATGTCCAAATTCTTTGTTGAATTTTTTTCATTAGGGTTTCCATTTCAAGATTCAATCCAATTACAGCACATTGTTTAAGGAGGAGGTCTAAGTTTAGTCCAGGAAATCCTGTTTCAAGTTATTTTTTAACACATATGTTTTAGTTGCAATAACATTATTCATAACCCAATAATTAAACAACATGTACACATACTTACATTGTACTTGGCTGATGGAAAGCTTGCATTTTTGTAATAGGAAATGTACCCTACAAGTATTCCAACAACCACACAACCAACCTATGTGGATAGTATTTATATTGGGGTACTTGACTCAATTAAACTAAAAATTATTTGTAGCCAAATCTAGCCATATATTTTGTTTCTGTGTGTTTCCCAACATTTGTCTAATCACCCAATCAGGATGGTTTTACTGCATTACTCTTTTTCATTGGAAATCTAGAGAAGCCAAGTGCTTTGTAGCCTAGAGAAATCAATTTTCAACTCTTTTTTCATTTCTGTAACACTAATGAAGACTAGTCATACTTGGCATAACATAGAGACAAACTGGTCATCCAAGTTATTTTTAACCTTGAAGTTTACAACTTTAAGTTTGGATCATTCTGGGAATTCAAGAGTAAGATGAATCATGTAGGTACTCTTATTCATGAAAATCGTGACAATCAACATCGATATTACATCATTGTGTGCTAAAGAATAATGTCCAACCTTGTCATTTTATAGTCATATATTCATCAGATATGGAGTTCTATATTCATGGAATGTCATTAATAGTGTAGTATGCATTAGAATCACATCCTAACTCTGATATTTTAATTTATGTGCAGGAATATTGTAGATATGGGGTTCCACATAATTGTAAAGAACTGCAAGGAAAAATTTAAGAATGTATATACTTACTACAAGAAAACTAGGGATGGTGGAATTAACACACAAGGTGGCAAGAGCTTCAAATTCTGTATTGAGATTGAAGCTCTTTATGTTGGAGTTCTGTGAAGAATGGTGGTATTGACAATGGTGCCAACAATGGAGCTTGTAGTGATACAAATATTGTCAACTAAGGTGATGTGAGAATATTGGAAGCGGTAGAAAATGGCTAAACTAAACTATGTGCACAAGAGCATGCTCTTCAATTAAGTTGGGAGAAGATTATTATTGAATTTTTGGAGAAAATGAAAATTTCATGGCATTGAATGAATTTTTATTTGGAGTGGATTTTATAGAGAGAGGGGCTTGAGGAGTCATTGCAACTCTCTTCAATGAACTTGGGAGAAGGCCATTATTGAATTTTTGGAGAAAATGAAAATGTTATGGCACTAATTTTTATTTTTATTTTTAGAGTGGATTTTGTAGGGAGACGGGCTTGATGAGTCATTGTGACTACTCTTATGCTTGGAACAATTGTTTTAGCTTCCATTGTTGAAGATGGAGGACAAACACATGAACCAAAGAGAAATATAAGGTGCTAAATGTTTGGAATGAGGATGGTGGGTCACTCAAAGCCTCACAAGAATTTAATCTCATTTAATAACATACACCCAGAGGAATAAATATCAGTTGAGGCACTTTGACTACATCGTGGTTGAATTTTATATATCTATGTCCATATCCAAACAAGTAAACTACCTTTTTGGTGTAGAAACTGTAAGTAGGACCAAGGGAACCTATGGCATTATCTGGCCTCATATTCATGTTCATTATGGGGAAATTGACAACAAAATACTTTGGGTACCAATTCATAGGTAGTTTTCCACCCTCAATAGAAAGATATTTGAGCCGCAATTTCCATGCATTCATACGGGCATTAAAAAAAGTACTCAATTTGCAGTTAAACCTAGAAGAGGTTGTCCCAAAAGTTGCAAAAAGAATTCAATGTGTGTGGATTTCAAAAACTAAGATGAAATTTTTACTTGGAATGAAAGCTCAAGGAATAAAGTACTTCCCCCATTTCTTGGATGGTAAATTGGGCAAACCATTGGCCCTGATTCTAGGGCATGAAGGCTCAGGAATAGAAACATAGTACTTTACAACAAAATAAATAATTAGCCTATATTTTGGAGCATGAAATCTCAAGAAACATAGTAATTCTGCACATTTTGAGGATGGTAAGTTAGTATAACCATTGGCTCTGATTCTAGGTCCTTTCCCCAAGGGAATGGAAAAGATTCAAACCTATGAGTAGCAACAACTAGAAACAATATCAAACAACTTCATATCTGACTCTAGACCACTTGAGCTAACCCTTGGGCTCAAAAATTAAGATGACCTATTTGATATGGTACCCAAAACTAGTTATTTCGTTTTAAACATTACCTGGATTGTATGCTCCAAATATCACATCTGCAATGGTTTCTCCACCAGCTTCTCCCAAATAGCCAACCCAAAGAATACCTTAATTTATATTATCATCCTTTGCAATTTTTATATCAAAAAGACCCTAGGAATTATCACAACAACTATGCATCTCTCAAATGCATAAATAACTTGGGTTACCAGTTGTTTTTAATGGCCAAGAAACAACAAACTTGTTTTTTCTAGAGATTTTGCCTCCAATGTCAAGTATCCACCTACTATTAACATCATCACATATTTATTGCATGTAATCTGAACAACCCCAACTATTAAGTTATCATTTCCCTTAAATGCAATGTCAAATCCTATGGAATTATTCATACAAAGTTGATCATGTTGGCAACTTAAAGGATGTTTAACATATTTAAGGCATTTTGAGCCATTCATTTCTTACAGATATTTGTTTTCTTTTTCGATGTGAGAAAAGTCTCATTTTTATTTGTTCAGGAGCATTTCTTAAGGTGGTATGAACTCTCTAGGATGAATTTTTATGCTATAAGCTTATTGAAGTTGGAAATGACATCAACAAATTCCTACTTTTAGCTATTAGTTTATGGAAGGAATTATTCTTGGTTCTTCTGATTTTCTAGATTGTTTCCAAGAGAGACATGACCAATAGAAAGTGTGACAACATAGTCTTATCCCTAATGTAGAAAGCATTTGAAACCTTCCTTACTCTGGAAAAATAGATATTGAAAAATAAATGACATACATAGTGTTGGAACTCATAGTTATTTAATTCACATAGAACACCACCTAAAAATTCTATACTCTTGATCACAAAAATAGAATTGTGACAACATGCTAGAATTAACATAAAAATTGACTCAAAATGCACATACATTATCTTGAATCTCTTCTAACAAAAACTATTATCAATTGCATTGTGAATTAAATTTGATATGATATTATTTGTTCTATGAAATGTTTGATTTAAACCATTTAGTTATAACAGTTGCAGTTCATGAATTTTAATGAAGAGCATTTTCATAAATCCTTTGGAGTTAAGGAGTTGTGCATTACCTTAATTTTGAACATATTCAAGTCCTGATGATGAGTCTTGGTCTAGGCTCAAAACGTTGACAAAGCAAAGATGAAAACTGTGGAATATCTGAGTTCGGAGTCTAAAAAACCTAACCACAGAAATCTACAATCCATTATATTCTAGAATATTAGCCTGGTTGGAATCTCGCTAAAACATAACATATGATCAGAAAGAAATGCTAGTTCATATACAAAATTGCATAAAATTCTTACTTCTTTCTTCTCTGCTATTGTTTACTATTCCCTTACGAAGTTTCCATTGCAACATGTGGTGCAATTGCTAGTTTATTTTAAATTACATTTGAAAACTTATAAATATCATTATTTATTAAAATAATATAATGATATCTGACCCATTCATGATATGATCAGACAAAAATGCTAGCAAATATATATAATTATTTATTAAGCCATTTCCATTACAACATGTGGTGCAATTGCTAGTTTATTTTAAATTACTTTTGAAACTTATAAATATAATTATTTATTAATCCGTTTCCATTGAAACATGTCGTGCAATTTTTAATTTATTTTAAATTAAATTTGAAAAGTTATAAATATAATTATTTATTAAGTCATTTCCATTACAACATGTAGTGCAATTGCTAATTTATTTTAAATTAAATTTGAAAACTTATAAATATCATTATTAATTAAAATAATATAATAATATCTAACCCCTCATTTTAGGTGTTCAATGTTTAATGAGTCTAAGAACCAAATCAAAGTACAAACCCCTCATTTTGGTGAAGGTTCCATATACTTTCATCAAATCAGAACACTTTTATGATGAAGTCTATGATTATAGAAATTGGAAACCCAAGTCCATAAAAACGACTAAGAAATCCATAATTTACTAAGAATGTTGGCGCGAAAATCACTAAAAGAAAAACTACATTTTACCAAGGCTATGGGTATGAAAACCATCAAAGAATGCATTCTTTGCCATGTTTGTGTGGACTAAAATTATTAAAAAAAAACATGTTTTTTTCTATTTGACTCATTTTACAACCCAGTATGAGGAGATGTGTAAGTATGCCATGTCTCTAATAAAATAATAATAAAATTAATATCGAATCCAAAAAAAATTGAAAATAACCACATAGGTAAAAAAATATAATAAAATTCAATACAAAGAATCGAAAATCTTGCTCCAAAATATTTTAATATTTCTTTTAATTAAATATTTGTACAACCAATTTTTAAAGAAAAAATAATATCATATGGATATATTAAAATCTTTAACGACATAAATATTTCCAAGTCAAAATTTTAATATTGAAAATATTAATTTGATGTAGCTTTAAATTTTGTTATCATGCTAAGTAAAAAAAATCATTAAATATAAATTAATATTAAAATATTAATATTAATTATTAAATCTAATATTAATATATTTACATTTTAATATTAATATTATTAGAATTGATAATTCTAGGAAAAGATTTCGTTGATAGATACAGAGTTAGATTATGTTATGTAAACATGTATACTTGGTCAAGTTATATCAAAATGAAAACAATAATAACAAGTGTTGCATGCAGCCATAGTCCCTGTCGTAAGCGAATGGCCTCCCTCAAGCACAAATGAAGCCCTTTTTTTATTTGTGCACCATTTCTCATGCTTTCGGCAAAGAAGCTAGCGGACATCAATTCATGTGGGTGTTGCGCAGGACGATCATACTATCATAACGGTGCTTGAAAAGTCTTTTTCCGGATAATATATCATAACGGTGCTTGAAAAAGTCTTTTCCGGATAATATTTTACAGGGGTTGTGGATTGTTTTGCTTCTTTAACGATAGTTACACCAAGTATCAAATAGACAAATCTAATCAGTGAATAGTTGAATGATATCATGATGATATCATGCAGGACTTTTCGTTTCATCCAAGATGGGACGACGACGGTAAGAGGAAACATAAAACATAATGCACAAGTCGATCACTCGAAGAAGGTTGGAATTTTAAATTTATGTTAATGTAAATTCGATAACAGTGATTTTTTTTAATACACTCGATTTTAGGTTTTGAATATTTTAGAAACGTTTAAATTTCTTTGTATTTATATATGTAATTTTTTTTTATGATAATTTCTTTGTATTTAGATATGTAATTTTTTTATAATAATGGATTGAAAGAGAAGAAGAAAAATAGGTCACTTGTCTAGTTCCATAGAAGCAAAAATAATATCAAAGTTAAAGTGATTACCTTGAGCCTCAGAACAAAACATTTTCTAGATTGGGGAAGGTGTAAAATATGTCACGATTCTAGATATGACATTCTATTTATTTTAAATTTTCATTTGCAATTAAAACGAAAACTATTCTATATTCAATATGACCTAAAAATTTTATTTACAATTAAAAAAAATTATTCTATATTCAATATGACCTCATATATGATAAAAATTAAGCTTGTTTAGGAAAATAATTAATTATTAACTAACTGAGATCATAAAAAATGGTATTTTTGGTTTTTATAATTATTTATTTCAGGAATCAAATATGATGTAAAAATCAGAAATATTTTTTTTTTTCGGAAAATGCAAATATTAACATATTTCTTTCCATCATAAAGAAATAAAATTACTAACTTTTATATTAAAAATAGTTTTTTATATGAACCTTATAATCTACAAAGTAGAAAATAATATGAATACAAATACAACTTTATTATTATTTTTGAAAATGTTTTTTACATTTTCTAGATTGGGGAAGGTGTAAATATGTCACGATTCTAGATATGACATTCTATTTATTTTAAATTTTCATTTGCATTTAAAACGAAAACTATTCTATATTCAATATGACCTAAAATTTTTATTTACAATTAAAAAAAATTATTCTATATTCATATGACCTCATATATGATAAAAATTAAGCTTGTTTAGGAAAATAATTAATTATTAACTAACTGAGATCATAAAAAATGGTATTTTTGGTTTTTATAATTATTTATTTCAGGAATCAAATATGATGTAAAAATCAGAAATACTTTTTTTTTCTTCGAAAAATGCAAATATTAACATATTTCTTTCCATCATAAAGAAATAAAATTACTAAGTTTTATATTAAAAATAATTTTTTATATGAACCTTATAATCTACAAAGTAGAAAATAATATGAATACAAATACAACTTTATTAATATTTTTGAAAATGTTTTTTCAAAACATATGTGGTCTGATGTCTATAGATGTCTATGGATATGGGTGAACAATTTCAGGTTGTCGCACCCTGGCAAAACTGAAGAAGTTGTGCTGAAAATTCTCAGATAACAACTTTATATATTGCAGATGGATTCACAACAAAAGAACATCGAAGCTAAAAGAGCAGTTAGGATATTTTAGTGAATGAGTTTTTCATATTTGCATTATGCTACTGCACTGCACCGAGAGTTCCCTTAAAGCTTAACACGGCTATCTCAAGAGTTCACACAACTCTCTCTCACAGAAGAGCCTTAAGCTCTCAACACCCAACTAACGAATCTCTCATAGAAGAGCCTTAAGCTCTCAGCTCTCAACCAGGCAGCACTTGAACTTGGCTCCGATACCAAATCACAGATCATGCACTAAAACACGAAACTCAGAAAACTTACCTTCATTCGATGGCAAATAGGTATTTATACCCAACAAAGAAACTTCTGGAGTTCGGTGGGGCTGTAGCTTCTCGAGGAAGCTTATTAATTTGTTAATGCTTCCGCCAAATTCTAAAAGCTACCTGCTGAATTCTCTAAAAGTATCCAGCTACTGCATTAATGGCAATAGTTGAAATTACCATTCTTTTCCAACAGGAAGTTCAAACTCCTTGCAACATAACTGAAAAACATGGCTCACAATAAAGCGTTGTAGCCTCCACGCCATGAACATTGATTTCATTTTCTTTGCCGTGTCACTTTCGCAGTGCTGCCTGCCCGTAGGCGATGGCAACCAATATATGGATAGTTGTATGGCTGTAGGCTATTGCAACCAATATATATATATATATGGAGTTATTGTTTTATTAACAAGGGGTGGCGTATGTTACTAATTTGATTTAATCAAATATGGAGTGAGACTATCAATCTAATTTAACCAAATATATTATCTAATCAAGTACGTGGAACGCAGTAATATATCTCATCCGTCTCATTTAACCAAATAGAGACCAAATACATTATCTGACGAGTGGCATATGCTACCCTATAAAGTGATAACTCCATTTTGGGCCACCATAAAGCCATAGATTCAGAGTCACCCAAGATTCCATTATCATTCTTCTTGTTCCGTAATATTGCATGACGTGTAATAAGTACTTTAGCTACGTTGTGCAGTTAATAAAAAGGAAGGTTCAGAAAGAACGGCCATTAATGGGAAAGGTGTCGAACGCAATTTCATGTGATTAGGTTCCTTTCTCAAAAAGTTGATTAATACAACATCATCCGCACAGTTTTCCTTACAAAAATTCAATTCATTCACACTGCATGGTTGTAAGTTTTGTTTTTGAGTAGCTCCGGCTTCTTTGATTTGTTTTTGGCACCTAACACTTGTCTGTCCTGAGCTCAAAAAAATGCCTTTCAGTACGGAAAAAGGAACGCCATCTCTTTTCACCGATGGCTAAACACTATGCACTAATTTGTAAGATTAATCAGTTTCTTATTACTGTAGTGCGTGCTTTTCAGCACATAGGAAAATTCCATGAGTTTTGAGTAAGTAAGATGCATAAACGTTATGCATCAAACTGCAGATTAATCAAATTTTATTTCTATATACACAGATCTAATGACTCATGCAGTAATGTACGCTATTCAGTGAATAAGATGAAAAATAATGGCAAACTTAACGTCCATTGGAGTGAGGAATAAGGTTGTTAAGTAATGTGTCTCAATAGGGGTTATGAATATAACGACTAATATATTATTTAAACTTGATGGGATGGGAAATTGGAGCTTTTCTACTGGAGATTAATCCAGAATTAATAATTTGGAATAGTATTTTTGAATCAATATTCAAGATAGAAATATCCCCATTTTGTTACGTGGAATTTGAATAATATTTTTTGAATCAATATCCAAGATAGAAATATCCTCATTTTGTTACATGCAATTTGTTATGATTTATACCGTAATTGTAGACAATTATCATAGTTTTTGACATAATACACACTGTTTGTACTGAGTGGTTGAATTGGTGCCCTCACAAACCGAAGAAACATCTAACTAAGCATCATTTATAACGATATTAATTTTATTTAAGAAATAAATAAATCCACATTCCCCATAGCATTTGGCTTTTAGGAGAATACATTAATTTTTTTAAAATGCCTATGATTGATCGCAAAATACAGTAAATCTTAGACAGTTATCATAATTTTTGACATAATACACACTGTTTGTACTGAGTGCTTGAATTGGGACGCAGCAGTTGAAAATTATACAAAATGCATTGACGTCACTCACCTTCAGCTCAAGGAGAGCGTGTTGAATGACCATCAGAATATCAGTACCAGTCTTCTGCAGGCCGCTTCCACAGAGGTGATTTATCATTAATTTCCGGCAGCACTATAACACTTCAGGAAATTAAAAGAAGAAAGATCAAGAAATCAAATACCTGTTGAAACTGCTTCACAGGGGTGAAGCTCTGAAGCATCTGGGCACCTGCATCTATCAGGTGGGATCCCACGGTGCGTGGCTTCCCTGGCACATCTTCTGGGGTTGAAGCTATGTAACCAGAAGGTGGTCTCTCGCTGGATGTCATGTTGATGGCTTCGGTGTAGATCAAAAGAACTCACCAGAGTTAGGAACGAGTACACAGAGGTGAAAGGCTCCTCGCAGGGTTTTCTGCTTGTGATATAAGCTTTGACAGGGTTCCATACGCTGTGTAAGCTTGGGTGGTAAACACGGGCTCTGACAGGTGGTCAACATGCAAATATCTCTATGAACAAATGTCTAAATTAGGTGTTGGCTTAACGTGGAACAGGCCCAGAAAGAACTTAGGATAAGATTATATTGCAAACTATTTTATATTGCAAACTTTGGATAATACAACTCATTCTTTAAAAAGCTTAGATATTTCTTAAAAAAATATATACTTATCTTCCAAAAACCTTTGAATAATAGACTTCTTCAGAAAAGTATACAAAGAATACAACACTGAATAATAGACTTCTTCATAAAAATATAAAAAGAATACAATAGTTTTGATAAATAAGTACAATTATATGTTTAATCATTCACAAACAAAATTCAGCGAGAATAAGTGACAACTTGAAAATTCATTTCATCTCCAAAATCTTAAATAAATTAAATAATCACTTTCATATTTATTCTGAATTGGGTTTAGCCGGACTGTTTTATAGAGATATTATTATTCTATGTAGGCATATATTATTATTCTATGTAAGTATTAAGATTGCTTCAATATTTTTGCATCGGGCAACGTGAAGGCTACAATAAGACTTCAATTGTTTGCTGAACCAAAAACTTTGGGTAAAATTTTGTTGAATAAAATTGGGAGCATCAAACTTAGGTTAAAATGTGAAAACACCAAAAAAAAAACCAGTCAAAGTATCAAGTAATGGTAGGTCAACGATCCATCGATCGCTATTAGTCCCAGGCAGGAAATTTTAGTATGTCGCTGCGAAAATTCTATCTCACTTCCCATTTATACACAGCTTTCCATTTAGCCGTTGCTGCAAACTGAAGGTATGTTGCTGCTTCCCTTTTAGCAGCTACTGCAAACTAAAATTATTATGTTGTTGTTGAAAGTCTATCTAGATTCACATTTATATGCAACTTTCCATTTCTCTGTTTTTGCAAACTTAAAGTATGCTATTACATATATCTTCCAATTTATCTGCCCATTTAGACATTGATGAATTGGCGTTGCTGCAAATTGAAGGTATGCTCTTACTTTTGTTTATACAAAGTTATGGAGGCGTGAGCTGCCACCCAACACCTGCCTCGTTTGGGCTCAACACCTGCCGTGGTTTGAATTGCTACCTCGTTTGCGCTCAACACCTGCATCTCTTGTTTACTGCCTCGACACCTATACCTGCCATGGTTGGGTAGGTTTGAATTGTATTGTCGCTCTGAAAGAAAGCTTTTCACAATAGAAAGCTCAGAAATTTTGAATATGGAAGGCCATTGCACTGAGTTAGAAGGCCACAAAGATGTGGAATCAAACTCGGATTACCTTAGCTCAGATTTGTTAGGCTTTAACCACAGCCTGCCTGCAATTCCATCTCTCCATGAGCGGAGATTGTCACGCACAACAATTGAAGAATATAAGGATGTTATGAGCCTGAATGTTACGTTGTCTCACAGGCGAGCGATCTTGTGTTCTTTAGCCCTCGAGATCAGGAGGCAGCCAAGAAGAAGGAGTCGAATCGTCAACACTAAAGGGCATTTAAAGTTTTTTATTAGTCAAAGTTTTTCTACTAATGCATGTTTTCCTTTTTAATCTGTTAGAAAAATCAGTGTTAAGAACAAAAGAGAACTGCCAGTCATATCGGGTTTGGACTGCAAATTAAAGCGTTGCCATGGATGAATTTTTTGTGCCTCGTTTGTTATGCTTTCAACGTTACTAGCGACTATCGAAAGGCTTTCAAATAAAAATCGAAGATTTATAGATAAATTAAAATATGATTCTTGGATTATACATCTTCATATTAAAGAAAGCAGTGGGACTGTAACCAAAATAATCATATAGAAAATAGTAAAATACACTGTGATAAGCCTTCAAATATTTTTATTTTTAATAAAAATTGCGCAATGGAAACCCTTGGAACAGTAACTTGCAAGCAGCTTATATATGCAGCGTATATATATAGAACATTGCATCACTAATGAAATCAGTACTTAACAGAGGTGAAATGCAGCCATTACAATTTTATGCATTTTTAACAGAGGTGAAATGCAGCCATTACAATTTTATGCATTTGAAACTGGACCCGTTGCAGAGATTTTGAAGTAGGAAAGATTTTTTGTTATTTTCAAAATGGTATTAATATTTCTGTTTAGGAACTGACATTTTTTATTTTTTCACTTGTTGCACGTGGTGCATGCATGGCAAGAATGCTACCAAATGTTCTTTAACTTTTTTTTACACAAAATACTATTTAACTTTTTTTCAATGTTATTTCAAATATTATTTATATGGTTATACATTTATTGTTTTATTTAAATAAATAAATAATTAAAATAAAAATCAATGTAAATTTATATAAAAATAATATACATAAACAAATAATTGAAAATGATGCATGCCAAGGAAGGTGTCGATGCCATTATCCGTACAGGTATATGCAAAATTTCAAGTTTTTATTTTCATCTTTTCCATATCTCTGAGTGCTTAAACAATGTAAGCCCTTTGTCCATTTCCACGATTATGTAATCGTTGATTATCCTTCAATGTATCCTCACAATGTCAAGTTTGTATTTGCGTCTTTGCCAAATTTCTGAGTGATTAAACAATGTAAGCTCTCTGCACCAGGAGGTAACATTAAATGTCAAATTTATGATTTCTCTTTTTATTTAATTTGATCCTCGATTCATGAGCCAGTTTGATATTTCTGACATTAAACGCTGGCATTAAATGCTTGGCAGGGATCCCCGGATGAGAAATTCACGCAACTGCACGACTAGCGCAATCCTGAATTGGTTTCTGAAGTGGTCTCACTTTTCTTTGAAGACGCCGAGAAACTTCTAGCCGATTTATCCAAAACGTTGTATGTTTTAATTCCCGATTAATTTTCCCTGTTTTCTGTTAGACCTCTATGGAGTTTTGGGTATGGAGATTTCATTTGTATTTATTTCTAATGATTTTTTTCATATTTGTTTTGTTAAATAAATAGATATATGTCATATTTGTTTTGTTAAATAAATAGATATATGAGAATTGTTTATATGAGTTACAGAGCTCAACAACCGATTGTGTACAAGAAAGTAGATGGCCATCTCAACCAGTTCAAGGGTAGCAGTTCCAGGTGATTTCCATAACATGGTGGTTGTGTTGGCACTGCTAATTTTTATGTTGATATATGAGTTCCAGGTTAATCTCACATGAATTAGAAGTGAATGAGGCAGAGAATTATTTTTTCACATTGCTACTTTGTTATATCGATTAACTGTAACATCACATCATATGAGATACTTGGGTGTTGTTACTCAGATTTTCTTTGGACTTCGTAGTTTCAGACTTTCAGTTATTTGGGTAGGGATATACAAATATTTTCCAATTTTAAAATGATAGAATTGATATTTTATGGCCTAATATAGATGTCTTTTATCAGATATTCTTTATCAAATATAGATGTCTTCATTTAACATTATCTTTCAATGATTGTTACCCAGAAATGCTTAAATTCCCTTTCTGTCATTATTATACAGAAATACTTACTAAACTTCAGCCATTATTATACATAAATACTTACGAAACAGGGCAGGTTGTGGATGATGATAGCTACTATAAGTAGACAACCATATCCTTCAATGGGATGTCAATACAGTCTGATGCATTAATAACTTCCAACTTCCAAAATGAGGCAACAGCATCAACAGGTTCCAAAGTTCCTTTTAAAACTTCCAACTTCCAAAATGAGGCAACAACATCAACAGGTTCCAAAGGTTCTTTTTAAAAGAAAAGTTTCTACAAAATCTCAATTACTTTCATCTTTCACACAAAAGTAATGAATAATATAAATTTTCACAAAATGAATGTATATTATTGTTTTTATAAGAAAAATGAATGCATAATATTCTTTTTATAAAAAAAATGAATGAATTAGGTTGATAGATTTAACCCGGAAGTCGGTGTTTGTTCTCCCACTAAAAATTTGTACATAATATTATGAATTACTCAGATTCAATGCAGGATTCACAATCACAATGCAGTCCAGATGTTTTTAGTTTAATTTTTTTGGGTTAATTTTATTAAAAAATTAACATAGATTTCTTAAAATTATATATTTTAGCCGTGTCATCCCTAGAATCCTAGTACCAAAATTATCTTAAAAACTAAATCTATTTATAAATTAAAAAATTTATAATATAGCTGCAAATCCTTCCATAACTAAATCTATTTATAAATTAAAAAATTTATAATATAGCTGCAAATCCTTCAAATATTCCGAAAAGGGTAAAAAGATTTAAAATAAAAACGAAGATGAAGATAACTAAACTACACGCACATACCCTCACAAGGAAGAAAACTAAAAATGGAATATAAACAATACTAATATTCGATGCACAGTTTTTTTTTTAATTTCAAACATAAGGCTGACCTTTGCCTGGGATGTAGATTTTGGATCCCAGGGAAAAGAAAACTATAGATCCATGTTGCCACGAGATTTATAATGTTTTTTCGTACTGGTGGGATTCGATTCGGTTTTTTCCCATTGGTTTTAATAGGTTAAAGGATAAGAACAATCTTTGATAGTAAATACGAAACTAATAGGAGTAGATTTAATAAGAAGTAACATGAAATGATGTGTCTGTTCTCCTTTCGATTGGTTGAATTGAACGATAAGATTAATGTTCGTTTCAAATATCAACAGAGGAGTAAATTGAATAAATATTAACATGAATTAAGAAAGAAATTTTGTCAACTTAGATTATTTTTTCATTATTTTATATATATATATATAAAAGAAGTTAATTATTTAATATCTAAATATATTTTAATTTAATTTTAAATTTATTATATATTAATAAAAAAAATCTTAATTATTCTCCCATTTCATTATACATTTAATATATATAATGTTATAATATTTTTTTTGATATAATTATATTTATACATAATTATATATGTTTTTATATATATTTTTTATTATATTGATTTTTCTAATTTTATATATTATTATTATTATCTGTTTTTAAGGTCAATTTTATCAAATTGGTGTATGAGACACTTTATTTGTGGAACAAGGACCCACTTCCACGTAGTAATTTGACTGCTAAATTTAAGAAGGCATACATACTCACCCCTCTCGGTTTGAACTTGTCAACTATATATATATATATATATATATATATATATATATATATATATATATATATATATATATATATATATATATATATAAATTATTATTGGTCATAATAATAGTATACATAGTCTACTTTTTTCTTTTTGAACTTGTAATATATATATACGTTTTTGTGAGGTGCTCTACATTGTAACATTACATATAACATTACATTTAAAAATTACATATATCAGTTCCATTCTTATTTGCATTTTTGGGCTAGACAACATAAATTCTCATCTGGGACGGATGGAAATCTATTGGAATGCATACTTGCAATGCTCACCAGGATATCCAAGTCCTATGCAATAACAAGGGGCACTAATGCTTTGTGAATGACCAGGTAGAATTTATGTTTATTGCTACTGCTAGCTTGTCTCTAATTGGAGCATTGCTTACTGATCAAATTTACCTACTCATCAAATTTACCTATTGCTCAAATTATGATTGATCATTTAATGGTTGATCATTTACAATGGATCATCCTTTTCTCATTGCATTTGTTTTTGATTGGTTGCCACTGGAAGATATTCGAGCAACATTTGTAAATCAAAACAAGCGCATAGAAGCTCTCATCAATCTTTTTTTTTGAAACAGAGTAAAATAAACTGAATTAAAAGGATAGATATTTACTTAAATATATTGAGAATATAATATATGCCACCCTCATGTTGTTTCTATTTCCCTGGTTACTACTTTCTCTTCTTCTACTTTCTCTTCTTATGGGCTTAAGATTTCAATGCTTAAGTGCTCCATTATATAATTTACATGCGTAAATGGCATCCTTTATAACAATATTTTCATAACAATAATATCATTTAAGAAATATGTATAACAATAATTTCATTTATGAAAGATGAATGCCTATAATTTCTAGCCCTATGATGGCCAAAGGTGTGAGTGGAGCAAAATCATTTACTGAATCATTACACTGGAGGTTAAGATGGTCCCTCGATCCTTATGTTGTAGAAGTATAACTGAAAGCATTATGTCTTTGCTGCAGAAAGAGGAGAAAAGATTTTTCTTTAGCTAAAAGTTTTCCACGCAAAGAGGGATGGGAAAATAACTTGAGTCGGCCCATGGCCTCCAGAATTGATTCAATCATTGAAATAAAGACTGTTGTTGTTGACATAACATCTAGGCTAGAAAGGCTATGACTAAGGCACCACCACAGAAATAGCATCCAAGTTGGAAAGCCTATGAAGAAGGCATCGCCATTGACATAGAGGCAACATTGTTGTTTGTTTGTTTAGGCCCATTGGGAATTACTTGGAGCCACAACTACATGGAGTGCATGGAATAAGTTTCTAGAACTGTCTTTTATTCCAATGTCGTGTCCTTTTATTCTCTTGTTTTAAGAGAGCATTTCAGAACTAACTTGTATTTGATGATTTGATCAACTTAAACCTGAATAGATGCCGGTATTAAATGTTGAATATTAATATCATTATATCTTTTTGATATATACCATATATTTTTTAAATTGCATTAAAAAATAAAATAAAAATGAAATTTTATTATTAAAATTTTGAATATTGATATATGGTTTAGATCATATTGTTTTATATTTAATATATGGTTGCTAATTTGTTAAGTTTAATATAGCTATTACTATATCATTATTTTAAATTACATCTTGGCTGAACGAGAGGAGGCAACACTCCAGGAATTCAAGTGTAAGGTTAAAACTTTAGTTTAAATGGTAATATGAGTTTTTTCAAGAAAAAGGGCACCTAAGGCTGTTAATTTCAACTAGCCAACTCTTCCAATTAGAGAAGAGTTAAAGTGGCAGAGCAACCCAAAGCACCACAGTAGCCAGGTGACTAGAGTATGATTGGAAGAAACTTGCTTTATTCTGGCTTAACTTGCTTGAATATGATTTGATGCTACTTGCTTTATTGTCACTTAGAGTGAATTGCAAAATTTGCGGCATATGAAGAGAAAACAATGCATTGGTTTTAAAAATATATCTGAAGTAAGGGTAGATCTCATCGAGAATACAATGAGTAGACACTTTGTGTTGGCCCTTCACCGTATTGTGGTTGCTAAAGCTTACTAGTATAGCCTTAGTGTTGTGTGTTTGTCAGGGTAGATTGACTTTCATAAAATGTTGTGGTTTGCGATTTTCCTAATTAATCGGGCACTGTATTTGTATTGTAGTTTGTGGTTGTCTCATTGAGATAATAAATTTGTATTGTAGGGAACATTTTGTCGTTTGCAATTTGCTTAGATTTGTATTGTGAGCCACACGCCTATTTAATTCTCATAATATTAGGGAAAGCACAGCTGCTCATATATATATATATATATATATATATATATATATATATATATATATAAAGTTTTGCTCATTATCTATCCCTGCTGTTGCATGGTAATCCAGATTATATAATTTCATTCCCAATGGCGTTGATCCGATATTGGTAGACCGGAGTATTAACAGATGCGCAAATGGGTATTAAAGCAGCGAACAATTAACTAGACTAATAATTAATTATAAATTATAAATGATTAAATAGAGAATTTTTTTTTTTCCAAAAAATAAAATAAAATATTTATGTCTATTTCTATAATATAAATCAAATTCATATTTCTCATATTTATGTCTATTTCTATAATATAAATCAAATTCATATTTCTCATTATATATGTCGTCAAGTTATTCTCATTGCTATTATCAGTTCATAATAGCGTGATGTTTAATGGCCTCTTGCCAGACCTGTTAATTAACTGCGATTAATTTCTGCGATAGATCCAAATGAATGATTAATGAAAGAAAATAGGTGTCAACAAACAGCCTCACTGCTCCTTCAGCCCAAATGAATGATTAATGAAAGAAAATAGGTGTCAACAAACAACCTCACTGCTCCTTCAGCCTAAGGACGTCGTAGGTTCATTGATTCTTTTCTCATGAGACAAGTTAGAATAATCACGTTGTGTTTGAAACTATGATGCATCCCACTAACAAAATTAATTTAATTGAAGGATTTCATCAAGCCTAAATAATATTAAGAACAAAATTTGCGTGTTTGCACTGCTATTTATTTTCTATAATTATTGATTTAGTACCTTCTTTCTTTGTTTCTTTGAATACCGAATATCGTAAGTATATCTCTTATCGAAAATTTTCATTTCCTCATTCTCCAATTTTTCATTTCCTCATTCTCCTATAAAATTGGCAGGGACTACCACTGCTTGCAGTCCTTGTTAAACACTAACAATTATAGTAGGTCATAATTAATCATTTATTAATATTTTAAGTCACTTGAACTATTAATAGTTTAATGATTAACTAATCTATAAAACCATAATTTATGAATATCAATACTATTGATTATTTATTAATATTATTTACATCTATGTTACAGGATTCATTAGCACCAGTTGGAGCACAAGGAAGGAGCTCCAAATGTGTATCTGGTGGGGCAGGTGATGGTTGTTCTTGATAACGCACATGATTGATTTCAAAGAAACAATTTCCAAAGATAAGATCTACAAAGGAAATAGGCTCATTATGACCCTCAAGTGGTGTCACATTATATTTCATGTATGGTTCACTCTCCACTCAAATATATTTGTTTCTACCCTTATATGGAATTCATAAGTGTGACTAATTTGCAGAAAAATACCCTTGTAATTTACTAGACCAACCTCTACTCAAGAGTACTCCATAAGCTTCAAGGATGTCCACAATTACAATGTTTATACATTGGTGTACCCCATTAATTATCATATGATAATTAGATAATAACATTCTTGAGTTCACCAATAACTTGGATAAGGGATCTGTCCAGCTGAAGGATTTGTGCATTAGTTTTATCCCATTTAGCATTAATTTTCTTTACAATAGATAATAGCATTACATTTACAGATGCACTTAAATTAATCAAACAATTATTGACATTGTAATTAAATATCTTGAAAGTTAGCAAAAATGGGGGGCAGAGATTGTTAGCATCTAAAGTTACATCATTGACTACAGATTCGAATGTTCTAGAAGACTTACCAGACACCTTTTCAGAAGTAGAAGCTTTGTTACCTGACGAAGGTTGTGAGAAGGCTTGGACATGCAGTTCACATTGGCCTACTATCTTTGCAAGTTCAAAAATGGAAATGTTTCCACGAGCTCTTTTCAAATTTTCATTGATATTATAATCAATTGCTTCACTGTTAGCAAGTAGTGTTAAAGCATCTAGAGGTGTAGCTTTATTTGAAACTTCTAGAGTGATATGATTTTTTTACTGCTAGTGGTAGAACTATTTGAGGAAACAACATTTCCAGACTTATTTTGTATATTCTGAGCAGGATTATTTGGCGGTGTGAGTCTTCTTAATAATTTCTTCTTTAACTCTTGTCTCATCACTTCTTGTTCAACAATTGGCCCTTTTCTCCTCAAATTATAACAATCAATTTGCTTCTGAGGAGGGGCTTCATCTTGAGGTGGTGCTTCAAGACTCTTCTTGTTGATATTGAGAATACTACTTAATTAAAATTTACATAAAAAGGAGGAAACGATGTACTCTCTCCCAAGATGCCACGTTTCCCTTTCTAGAAGTGTCCAGAATCAAATTTCATTTTGGGGTGGGTTGATGCTTTTGCATCACCATCTCCCCAGACTTTTCAGCCTGTGCACCCTCAAGAACTCCTAGGGATATTCTGCTAGGGTGATGTTCCCTGTGGGACCATCCTCTATTTGTTATGAGGTGATGTGTCCAACTATAACTCCTCCAAAACTGCTACATATAAGCCAAGCTTTCTTGGAGACTCGTCATCCTGAGCATTTCACAATGAGCTCATTTAAAAAATTTCAGGGTGTATGGACCTTCAATGACTAGGGAGACATGCCAATGCTGAGCTATTTTCCACCTATTAAAGGATACCACATGTCACTCACTAAGTGGTGCCACATGTCACTTATTTTTAGCCTGCTTGGACACCCAAAAACGCTAAATTCACATACCACGTGCCACGTCTTTTTTGGTGCCACGTGTCTTGGGTATTTTGGATGTTAATGTCATGTTACCCCATGGCTCCATGTCATTTGAAGTGGCCAATAAAAACACGCCATGTGGCTTCCACATTATCTCTCCATGTCACTGGTACCACAGAAGCAGGGTCCAAACCATTTTTCTTCCATTGAATTTCTTTAATAAATTTTAAATCTGAATTCTTTAAGTCTTTCTTAATTAGCTCCCATACTTGATTTGTTCGTCATGGTCCCCATTCACGTCTTGTCAAGCTGGGCCTCCGTCATCCCAGAAGATTTGAGTTATTCCTTCCTTTGAAACTTTCGAGGAAAACCTCTGGGGTTACATGTACTATGTGGGGTCCTCCAAACTATATAATTCTACCAATCATCCTTTCCTATTCCACATCAACACTTTTCCACCTTGTTTGTGCCATGTTGCCCCGCTTCTCTATAATACCAAGGGTTTGGACTTGCGCCCTATCTGGAACTCCCGAGGAAATACTTCTGGGGTGATGTGGCTATGGGATCCCCCTCTTGGAACATTAATTGATCGCTCCACCAACTCTAGTCACTAACCACCAACTTGTGTGGGTTTGTCAAACTTAGCACCAATGGATCCTCTTAACACCAATTTAGCTATGCAACTAAGGCTTTCTGGTCTACTTACTTCAACCTTTAATAACTTTTTATCCTTATAGATCCTTTTTAGACTTCAATATACCATCGGAAATCTCTTTTCAAACACTATCCATCTGAGTAGTGTCCAAGTGCATTTGAGCTGATATTTTGAACTAGAAATGGCGCCAAGGTCACTTTTCTTTGACTAATCTACTTGCAATCACCTGAATTGTGCTTGACATCAATGGCAACATATTTTCAACATATGGTAGAAGCAAAAGCTTTCCCCTTTACAAACCACCAAGGATTAAGTTTAGGTCAAATGATATTCCTCGAACAACTATGATGAATCAACTTGCAGTTGTAGATAACAACCAACGATGGTTGATGTATATATTAATCGTCTCTACATCATTGGTAAGAGATTAAATTGTAAAAAACGATAGTATTTGGCCTCGTGTATGGGAATAAGGATAAATTGTATTAAAAGCATGTGACCCTAACTAGCCTAGATAATGACTATGTGAATAATATTTAGAGTGAAAGTGTATTTTGGTTCTAAAAGAAACTCTAAAACTATTTTTGATTGGTTAAAAACTCATGTTAAGAAAGCATGTCCACAAAAGCTCTATCCTTTTATGGACCACTAACAAAATATTTTAAAAAGCATAATTTTTTTGAATAATAATAATGATGATTCAACCCACTTTCGCAATAAGATTTAGTGATTATTATTGATATCACTATAGTGAATTTAATACTTGTTATTCATATTATTATTCTCTAGTGCATGCACTCTATGTTAACAATTATACCTTACCAACACCCTAGATCCATCTTAACTTTGAATTTACTAAGTGCTAAGAGGGATCAAATCTCTTTTCACTCTAAAAGAGGTTTGCAACTAAAGAGATTTGGTCCCTCTCAATGCTTGGTGATTGAGAGTTAAGATGAATCTAGATTGATTTAATTGTTAGTTATAGTTATAAGTATAATTATTTTTATTTATTTTTAATTTAATTTAATTTTTATTTTAATGTAATTTGATAAGATAAATTGTTTTGTTATTTTATGGAATTTGAGTAAGTTAAAATGTTTCATAGTATATAAAAAGACATTACAACATCTCTTCCCTATTAAGTAAGTTAGAACGCTTATATTGAAAAATGCTAAGAGAAAATATTCTTCAATGTCCATAGTTACTAATTTGATAAGTTAAATTATTTTGTTATTTTATAGAATTTGAGTAAGTTAAAATGTTTCACAGTATATAAAAAGACATTACAACATCTCTTCCCTATTAAGTAAATTAGAACGCTTATATTGAAAAAAGCTGAGAGAAAATATTCTTCAATGTCCATAGTTAACCACGTGTGATAATGACCAACATGGTGATCACATTGACAATTAAATTTTTACACATGGAATTGAAGACATTTACGCATGGAATTGAACATGTTGATAGATTAAGAAAGTCCAACAAGAACATGCCAAATTTAATGGTTGGTAGAGCAAGAGCATAATTTGACATGAGTATACAACATCTCTTCCGTATTAAGTTAGAGAGTACTTATATTGACAAAAAAGAAAGAAAATATTTTTCAATCCATGATTAACCACGTGTGATAATTACCAACATAGTGATCACATTGACAATTAAATTGTTACACATGGAATTGAACACGTTGATAGATTAAGAAAGTCCAACAAGAACATGCCAAATTTAATGGTTGGTAGAGAAGCAGCATAATTTGACATGAGTATACCCTGAATTAATTTCCGTGGGTTAATAGGATCGTATACCTACGTTCCGTACTTTCCATTGAAGTCAAATGAGAGTTTAACCCACCTAACATCCTTTCAAACCATGAATTAATTTGAATTCAAATGAGAGTTTAACCCACCTAACATCCTTTCAAATGAGAGTAATACCTATATGCCATGTTTGTCGTTGTAGTCAAATTAATGTTTAGCCCACCTAATCTCCTTTCAAACAAATTTAACTAATTCCGGAGAGTGATTATGATCATATAAAGCCTGCGTGCCACATTTTTATTCCGGAGAGTGGCCATGGAATGGAAGTCAAAGTAGCTTTACTTATAACTATAAAAGCTATGGACAGAAAGGATTTCAGCGCTTGACCCGAGAAGCATCCTGGTTCTGGTTTTTCGTACCCCAATTTTTCGTATCGAATATCCTTTATCGTTAGTTTTGCCTATCATTTCACTGAGCCATCGGTCCCGGACAGAATGGGAGAAAATGTTAAACGAATTATTAAAAATAGTGTCTGTAATGTTAAACAAAACGATTAGCATTGTAAATCTAACAAGATAATGGCTATAAGATGTAACTTAGTTTAATTTTTATCAGGTTTTATGTTGAAATTCTAATGTTGAAATTCTAATGAAGGGCTTAACCATGGAATTCATTTTTAAACCTATTAAACTATTCCAAGAAATTTCCAATCTAAACCCCCAACCCCAACCTAAACTTAGCTAAAGTTACTAAATAAAAAAATTACCCATTTAATTAAATAATTTACAGTTATGATATAGATTACTGTATTTATAAGTTGGTTAGATGGATTATATGATATCTCTTAAATAGTAAAAGACCTTTTTCAAGTAGTAGGCTTATAAGCTTTTGAGGGCTTTATTCATAATTAGACGAAGACTATTTTCTTTAAATAATGGAATTTGACATTTTCAAAGAATATGACGAAGACTATTTTCTTTAAATAATGGAATTTGACATTTTCAAAGAATCATAAAATTTACGCTTATAATAATTTCAATTATGATTATTAAAAATATTTTGTTGTAAAAATAAGTTAATATTTTTTTGATGTAGTTAAATAATAAATAATAAATAATAAATTAATATTAATATTAAAAAATTATCATATTTATAAGATAATTTTGTTTTCAAAACTAGATTTTTATTAATGTGTTTTGTAAAGAAAAAATATAACAATTAATTTTTGATATGATAAGAAGTGTAAAATTGTTATAAGGACTTGAATCTTTATCTTAAAAAATCAAAATGAATCTTTTAATACTATGGATATTTTTCAAATATTTTTTTAGGGTATAATTTTTTCTTTAAAAGATATAAACATTTGGGATTAAACAATTCAAGAAACAGAAACCTAAGGAAATTGAGGGATGCCAAGCTGAAATCTTAATCCTAAAAATTGGAGGGTTATTCTCATCTTTCACATACACAAGCAGTCAATCATGGCTTCCTTAAACTCTTATTATTGTTTTCTTAAAAATGAGGATAAAATCAATCTCTGTAATTATAGGACCATTATGATTACCCTGTTTTGGAAAAGCTATAGGGAATTACGCAACTGTGTCCTTAGTATGTCAGTAAATAAATAAGAATCCTCAAAGATTCCCCCTCTAGCATGGGGATAACTGTTAACGTTGACAAAATGAAAGTTATGATGATTAAACCCATAAATATCATTTGCAATACCTTTGTATATGACAAAAACTTTGAGGAAGTGCCTTCATACAAATATCTTGGAATCAATATTCATCACAACATCAGTTGGAAGTTTCGCATTGAGAAAATGATAAATGAAGGGTGGAAAGCTTATTATAGGCTTGAAAACAATTGTAAATAAATAGACATTTAGATAAGGGATAAGAAGAAATACAGATACCTCAATCAAATGGCTCGCTTGATCATGGTTAACCTGTAGGAGAGTCCATTTGTACAATTTGTGGAGGATCATTATCATCATCATAGGAGGTAAACGAAATGTTTGCAAAATTCTTGGGCAACAAAGAGACCGTTTAATCTAGTCTGTCCATTTTTCCGATAATTTCATCCATGCACACAAGAATTTATTTCTTAGTATCTACATGGTTTATAAAACATCTACCCATGAGAGTTTTGATGTGCCAATATAGGTTGATATTTTTCATATAGGAGGATTGACGAGCCCGAGTAGAATTTCCTGTTTCGAGGATCTAATTCCTACTGTCCTAATTGATCTAATGATCCAAAATATATTGACTTGTCTAGCGAACTTCATTTTCAACCTTAGATATTGTTTTGTGAACCTCATCAGGGATGAATTCCATATATTTGGCCATTGAGCAACGTGTTTCAGGTTGTGCATAGGTTTGCGTAGAAAGCAAAGGAGAGTCAAGGTAGGAACGAAGAGTAACTCTTCCTCGTTTTCCATTTCTATTCCTAGTGAAAATAAATTTGTAAGCCATGCAAAGGGGGGATCTTGAGAGGAGGATAAAAGTAGCTAGAACCCAGAGAAAAACACCCAGTGGAGATAGGGGAGGTTTTAGGGGAAATACTAGCCCAAAAAAGTAGGAAGAAACCAAGGAATGAGATCAAGGAAATATGTGCAAACTTAGAACCATCCTTACAAACAAAAAAGAGTGATAGAAACACAATAGACCATCCCGAGTAAGTTGAATAAGGAAAAATACTATATGTATAGCCTAAAATCGACAAATAGACCCAAAGAAGGAATGAACACCAAAAGAATAATAAAACAAAGCAACATGCAAAGGGTAGAAATAAGGGGAAATTGTAACTTAAAAGATGGAAAAGACTGAAAATTAGTGCATCGAACTTGAAACCAAACCTTGAAACAATCTGTGGGTGAGTGATCACAAGATTAAAACTTATTTTCTTCTAACCAATTAGAGCCACCACCAAGCCTGAGTGTAGGGGCATTGCTACGTATAATGTTGCATCTAGTTGGAAATCCACCTCCCTTCTCTCGTCGGAGCTCTTAGATGAGTATATTTCCATAAAGAATCTAAAGAAAAAGGAGAGTAGATATGTTAAAGGAATAAAAGACTAAAGGAAACCAAGATATCAACCTAGCACGTTCTTTCATTCGACGAGCCAAATTCTAAAATATACTTTTGTAATGCCACCCTGTCTCATGATAAGCCACCTTTTCTCCAATAACTCCCACAATTAATCTCAAATTTTATTGGAAGGCATAAAAATAGTGTGAGCATCATTTGCATGACTCCCATGTAGAAATTCCTTGTAGGTTCAAACTGCTAACTGTAATTTACTAAAACAATAGACTTGAATCTACTCTACTCATCAGCAAAAACAATTAAATGATCACAAAATCAAGAAGAATACAAGAGAAAGAACTAAATAAACACGTTACACAATGATTTCCTAGGGAAATCCACAACTAAAAACCCCTTCTATCTGTATACTTCATTAGTCAGAAAACTATGAGAATATTACAGGGAAAATTTTAGGGGCTAATATTCGCCCATGGGCTAATTTTCTATACTTTTTCCAAAAAAAATGATTCGCCCAAATTTTATAGAATGAAATTATTTTACCCTAAAAATCGCCAAAATATTATATATAACCTATATAAAAATACTATAAATTTGAATATTTTTACAAAAAAATCTCCAAACATTTTATAGATTTCATATTATGTACTAGTTGGATTCGCCAAGGTTTCTAAACTTTAAGATAAATTTCCATCCTTAAAATTTTCCTTGGATGATTACAATGCTTTTCTCAAGCCCGAGAAACCTCTGCACTATCTCTATCTGTTTCACTACCCCACAAGCTGACTCTAGCCAATACATAGCCAATTCTACTGCCTTCCAAGCTCCATTTCCTTTTGTTGCTTCCTTGGGAATTAGCCCCCTATTAATTAGGGAAAATCCTCAATTAGAATTGTGCAATCCCTGTAGGTCCTTCTCTGATTGCATACACCACCTACACAACTTGGAAAATTATATAACTGATAGTAAAATACCCTTTGACTCCAATATCAACTAGGTAACTTGCATATCACACATGCATGAGTTATGTATGGCTGAACTATTAGTTAATTGGTTAAACACTAAAGTTGTACCCCACTGCTAGACATCCCACTAGTTCCTCCAATAGTTGGAACTAGTTTAACTGACATTAACTCAGTTTAATTGACATTAACTCATTTTAATTGAATTGAACTATTACAACTCAAAATAAACTCAACCAGGGATCCTAAAAAGTAGGAGCCACTCTACATGACTCAAGTTAGACACTCAGCTCGAATTAACTAAACCAACTAAGTGAAATTAACTTAGTTAACTCTTACAAGTTGTCTTATGGTGTGAGTGATAGTTTCTTGACAATTCAGAAGATGCAAAAGAAGAGGAAGAAAAAAAGCGACCAAAATTAGAGCCACATACTCATCCTGACATCAAATAAAATTATGGTGAAGGGGACAAATCCATATCAGCGGATACAACTCAAAAGGCTACTAAATCAGCAAAGTTCATAGTACCAGAGCAACAGAAAGTGGAGATGCCCGTGGAAAAGAACTCAGGTGGCATAAAGAGATCTCATGTATCTGAGAGTTTTGACTCAAACAAAGAGATACTTCCGCAAACAAATAGCCATAAACTAGCACTAGTAACAATTGATCCTAATCAAGGAGTATGGTGGAAGGCAGATAAAAACAAAGAAAAAATGGGGAAGCTTAGTGATTTTTATCCCAATTAATCTCGTAAAATGATGAATTTTTAGTTATTCCTTTTTTGTACATCAGCTCCAAGGCTGATATGGTTGAATGTTTTTGAGCATGTGCGGAATGTAATTTTGTTTCTTGGTCTTCAGGTTGAATAAAATACCAAAAAAAAAAACTGGAAAAAAAATATAAACTTGCTCTTAAAAGATTATAAATCTCATTTTATTTTTAAAATAAAAGATTCAATCCCCTTTACAATTTTTATGAATAAATAATATTTTTTATTTTAGTTATCTTAAAAAAAAAACTCCTTACTTATATACTTAATCATATTAAATTTAATTATATAGACTTTCCAATAAAGACTAAACTATCATATTTGTTAAAAAAAGCAAACAAAACCTTTATTATATTTTAACTTCAAATTATATTTTTATATTTGTGTTATAAGTTTTATATTTGTGTTATAAATCTTATAGTTATAATTTTTCTTTTTAAACTCTAATAAAGGAATTGATAGAACCAATGTTCCATTAAAATAAACATCATGTCGAAGATCAAAATAACATCTTTTATATAAAGCATGGGAAAGATCAAACTGGAAAATCAAATCAAATATTTGAAAATGAACTTTATTATACAAAGAGTGTAGTATCTTGCAAAAGTAATCATTATCCATATAAAGTAGGTAAAAGATTAAAAAGGGAAATCAAGTAATTGAATATGAATATATAATACTTAAATAATAAAAATATAATATTTAAGAATAGGCTCTATTTCATATTAAAAATATATATATAGATAGATTCAAATTGCATTGACAGCCTCCTGACCACATAATAAAAGTGATAATTAATTAACAATTAAAAGTGATAAAGGGGATCTAACGAATCACATTCATTATAAATGCGTGGTTATTAATCTCAGAGAATCACAAATGCTTTGTTACTAATTTCAAAATGTCAATCTCACATTGCTCAATAAATTAAAAACAATTCGTTTAATTACTATTCTATCATGTGGCGGAGCGTTTTTTAATATGGATGTTTACATTAAACTTTTGGAGATAAGTAGGAAAGTTTATTGAAATTTCGTTAGTTTTAAGTGTAATTTTAAATATTATTGAAAGATTTTGGTTTTAGTGGTTCGGTTAATAATTTATTTTTCGGAGATAAGTCGGAAAGTTTATTGAAATTTCGTTAGTTTTAAGTGTAATTTTAAATATTGTTGAAAAATTTTAGTTTTAGTGGTTCGGTTAATAATTTTTTTTAGTTGTATGGGTATTTAAGTCTCTAAAAACGATTCCTAGGAATGTTTATGAATAATTTTAATAATGGCTATCAATTTTCTATAAATTATGTATATATATATATATATATATATATAAAATTGAAAAATGGAAAAAAAATATTAATTAAATTATGGGTTAAAAGTATGTTGTTAATGGGAAGTTCAAATTTGATTGAATTCATTAAAGCTAATAACCATAATCATTATTATGTTTAAAGGATTTAGGTAGAAAAATAAGTAAATGTATATAAAACACAAATTGATACATAAGAATGTAAGAAAATGGTTCACAATGTTGCCATTCTAAACATAATGAAAATTGTAATTTGAAACAAATTTGGAAAGTGGAAAATTTGTGTTATATATATGATCTGAATGGATATTAGTGGCCACTCACCTATTCTGCTAGTTCAAAGCACAAGTTTCCATATTGACAGTTTTTCTACAATTTTCTAGGTCCTAAATTTCTAGGGTTGTTTTGAGGCCCTAAACGACATTTTTTTTACGTGGCGCTGACTTAGATATTAACCATAGGCATATCCTACACCCACTTGGAATGTGTACTTCTCGACTAGACATTTCCAACATGCTATGAAGCATCTCAAACAAAGATCATATGCAAAAGTTATGACCCCACGAAGTTGAGGTACCAACTAACCCCATTGGGGCCATAAACGTTTTGGTGTTTATTTCTTAGGGTTATATTTTTGAATTTTTATGGTTTTCTCATTGTTATTTATGTTAGAAAGGGTCTTTAGGCATTGTAATAGCTTTTGTGAATAAGCATATCCACTATCTCTCTTTGTTCAAAGATAGCTACCACCATTCTAGCCAATTTGTGTTATGCAATATTCTCTTATTTCATTTATGAATAAAATTTGGGTTTCCACCTATTGTATGGTTAACATTTAGGGGCCTTATGCTAAAAATCTTTGAAGCTCTACAACTCTGTGCAAACCTGAGATTTTGAAACTTGAACTGTGGTGAAACTGTGTTGACTAATCATGGCGACGGGTCAGGGCAGGGCCTCGTCCTCGAGCAACAAGCCTGCAACTTTTCATGCTCTGATTCAGAAGCTAAAATCCAACCCAAGACCGAAAGAGAAACAATCTAAGTTCGTCAAAAAGGTTGAAGTTGTTTCAGCAAGTAGCACTCCCTATGGGATTTAAGAGGACCTTCTTAACATATTTGAAAAGATCTTTGGTAGGAAATTTCATGGGAATGTGGCCCTCACCCAGGGTTGTTGAACAATAGGCATAAAAATCTTAGAAACCCATCATGAAAGGAAATTTGGGATTTTTTGCTATTGGAAATGGTTTTTTTGTCTTAATCTTTGAATACAAGGAGGATAGAGACATTATTTTCAGGAATGGGCCATATTTTCTTGTCGCGAGGGGAATGTATTGGAATGCTTGGTCCCTAGATTTCAGTCTGGTTGGGGACATCTCCATAGCGGTGCTAGTCTGGATTAAGTTATCTCGGCTTCCCTTATCCTGCTGGAGCGATGACTATCTGAAATTTATTGGAAACGAAGTAGGGAGATATCTTGATCAAGCAGAGCCAAAAGGTTAGTAGTTTTCTTGTGGTAAAATATTCTTAGAGGTATACTTGGAAAAGGGCCTCCCTTCCGAGACTTTTTTGACCCAAGATGATTGGAAGCATGTTCAGTGTTTGGATTATGAAAACTCTCGTTTAAATGCAAAAGTTTCCATGATTACAAGGACTTTTCACGTGATTCCAAAAAAACCCAAGTTGGAAATGGGAAAGAAGGGAACTCAACACATGAATGGCACACTCAAAAGAGAGGTGCCAATTGAGGGAAAGGCGATTTTAAGAACTTTAAGCCAATATCTTAGCATGGTGCTTCCTCCTTGGCCAACCCCTTTGACTTACTTTCACATGATGTAATGCTCAAGAGGAGCCAAAGGTTGATGGAGAAGCTCTGAGACATGAGGAAGACATGGTCGAAGAAGAGGAAGAATTTCTTGCAGGACGGAAGAAGAGATTGTTGAATGCATTTCAAAGATGGAAGCTTTCAATAATAAAGTCATTCATCTCAAGCCATGCCATATTCTTTCCACTCCTCCATCTGGTAGGAGGTAGAATGAAGCAGAAAGGGCATCTCCACAATCTCTCGAGATGAATAAGGAAGCAGGAAAAAATGCTAACGAGAAGCGCAAAAAGAAAATTGTAAAAGTGACTCCTCAAGAGTTGGAGAATCACAAAAAAAGTGGAAAACCATCAAAAAAGAAGTGCGGGAAGCTGATGCGCAACAGAAAATTAAGCAAGGAAACTAAACTCAATTAACATAAATACTAAAGAATGTAAGCAACAAAGAACATGGAAGTGTGAAATTTGGAGGAGGTAAGCCTATCTCTTCTAAGTTTAGATGAAATTTGTCTCATGGAATATTCGAGGAATGGGAAACCCTCATAAATCCTAGGTAGTAAAAGATTTAGTTAGAAGAGAAAAACCATAAATTTTGTTTTTACAAGAAACCAAATTAGTTGAGGAAGAAATCTTATCCATATCAAGGAAGTTTATGAAAAATAGCCCTAGTGTTGCACAAAGCTCCAATGGTGCCTCTAGAGGTACAGGGACTTTTTGGCTTGAATCTCGCTTTGAGTTAAAATCCTGCTCCAAAATAAAGTTCTAGGTGGTGGTCAAGCTCGAAGAAAAAAACATAAAGCAAATCATTTTGGCAATAAATATATATGCCCCTACATTATATAACGAAAAGGGAGAATTTTGGAACTCCCTCATCAATCTTAAGGAGGAAATAGGGCATGTTAACAATATTATCTGAGGGGTGTTTAATATTGTGTTATTTGCTTTAGAGAAAGGCAGGGGAAGTGCGGTAAGGGACCCATTTCATGAAAGGTTATAAGACCTTCTTGGGAAATGGGATCTTATGGGTGTCCGCCCAAAGAATAGAAAATATACCTAGTCCAATTAATGTTTTGGCTCTGAGCACATAGTGGCTCAATTGGACCACTTTCTTATTCATGGTGAATGGTTGATCAACGAAGTTGAATATGGGTCCTTAATCCTAGATCAAGGGGACTCAAATCACTGGCCAATTTCACTCACTCTCACCCCTCCTGAGGACTATGGGTCAATCTCGTTTCATTACAATTTATTGTGGCTATAGAAAGATGGTGTATTAGATATAATAAAGTGTGCATGGATGATCCCTGTAAATGGATCCCCTGATCCAGGTAGATATTGATAGCCACCTGCCTATTCCACTTGGACCCCCACCATTGTTTCTTTTAGTTTTTCAGTTTCCTTATTTGTAGCACAATTTACTATTTTTGGCAGTTTTTCGGGTCCTGAACTTCTGGAGCCGTTTTGAGGCCCTAAACGACATTTTTTGGGAAAATGGAGGTCAGCAACCCATGTTGGTGACTTGAAAGTTGTATTCCTCAGATAGATATTTCTAATGAGGTATTGTACACATCAAACGAAGATCATATGACAAAGTTACGACCCCGGGAAGTTGATGTACCAATTTACCCAAACGGGGCCCATAGTTTGGCGCTTCATCTCCTAGGTTTAGGTTTTTGGATGTTCAGGGTTTTCCATTGTTTCTCATTAATAAATAGGCCTTTGAGCCTCATTGTAACACAGTTCAGAGCCATGTAGCCACCATATCTTTTCTTGAAGATAAGCTACCATCGCTCGAGCTAGTCTTATTTCCATTCTGTTTGTAAGCATATTTCAGTATTTGATATTAATGAAATGAAGTGTTATGTCTATTGCATCTCTGTATTTATGGTTATATTTGTAATTTGTTGTGTTCATGTTTAAATCTGGATCATCCCCATCCTTTGTATGGGAAAGAAAATTGAAATCGGTTAAGCAATATTTAAGAATGTGGGTCAAGAATTGTTACAAGCCTCCAGATCAAGAGGAACTAGAAACCATCAAGCTCTTGGAAGCTCATCAAGCATCAATGGAACGTGAACAATTAGAATAGGGAAACTTCAAAGAAGAAAACCAATTAAGCAAGAAGATATTCGTTCTCGGCAGACAAGAAGAAGAATATTGGAGTCTAAAATCTTTAAGTTTATGGTTGCAAGTTGGGGATAAGAATACTTATTTATTTCATAAGTAAGCTTGGGCCCGAGAAAATAGGAATCAAGTTAAGGAAATCATTCTTGTGGGCCTCCCTAATATCTCATATTTTCACAAAATCAAACACAAAGTATCACGTTTCTTCAAGGAATTATATTCGGAAAACAAGGAAAATCATCTTGGAGAGGAGCAAACCTTTATCTCTTGTCTTCCCTCGATTGTTATGGAATCAGAGAATTCCCAACTATGCAAACCTATTGAAGAATCTGAGGTTTTTGAAGCCATATGGCCTCTCAATCCAGATAAATCTCTAAGACTGAATGGATTATCCATAATCTTCTACATATCCTTTTGGAGCCTTATAAAAAGGGACTTGATGACAATTCTAAACTTAGCCAGGTTCAAGGGAAAGTTGGGAGGCAACACAAATTCATCCTTTTTGGTGTTCATTCCTAAGGAATCCAACCCCACATCTTTCTCTCATTTTCATTTGATCTCATTATGCGACTCATCTTATAAGATCTTGACGAAAGTATTGGCCAATAGAATATGTCAGATTCTTCCAGCAATCATCTAAGAAAATCAAGGCAACTTTATTAAGCATAGACAAATATTGGATAATGTGATCCTTGTCCAAGAAGCATTTCATTACAACAATAAAAGTGGTGAATCAGGTATGGTTTTAAACTGGATATGGCGAACACATTTGATAGAGATCGTCACTCATTCTTGTTTTCAGTCTTGGGAAAGTTGGGCTTTTATAAAGAATTCATTATATGGGTCAAAGTGTGCATCGGAATTTTATGGATTACCCCTCTAATAAATGGGCGTCCATGCGATTTATTTTTAGCTTTGAGAGGGTTGAGACAAGGATGCCCTCTCTCTCCTTTATTATATATTATTAGTATTGAAAGCCTTAGTAGGAAACTGGAGATGGCCAGGGTCGACGAGAAGTTAATAGGATTAAGCATTGCAAGAAATCTAAAGGATGTCAAACGTTCTCAATTCACCAATGACATGTTATTCCTAGGAAGTGCATCCAAAAAAATTGTTAGAAGATTCAAACAAATTTTGGATCATTATTTATATTTTTAAAGACTCATTAACAATAGGAAGTGCATGATCTATGACTAGAATAACACTGAGGCAAATATCATGGAAATAGCAAAAATCTCGAGGTTCTCTATGGATTCAGATAGCCATCTCTTCAAATATGTGGGAACTCCAATCTCCATAAGTTCCACAAACTATGAGTGTTGATTTGAAACCATTTCCAAATTCAAGAAAAATATATAGTTGTGGGGTGCACAGTGCTTAACCACTGCTACTAGAGTTATCCTTGTGAAATTTGTCATCTTCTCTCTTCAAATATATCTATGTCTTGTACTATTGTCTCTGAAAGTCATGTTTAATAAAATGGGTATTATGATTCAAAAATTTATTTGACAAGGTCAAAAAGATAAGGAGAGGAATTTTCCTCTTGTGCATTGGAATACAATGTGTGTTCCAAAGGAAAATGGTGGTCTTTTAAAGAGAGACCCTTTATACATGACTTTATCTCTTGGTGCTAAAATTGTTTGGAGAATTGTATTAGAGTTGAAGGAGTGGTGGAAGATGACATTCATAAGCAAATATTTTAATAAATCACAAATGCTCAAGGTTGAAAATGTCAGAAGGCCTAATCTTGGCTCCAAAATTTGGAGGCTTTTTACAGAGGCTTCCCCAATTATTATTGACAATCTAAGTTGGATAGGGAATGGAGCTAGAATCAAAATTTGGAAAGACAATTTCTCCCATAATGGTTCTTCAAAAGGAATGGCACAATTCTGAGAATTGGCCAATTGGATGCAACAAAAAGGGACTTATAGATTAAAATATGTTTTCCTTTGGGATGAACGGTGTCACTAAAAAGGATGGTCTAGGCTTGATCTCCCACATCGCCTCAAATCCCAATGTGACTGTCTAATTGACACTTTAAAAGGTCTATCCCTTATCTCATCGACTATGCAGGATTCTTGAACATTGAATTTAAATCCACAGCACAGGTACACAGTGACGTTGGGATATGCTCACTTGATAAAGCAACTCTCCCACCCTCCTCCACGTAGAATATGGTCAAAAGTTTGGAATAACGACCATATTCCTAAAGTAAGCCTATTTTATTGGACTTTATTTCATCAAAAAATTCTCTTGACAGAAAACCTAAGAAAAAGGAACATACATGGGTCGTCCCGTTGCACCTTGTGCTCCAAGATAGAGGAAAATATACCACTCTTATTTATGAAATGTCATTTTACTCGTGAGACATGGCATGTTGCCTTTGCTCCAATTTTCCACATTGATGATATCCCAGAATCAAGGGCAATGTTTGAAACATGGAAGATACATTATCCATGGAGTCATAAGATGTTCTTCCTCCCTATTAGATCATGGGAAGCTCTTCCTAAATTCCTATGCTGGCCAATCTAGATTGCAAGAAACAAAGTTATATTTAACAATGAGAGGCCAAATCTGCATTTAGTCGCGTCCAAACTGGCCTCACTGCTCTTTGAGGCCATCTCCTCTAGGGGATACATTGCTAATGAAATGGAGGAATTAAATCCCATAAATAAAGAATGGATTCGAGTCAATAAGAAATATAAAATTTAAAGTCAACAATTGTCTCGGCCTCAACAAATTAAGGTTCCCAACTTTAGAATTTCTACTTCAAAATTTTCATAGTAGAGAAAATATAAAAGTCAGTACATATTATTTTTTTATGGATCTTCGATCAGAAACCTGAGGGAGGCAGCAGTGGGAAGGGCTATAATCTCTAATCATCCCTAAGGAAAAAATAGTGTTCCAATTTGTTTGGGGTCTTGGAACTTTGAGCAACAACCAAGCTGAGTTTTTAGCATTGTGGAAAGAGCTTGAACTATCGTTGGCTAGGAAAATTTCAAAACTCTTGGTTTGTGGCAACTCATTGCTTGTTATCGCCAAGTATTGGGGAAAAAATTGGTGAGTGTATGGATACTCCTCTTATTTTGTAAAGGATATAATTACTTACTTCCTAGATTGAGCATCTGGAGTTTTTCCGTGTGTATAGACATCTAAATGAGATGGCGAACAATGTAAAAATTTCTAAACTGAAATTCTACCGCAGCAACTGATTTATTTCACCTACTTATTATTCATAATAAGTTATTTACGAAATCCCTTCAACAAATATTGACATATATTCTACTATAGTTATCACAAAATTACCCAGAGAAAAATACATGCACAGGAACCAATCACATCAACACGGTTGTTTTTGGACAATTGTCCCCATAAAAACCCAATGTGGGAAAATCGGTGCAGTAGATGAGGGCTTTATTAATCTTCAGTAGAAATTGTTTTTATAAGGAATTATTTTACAGAGAAATTGAAATAAAACACCTAAGACTTTCCCTTTGAGACTTTTTGACACTTTGGAGACCCTTCTCCCACTCTTGCGTCACTCTGTGTAGCTCAGTGTGGCCCTGAGTGGCTCTGTGTCCCTCTACGTTAGCCTGCGTGAGGGATGCGTCTCTCCTCTGGACTTCCTCTATCTCTACGATGTCACCCACTATCCCTACGTCACCTCCTCCTCAGTCACTGCCTGCTCCTAATTCCCTCCTCTTCCTCCACCCTACAACTCTCCCTCTGAAATCAATCTCCTTTACTTGAGAATCGATTTTCCTAGAGATACTGAGTATCTGTCAGTGTGTCTCCCAATGATCCTCAAGTCTTCTCTTTTACTATTCCTATTGATGAATCAATGGCCAAGATTAAGTCCCTAATCAACGGCTAAGATTAAAATAGACTTGATCGTCGTCTCTTAGAAGCTTCTCACCCTTATCTTTATTAATACCCATTAATATTATTATTTTCCTAAGTTTAGAATTAGGAACCCATTAAAAATATTAATTATTTTAATAACTCTTCTTCCAGGTTGAATTTATCAAAACGATTTTTGGGTCTTGGAGATCTCACGTGTCTTATCCCCTCCCCCAAATTTCAAGGCTAGAGCACATCCAATGCTACCAAAAATAAACACTCCCTCTTAGCAAGGAATGTGCTCTAGCAATGTTTCACTATAGAAACATCACACTGATCTTCCGCATCGGTACCTCTGCTGATGCTTGACCTGCTGCCTCACATCCCCTGCACTGTTGCTTCTTGTATTGCTACCCATGACACCAGCACTACCACCATTGTACCTGTACTTCATCTCCCTCTCAACATATTGCATCATGTTTCCCATAGCACTACCACTGCTAACTACTACACTGCAACTCCTGACACTTATCCATTTCTATTACTCAAATGGATTCTTTACCATCCCCATATTCTCCTTGAAATAAACAAATTGTGTTCTTCCTAGAGCCTTGGTGAGGATGTCTACCACCTCTTCTCCTGTAGGAGGGTACATCAACTGTACTACTCCTTGTTGGACACAGTCTTTGACAAAGTGACACCTGATATCAATGTGCTTCGACTGATCATGAAATACTGGATTCTCATAGAGCTTGATGCAACTCTAATTATCACACATGATCTTGCTCGCTTCCATCTTTCTCTGGAGGATATTCACAAGCAATTTCCTAAGCCATATGGCTTCGCATGAAGTTGTGCTAGCTGCCATATATTCTGCTTCATCTGAGCTCAGAGCCACGAATTTTTGTTTCCTACTACACCAGGAGGTCATTCCTGATCCAATGTTGAAACAATACCTAGTTGTACTTTTCTGATCTACTGAACTTCCAACCTAATCTGCGTCAGTGAACCCACTCAGCCTGATGTCATTTCCTCTGGTGTACAATAGTCCATGCTCGATTATTCCTTATATATACCTGAGAACATGTTTGGTTGTTGCCTAGTATGCCCTCTTAGGTTCCACCATGAATTGACTAAGGGTGTTGACAGCGTAACAAATGTCTGGCCTGGTATTGACCAGATACATCAGGGACCCTGTAAGTTTCCTGTACAAGGTGGGATCAACGTCTTTATCTTCTAATGCATCAATCTTCTTCTAGTTAGTGATCATTGTAGTAGCCATAGATCTACAGTCCTGCATCCTAAATCTCTTCAAGATTTATGTAGCATATCTCCCTTGTCCAAGGAATAACTTGTGAAAATTCTATCATTGCAACAACTGATTTATTTTTCCTACTTATTCCACCATAAGTTATTTATGAAATTACTTCAATAAACATTAAAATAAATACTGTTGTAGATATCACACCGTAATACAGAAATAAATATATGCACAAGCATTAACACAATGACATAGATATGTTGGACAATAGTCCCCAGAAAAACCCATTATGGGAAAACTAGTGCAATAAGGAAGGATTTTATTATTCAGCAATTCTTCAGTACAACAAGGTGCCAAACTGGCTTACCCATAGAGAGAAATAATTCTCCAGCACTTCTCCCAATACTAGCATCAGCCTGGATGACCTCTGCATGGTTCTAAAACCCTCTGCGTCAGCCCTGGGCCTCTCTTTGTCACCCACGCAGACCCAGCTAGTGACTACGCAATTCTCTGTTGCCTTTGTGTCTTCCTGAAAAGCCCTACATCTGCCTCTCATGCCTCAGCGTTGATCTCCAATGGGTGATCCCACCTCTCTGCTCCGTACTTACTACCTCCTGACTGCTCACCAGAAAACTGGTTCAATTTCTCAGCTAACCCCACTACAGAAATTGAACTGACTGGTCTCCCTCAGTCTATTCTCCAAGTGACCCTCAAGCCTCCTCTTACACTTTTCTCATTGACACATCAAAGGCTGCGATTAAGTCCCTAATCAATGGCTAAGATTACATCTAGCTTGATCCATGACTTTTGGACCATTCTAACACAGTTTTATATTAATTTACATTAATATTTTATTTTCCCTAAGTTTAGACTTAGGGACTCCATTAAAAATATTAATTATTTTAATATCTTTCAAACTGTTTAGAATCTGGCTATACCATTTCTGGGTATTGGATATCTCATGTGGTTTAGCCTCTCCACCAATTTTGTGGCTAGAGAACATCCGATGCTACCCCAAATCAACACTCCCTCTTAGCGAGGACTGATCTCTAGTAATACTCCTCATTGAGTATCACCCTGATCATCCGGCATCGGTCTCTGTGCTGATGCTAAGCCTCCCTGCCCAACATCCTCTGCACTGATGCATCCTATACTGCTGACCATGGCTCTGCTACTGCCATTGTTGCATCTGTATGACAACTCCCTCTACATCCCTGCTATTGATAGTCCTTTCTCCCAACACTGCATCCGCACTGCAACTCCCTCTATATCCTTGTTGCTATCACTCCCATTTCTGCTACTAAAACAGGTTCTTTACCATCCCCATCTTTTCCCTGAAGTAGTCAAACTTTGTCCCTCCAAGGGCTTTGGTGAGGATGTCCACCACCTGTTCTCCTGTAGGAGTGTAGCTCAACTGTATAGCTCCTCATTGGACACAGTCCCTGAAAAAGTGACACCGAATATCAATATGCCTCAACCTATCATGAAACACTAGATTCTCAGAGAGCTTGATGCAACTCTGATTATCACATATGATCTTGGTCGCCTCCATATTTCTTCTAAATAGGTTCAAAAGAAGTTTTCTAAGCCATATGGCCTCACATGAAGCTATGTTTGTCGTCATATATTATGCCTCAGATGAGCTCAGAACCAAAGACTTACGTTTCCTACTACACCAGGAGGTCATTCCTGATCCAATGTTAAAACAGTACCCAGAGGTACTTTTCCAATCCACTAAACTTCTTGCCCAATCTGCATCAGTAAACCCACTCAATCTGATATCCTTACTCCTGGTGTACAAGACTTCATAATCGACTATTCCTTGTAAATATCGGAGAACATGTTTGGTTGTTGCCCAATGTTCCCTCTTCGGTTCCACCATGAACTGACTGAGGGTGTTGACAGCGTAGCAAATGTCTGGCCTGGTATTGACCAAATACATCAAGGACCATATGAGCTGCATGTATAGGGTGGGATCAACATCCTTGTCTTCTGATGCATCAATATTCTCCCAGTTGGTGATCATTGGCGTAGCCATAGGTCTACAGTCCTCCATCCCGAATCTTTTTAGGATTTCTGTAGCATACCTCCCTTCCCCAAGGAATATTTCTCCCTTATATTACTAAACTTCCAACCCTATGAAGTAGTGCATTTGTCCCAAATCCTTCATATCGAATTCTATGGCTAGATTCTTCTTGCAGTCCCCAATGAATCTGGATGATCCTGTCAGAAAGAGATCTTCCACATACAATAATAAGATTAGCGGCTCGTTCTCTACAACCAGATAGTAGAGATTAGGATCCGCGTCACTCTTGACAAACCCCATCTTCTGCAAGTAGCCATCTATTCGACCATACCATGCTCTTAGTGCATGTTTTAGCCCATACAAGGCTTTCTTCAATCTGCATACATGAGACTTCTTCTCATGAGTTTCAAAGCCCTCTGGTTGTTCAATGTATACCTCCTCATCTATTACCCCATTCAGAAATGCCATTTTGACATCCATTTGATGGATCTCCCATCCCATCTGAGCTTCAAGATATATCACAGTCCTAATAGATGTATACCTAGCTACCTGGGTGAAGGTCTCCAAATAGTCAATCCATTCGTTTTTATCATACCCCTTAGCCACAAACCTGGCCTTGTATTTCTCAACATTCTCGTCTGCAGGGTATTTGATCTTGTAGATCCATCTTGAACCTACCACTGATTTGTCTTGAGGCCTTGGCACCACCTCCCAGACATTCTTTACCATTATGGAGTTGTATTCCTCTACCATCTCATCTAGCCAAACCTGATGTTGAGCTGCCTCCTTGAAATTGGCAGACTATCCATCCTGAGCTACTAATGCCTGATATCTATCTGGTTGTTTTCACACCCTCTTATTGTTTCTTGGTGCACCGATGAAGTCCTTTGCATCTCGTAAAATCTTATGAAGTTCCTTGCTAGTTCTTCCTCTGCCAGCAAGTGCTTCTATTCACTCCTCCTCCTCATCCTGAGAGTCTTCCTATCCTGAGGAATATTTATTTACTTCTTTTGGTTGAAGAGGCTTAACCAACGACTCCTCTTTTGACTTCTCCTCGGAAGGCATCTCCCGAGATCTTCTGAAAGCCCTGTCCTCCATGAACTTTGCATCTCATCGTACTACTACCTTCTTGCTCCCTGGAAGATAGATTATGTATGCCTTAGTGTTCTCACTATATCCTACTAGATATCCCTTTTCCACATTCTAATCCAACTTCTTCCTCTTTTCTTCGGGTATGCAACAATATGCTAAACTCCCAAATATCCTGAAATGACTAACTTCAAGTGTCTTCCCTGTGAAGACTTTCTCTGGTGTTATCTTGCCCACTGCCCAATGAGGAATCATGTTCTGAACATAGACTATTGTGTTGCATGCTTCTGCCCACAGGAATTTTGGCATATCCTGATCAGACATCATGGCCCTAGTTGCCTCTACAATAGTCCTGTTCTTTCTTTCTTCTATCCCATTCTGCTTCGGATTATATGGAGTTGTCCACTCTCTTCTAATGCCCTCCTTAGCGTAAAAACCAGTGAAGTCCTTATCGACATATTCTCCACCATTATCTGAGCGCAAAACTTTTATTTTATTCCCAGTCAGATTCTCCACCAGAGCCTTGAACTCCTTGAATCGACAGAAAACCTCATCCTTGATTTCAGAAAATAAATCCAAGTTTTCCTTGAGTGGTCATCAATGAAGGTAAGGAAATACTTAGCACCACTGAGAGCTTTGACAGACATAGGTCCGCAGATATCAAAGTGCATCAATCCTAGTGCACTCTTGGCCCTGTGTTTTCTCCTAGGAAATGTTGCCTTGGCATACTTTCCTAGAGCACATCCCCCGCATACATCATCTCATTATATACTCAGATATGGAACTCCTGTTACAGTGCTCCTGAGAATTATCAAAGCTCCATGGTGCAAGTGACCCATTCTTTAGTTACATAGTTCATTCAAGTCCTTATCTCCATAACTGCCTATTAGTGCCATTGGTGATTCTAGTTGTAATCTATACAACTGATTACTTTTCATCCCGATCTGCACTATCTTTTTCCAACTCAAGTGTTTGACATATACTTTCTCCTTAATGAAGTAGATGTCATGGCCCTTGCCTTATAGTTACGACACGGAAAGTAAGTTCATACCCAATCCTGGTACATGCAGCACATTTGTAGCACGGAATAATTCTCCTGATTCTGTTTGAAAAACTATGGTACCCTTCCCTACTGGAGTAAACTTTGTCTTGTTCCCCATGGTGATCTAAAAGTTCATCTTCTCTTCTCGATATTCTAAGAAACACTCCCTGATTCCCGTCATATGCCACGAAGCTCCATTGTCTATATACCATACTTTTGATGATGCAACACTAGTCATACACGCCACTTCTTCTTCCAGCCTGGAAGCCAACATAGAGAAATCGAAATCTCTTTCTCTTGTGCAATCTTCTGAAAATCTGTGTGAGTCCCCTGACGTGGATGCCTCTGCATCTTGGTCTCGATCCATAACTAATTTTCCCTTTCTATCTATGATTACTCCCTCTGATACCATATGAAAATTCTATCACTGCAGCAACTGATTTATTTTTCCTACTTATTCCACCATAAGTTATTTATGAAATTGCTTCAATAAACATTAAAATAAATATTGTTGCATATATCACACCATAATACAGAAACAAACATATGCACAATAATTAACACATTGACACATATATTTTGGACAACAGTCCCTGGAAAAACCCAATGTGGGAAAACCAGTGCAACAAGGGAGGATTTTATTATTCAACAATTCTTTAGTACAACAGGGTGCCAAACTGGCTTACCCACAAAGAGAAATAATTCTCCAACACTTCTCCCAATCCCAGCGTCAGCCCGGATGACCTCTGCGTGGCTCTCAAATCCTCTGTGTCAGCTCCTGCTTGACTGTGTTAGCCTTAAGCCTCTCTGCGCCACCCACGCAGGCCCAGCTAGTGACTGTGCAATCTTCTGCTGCCTCTCCGTCTGCCTGAAAAGCCCTGTGTCTGTCTCTCATGTGTCAGTGCTAGTCTCCAGTGGTTGATCATGCCTCTCTGCTCTATACTTGCTGCCTCCTGACTGCTCACCGGACCACTAGTTCAATTTCTCAAATAGCCCCACTCCAAAAATTGAATTGACTGGTCTCCCTCAATCTGTTCTCCAAGTGACCCTCAAGCCTCCTCTTATACTTTTCTTGTTGACAAATCAATAGTCGAGATTAAGTCCCTAATCAATGTCTAAGATTAGATCTGGCTTGATCCATGACTTTTGGACCATTCTAACACAGTTTTATATTAATTCACATTAATATTTTATTTTCCCTAAGTTTAGACTTAGGGACTCCATTAAAAATATTAATTATTTTAATATCTCTCAAACTGTTTAGAATCTGCCCAAACCATTTCTGGATATTGGATATCTCATGTGCTTTAGCCTCTCCACCAATTTTCGTGGCTAGAGCACATCTGATGCTACCCCAAATCAACATATCTCACCCTCTTGCTGCTAAATTTCCAATCTGAGGAAATAATGCATCTGTCCCAAATCCTTCATGTCAAATTTTGTGGCTAGGTTCTTCTTGCAGTCTTTGATGAGCCTGGATGATCCTGTCAGGAAGAGATCATCCACATATAACACTAGGATTAGAGGCTCATTCTCTATGACTAGATAGTAGAGATTAGGGTTTGCATCACTCTTGACAATACCCATCTTTTGCAAGTAGCCATCAATTCGACCGTACCATGCTCTAGGTGCCTATCTAAGCCCATACAAGGCTTTCTTTAATCTGCATATATGATATTTCTACTCATGTGTCTCAAAACCTTATGGTTTTTCAATGTATACTTCCTCTTCTATTACCCCATTCAAGAATGTCGTCTTGACATCCATCTGATGAAGGTCCCAAAAGGTGCAGAGTGGAAGCTGAGTGTACTAAGATGTGGATTTCTTGTGATTTTAATCGCTTTCTCAGCATGTCTCCTCTTCTTCTGCACCTGTCTGCTAGGCCCATAACATTTCCAGTTTTGTAAAGTCGATATACCTGTTTTCATTTGTCGTTTCAGTCGGCGTTAGAGTTTACTTCTTGAATTAATTTGTGAATCTGGATGGGTAGTCCAAGTGATTGAATCTCTGTCAGGTTTTTGGCCCTGAGGGTGTGCATGGGTTCAATTTTCCCTAGCTCCATAGGGTCAGCAAAGGCGCAGGTTCAATTCTGCTTGAGTGCATCAGATTCAGGATCCGCTAAGCGTGAGGCCCCTTAGGGTGGGCCCGCATAGGGGTTATTACATGTCCAGATTTGTCTCGCGCAGAGAGAGAAATTCCCCTGTGTCAGAGAGATTCAAAGGTTTATTTTCAGCATCACACCCCTTGATCAAATATTTTCCCCTAATGAATTTCCTGTTGCAGACAGCAATTTGGAGAGTGAAACTTTGGAAGCATATAAAAAGGCAAGGTGAAAGGCTTTCATAAAATCAACACAGAAGCAGTACAGCTTCAAGTGATTCTGTCTAGCCTCCTAAATGCTAGCTCAAACAGTGAATATGTGATGCACTGTCTGGTGCTCAATTAGCCTGTCTAATATTTTCTTTCTTAAGTAGACTTGATTGACTACACTCTTTTGATGTTTCCTCGTCTCGTTTCTAGCTTTCCATCATTGGTCTATCTAAACATATATTGAGGTTTGCTTTTGATCCACTTCTAACTGATTTATCAACTAAGCATATCTTTATAAACATTTAGTAATATTTAGTAAACATATTATTTCAATTGTTTGAATCATGGTATCTATTTCTTTCATGGTTGCATATATATCCAGAACTAAATTCGTTTAATCATTGTAGTTAGGGTCACTTCTTATATTCCAGTTTAAACCAAAATAGAATATGGTATTTAAGAGACTTCCAAACGCAACTATTCTTTAATATAAGTTATTTAATTTAGTCTAACATTTTTTAGGGTAAATAAAACAATTCAAATTTACTAGACAAGTTTGCAAATGTTAGGGTAAATAAAACAATTCAAATTTACTAGACAAGTTTGCAAATTATTCACCAAAATGGGCATAGATTCTAGAGTGCAGCCTGGCCTGGAGTCTCCTAGGACCTGAAGTATCCATATCAACATAGATTTCCCTTCCATCTCTTCTTGAATTGGATCGGTGTTTAGTGGGTTTTCATGCTAGTAGGCATTACGCTTTTGATAGATTAATGTGCCCCATTTTGTCCATGCCAAGATGCTTGAGTATGTGATAAAAAACAATGTTACTAGAGAGTCATGGTAAGTGCCTTCCTAATTTACTGTGCAATGGACGACGAAGAAACCTAAACATGATGTAGACAAAAGAACCATAAGGAAATACCACTCAGGCATGTGCATAAGGTACTAAACAAGTCGTATTTTCCTTTATGTATATTCCCCTTAAGTACTTTGTGATACTTGTATTCTGGCTATAGTCTTTCTATTTTTAAACAAATACACAACCTACAAAAATACTTGTGACAAATATGGTTGCTCTCAGAGTTTCCATCTTCAAACAAAGAGGCAACATGCAAAAATACCTCTGACAAATATGACTGCCCTCAGCGTATTTATTACGTCGTTGAAATTAATATTTTGAACAGTTTTTAAAAAGGTAAATTTGGAATAATGTAATTTGAATAATTTCTGTAGTTTAGTAATTTAAACATTTTTACAAGTATTGATTTTATTTAGATATTTCAAAATATATTTTAAACCATAAAAATTTATAATCCTATGAAAAATATCAAATCAATTAGAATAAATTAAATCTTGATTTTAAAATAAAGATAATTAATGTAATCCACTATGTTAAATATACGCATTTCATTTTTTTGGGTTAAGTAAAATAACATAGCGAGTCCCGTACCTTCCCGTAACCTCCTCCACCAATCTCGTTATCAGGGGAGAAATTATTAGTAGCAAGTTTCAGTTCTTCAAATGAGAACAATCTGGCACTTTTTAGTTTGGGAGCATCTCGACTATCTCCACCGTATGCTAAACCCCAAGAAGCTAACAAAAAACCAACATGAATTAGTTTCCTCCTCTAACACAGAATTTATGTGGAACATGATAAAATCAGGAAGTCAAATAAGAAGGTCTAACACGAAATTTGTATGAAAAAATGAAAAAAAAATTGTATGAAGATTTCTTACCAAATGGATTTGTTGTTTCACAATCCTTCACTGCATTCCTTCTATTCCGTAACGCGTAAAATATTAGGGCAACAATGCCAAGGAACGAGGCTGCTACATCAACGGCTAGTCCAATTATTGACCTTGAACATAAACCCTTAGACTTATCTGAAATCAAACAACCAGAAACCTTATTTTCAGTTCAACGCATAGTACGTACAGTTCATCATGCTTGGATTTTGTGAAGTAGACTTCATAGTAAATAGCAAATGGCCATGTTTGGATTGGGTGAAGTAGATTTCATAGTAAGATAACAGATGGGAAAAGCTATTGGTTAATTATCCATGTTGTTTACTATCTCCATCTAAGTGTTACAAAATCGCCATGATCGTATCTCACCTTTCATATTCTTTGGCTTTGGTTAATGGGTTGTCTTCCAACAGTGGAGTTCATCAACACAAAAATCATATATTTAACCATAAAGAACTCTCTCTCTCTCTCTCTCTGTTGGCAAGCAACTCTACATTCATTGACATGTTGAACGTTTGGTGGGAGGAATTGAACTGTGCTGCAAGAATATCTGCATCATAGCAATTGTAGGCGCTTGAATCTGTAGGCCAACAAACTTTATAACTTGCAACTCTAACATGAGGGGCTCCTCCTTTTGCATGTCGATATATACTTACATTTTTCACGAAATTCCCCCCTGCTGTACACACAGTATGAGTTCCATGTCCAGATTTGTCTCGTGCAGAGAGAAATTCCCCTGTTTCAGAGAGATTCAAAGGTTTATTTTCAGCATCACACCCCTTGATGAGATATTTTCCCCAATCAATTTCCTGTTGCAGACAGCAATTTGAAGAGTGAAACTTTGGAAGCATATAAAGAGGCAGGGTGAAAGGCCTTCATAAAATCAACACAGAAGCAGTACAGCTTCAAGTGATTCTGTCTAGCCTCCTAAATGCTAGCTCAAACAATGAATATGTGATGCACTGTCTGGTGCTCAATTAGCCTGTCTAATCTTTTCTTTCTTAAGTAGACTTGATTGACTACACTCTTTTGATGTTTCCTCGTTTCTAGCTTTCCATCATTGGTCTATCTAAACATATATTGAGGTTTGCGTTTGATCCACTTCTAACTAGTTTATCAACTAAGCATATCTTTATAAACATTTAGTAATATTTAGTAAACACATGGTTTAAACAAAAAGACAAACAGGGCCAGTCCTCTGCACCAATAATGTTTTCATGGCTCGCAAAACAATTTGTAGAAGTAAACTACTGAAAAAGAAGCCATGTACATACACATTAAGAGGATTCTAAATAAAAGAAAATCATAGAATTCATACATAGATTGCTTTGAAGATGCAAAGTGAAAAGAATTTAGTAAGACAACATACATGTTGACAGAGTTTTGATCCCGTAGTAACCATTAATGTACCTACCTGTGGTCTGGCATAATTAGTCAATACGAGTCCCTGTCAACCATCCAATACCTGCAAGCATTGTATGACTATTCAAATTAAGGACAGCAACAAGGAAACAACAATTTCTTAATGAATTAAAATTTATAGGTAGGTTATATAATGGGAGGTTGTGACAAATATGGCTGCTCTCAGAGTTTCCATCTTCAAACAAAGAGGCAACGTGCAAAAATACCTCTGACAAATATGACTGCTCAGCGTATTTATTACGTCGTTGAGATTAATATTTTGAATAGTTTTTAAAAATGGTAAATTTGGAATAATGTAATTTCAATAATTTCTGTAGTTTAGTAATTTAAACATTTTTACAAGTATTGAGTTTATTTAGATATTTCAAAATATATTTTAAACCATAAAAATTATAATCCTATGAAAAATATCAAATCAATTAGAATAAATTAAATCTTGATTTAAAAATAAAGATAATTAACGTAATCCACTGTTAAATATACACATTGCATTTTTTTGGGTTAAGTAAAATAACATAGGGAGTCCTGTACCTTCCCGTAACCTCCTCCACCAATCTCGTTATCAGGGGAGAAATTATTAGTAGCAAGTTTCAGTTCTTCAAATGAGAACAATCTGGCACTTTTTAGTTTGGGAGCATCTCGACTATCTCAACCGTATGCTAAACCCCAAGAAGCTAACGAAAAACCAACATGAATTAGTTTCCTCCTCTAACACGGAATTTATGTGGAACATGATAAAATCAGGAAGTCAGATAAGAAGATCTAACATGAAATTTGTATGAAAAAATGAAAAAAAAATTGTATGAAGATTTCTTACCAAATGGATTTGTTGTTTCACAATCCTTCACTGCATTCTTTCTATTCCGTAACGTGTAAAATATTAGGGCAACAATGCCAAGGAACGAGGCTGCTACACCAACGGCTAGTCCAATTATTGACCTTGAACATAAACCCTTAGACTTATCTGAAATCAAACAGCCAGAAACCTTATTTTTAGTTCAACGCATAGTACGTACAGTTCATCATGCTTGGATTTTGTGAAGTAGACTTCATAGTAAATAGCAGATGGCGATGTTTGGATTGTGTGAAGTAGATTTCATAGTAAGATAACAGATGGGAAAAGCTATTGGTTAATTATCCATGTTGTTTACTATCTCCATCTAAGTGTTACAAAATCGCCATGATCGTATCTCACCTTTCATATTATTTGGCTTTGGTTAATGGGTTGTCTTCCAGCAGTGGAGTTCATCAACACAAAAATCATATATTTAACCATTAAGAACTCTCTCTCTCTCTGTTGGTAGACAACTCTACATTCATTGACATGTTGAACGTTTGGTGGGAGGAATTGAACTGCATGGAACGATCGAATTGAAATTGAATCTTGAAAATAATCCGGAATGGGAGGTTGATCTCCCAGAGAAACTGAGAACACATCAACTCCATCATGTATCCCTTCATCGAATGCTGCAAGAATATTTGCATCATAGCAATTGTAGCCCCTTGAATCTGTAGGCCAACAAACTTTATAACTTGCAACTCTAGCATGAGGGGCTCCTCCTTTTGCAATCCCTTTTGCATGTCGATATATACTTACATTTTTCACGAAATTCCCCCTGCTGTACACAGAGTATGAGTTCCATGTCCAGATTTGTCTCGCGCAGAGAGAAATTCCCCTGTTTCAGAGAGATTCAAAGGTTTATTTTCAGCATCACGCCCCTTGATGAAATATTTTCCCCCAATCAATTTCCTGTTGCAGAGAGCAATTTGGAGAGTGAAACTTTGGAAGCATATAAAGAGGCAGGGTGAAAGGCCTTCATAAAATCAACACAGAAGCAGTACAGCTTCAAGTGATTCTGTCTAGCCTCCTAAACGCTAGCTCAAACAGTGAATATGTGATTCACTGTCTAGTGCTCAATTAGCCTGTCTAATCTTTTTTTTCTTAAGTAGACTTGATTGACTACACACTTTTGATGTTTCCTCGTTTGTTTCTAGCTTTCCATCATTGGTCTATCTAAACATATATTGAGGTTTGCGTTTGATCCACTTCTAGCTAGTTAATCAACTAAGCATATCTTTATAAACATTTAGTAATATTTAGTAAACACATGGTTTAAACAAAAAGACAAACAGGGCCAGTCCTCTGCACCAATAATGTTTTCATGGCTTGCAAAACAATTTGTAGCTAAGTAAACTACTGAAAAAGAAGCCATGTACATACACATTAAGAGGATTCTAAATAAAAGAAAATCATAGAATTCATACAGATATTGCTTTGAAGATGCAAAGTGAAAAGAATTTAGTAACACAACATACATGTTGACAGAGTTTTGATCCCGTAGTAAGCATTAATGTACCTACTTGTGTTCTGGCATAATTAGTCAATAGGGGTCTCTGTCGACCATCCAATACCTGCAAGCATTGTATGACTATTCAAATTAAGGACTGCAACAAGGAAACAACAATTTCTTAATGAATTAAAATTGTTTTTTTTCCTAAACAATTTTAGATGCAGTCTAAAGATTAAATAAATTGGTAGTATATGAACAGTTGTTATTCCTTACAGCATTGGCATATTTCTTATTCCAGTGAAGCTTCTAGAGTTGTATTTGAACCGTACAATTTGATTTTGAAATTCCATCCCATGCCGACAGTCCGTTAATGATGTAGTTATTGACGCGTTACAGTAGGTGTCGCCGTGCAATGAGATGTCCAGTCCCATTTGGATTCTAATTTTTATGGGATTTATAAATAATAGGACGCCGAGAATAATAGGCACCTTTACAAGCGTCCAAAATGCAGCGTAAGACGATATCAATTCCGAAGGGCCTCCATAAGTCGTGTCGAACTTTGCGACTCACATGGATGGTAGGAGTGCCTTGCCCTCATTATCATCACTGTCTTAGAAGAACACTCAGTAGTATATGCTCAGCTTTCCGCCAAACCCTTCAATCCGCAAAACTGACAGCCGTATGTTGAGGAATACCATGGTCTCTGTTTCGTTTCTTCCTTCTGTCGCTGGCATTCTTTCAAATTAATTAAATAAAAAATCATAACGTGTTTCATGTGCCAGTGTGAATATGTAATAATCATAACCATACCTGTAAAATACATTAATTTCCACACAAGAAAATATACATAAATTTTGCATATTCACTAATCAACTTTACCGCATTTATCTTTTAAGTAAGAGGTCCATGAAACTAAATGCTAAAGCGTGATTTTCTAACCAAGGTATCCAGACACTACCCCTAAGCTAAGTTGAACCCATCAAGGCAAAGAAAACATGTTCGGATGCGTCTTTATCTTTTTACGGAACCATTTTACTCTCATGCTCAATTCATTTACTCACTACACAACATTAAAGATATCTCATGTAACCATCAACAACTAAAAACCTTTCTTCCACCGCCGTGAGTTCTTTCCCTTCTGTGCTTGATATAAGTGCCTAGGGATATTCTCCTTTCTCTTTAGTGTGGGTCAATAAATCCTAACTTTTTGTGTTTTTTTTCTAGAATTTCTTAAGAGATCAGTACTTTCCTCTCAACCATTCAAAAAGAGGAAAATGCATAGTAAGTGAAGGTTAACTAATTTATCCAACTTCTATTCTCTCATGTAACCATCATATTTTCAACAAATATCTACAATTTTCAATTAAGAATGTTGATTTCAATTAGTATCCATATTTTCTCATGGACAACCATAGAGAACATAACATGAGCAACTTAAGAGATGAACATAAGAGTATTAGAATGAATGTTAGACCCAATGGGAATGCAACAATTGGTGGCTATGATAGCGAGCATTATATTTACCTGCAAGAAGATAGGACTCTTATAAATCCTACAACGATTATACTCACAAAACAAGAATATTCGTAAAACCAGATGTTGAGAAGTTAATGAATAAACCTAAGCACAAAATCAATGGATTGCGTCGGGATGAGGTGAGGTATTGTGTAGGCACTGGAAGTCCTGTCACACATAACAGATGATTCTTGTCTGCTTTTCAAGGGATACTCACCCAAATCATAATGATAAAAACCACAGCAAAGTATAAACCTTGTAATCTATAGTAGGAAGTAAATTGACATTGTTTTAGGATTTGACATTTATCCAAGATAAGCATGGTCAATGAGGACTAGAATTCTTTAAGGATAGGTAATCTAAGATAAGAACAATCCTAAAAGGACATACCTAATGAACATCAAGATGGGGTATGTACCTTGAAGAGGTAGTGTGGTATCTCACGCAAAGCCTCCCAACATTATGCTCTGGTATGAGAAGAGCTTGTCAACTTAAGGCCTTACTATGTTGACAATTTTGGTCATGATGTCGATGCTTAAAGATGGCTTATCAATCCGACTCTTCTTATGAGAATATTTCAGTTTGAGAGTATCCATGTATTGAGTATACAATTATGAATACCCCTAGTTAAGAGGGAGTATCGGAGAATGTAACTAGTTTCGATATTCATAAATTGTACGTTTATGTAAAAATAAAACGAAAAAAAAAGTTGCAACAAAAACCATGGGGGGAGTTGTAGCATCCCTACTGAGGCAAGATCCACGTCATAGTGAGGTGGGAGTTGTTGCAAACAAATTTGTATCAATGATGGCAACAAATCAAAGCTGTAGCAATTATGTCCATAACTCAAATAAATTTGTATAAAATACACTCAACAATTGAAACACCTATACTGAAGTAGAGTTGTAAATACTACACATAGGAGTTGCAATAACTATTTAGCAAGTTTCAACACGTATTCTACCATTGTCAAAAATATAAGAATTTCATAAGAATAAACACTGAAATGGAATTTTAATAGGATAATCATAGATTGACCAAAAATGAATCATTGTGTATGAACAAGGTATTAATATGAGTTGGAAATGAGAAAAATATTGACAAAAATGTATTGGACAAGTGCTAAAAATATGAAAATTTGAGCACTAGTAATCTCCCGCTAACTAAATTCATTACATGTACATATGCAACCAATATTCAAACTGATTTTGAGAAGGTGATGCTCTGTAACCAATATTCAAACTGATTTTGAGAAGGTGATGCTCCTATGGACGTTGTTGAGGTTGTAATGAGTCTAATCTGCGTCATGTGCATGTGAATATCCTCATCTTTCTTGAATTTCCTTCTAGTGGTCTAATTATTCTCTTTTAGGCAACTTGTACTCCTTCATATATTCCTTGGTTAGAAACTAGATCATTGGATAGTGAAAATTTAGACCTATCAATCCATATCCATAGTTTTTAATGCACTTATTATACCTATGGACTCTCTACTTTCAATAAGATATTCTGAACTTTTGGAGTGCGAGCATGACTTAAATCCTACTCCGAAGAATGTGGTCCCAATTTTTTGAGAGATTGCTTGCATCTCATAGATTGAGTTGTTAAGACATATAATGTTTCTTAGACAGAGAAGTTAGAACATGACCTGAAGTTGCAAGTCTCTTTATAGTTTAGTAGATTAGCCTTAATGAGCCATCAAACAATAAATAATTAGTTATATAATATTAAATTGCACATCAAATTTAAAATTCCACCCTTTGAAACATGTATATCGAGCATGTTATCAAGTAATTCAAAAATCTGTATATCATAGCCTCTCATTATCAATTATTAAATGTTAGGTGCATCTTTTTAGTGGTTGCGAGTCGAGTCTACACACCACCAGTTTCATCTCCACTACCTTTTGTCCTAAAGAAAAGCCATAAAATTAACGCTTAAAGTAAAATTAACATAGTAACTTTTTATTTACTAGGGCTCTGAAGCACCAATATAGATCAGGCTAGTGTCTTGGAGTAGGAGAGTAGTAAACTCTCCAAGACAACAAAACCAAACAAGTAGCTCATCTTGTAATAGGATAAATCCAGCTGTTTCATTTATGCTCTGGGAAAGCTCCTCTTAAAGGAGAAGCACGAGACCGTGTCCGAACCAGTGAGGGGATCAATCCTCCTTCATTGGGAAAGACGCCAGATACGCACGTACTACAAACGGTAAACCTCGGATTATTGTCGAGGAGCCTGGGGTCACTTGTCGGTAAACCTTGGATTATTGTCAAGGAGCCGACAAGGGGATTGAGCCTGTTACTCTGCCCTTGCGTGCTATCGGGTCGTAGACTGTTCCCCCAGGTATATTTGTTGCTCTTGGTAACCTTAGTGACCATTATCTTTAGGATTCTACCGAGGTGACGGTGGAGGGAAGATCCCACTGTACCTGGAGCAGACGTCGGCTAGACTCACTTGGATTTTCCGGGGGGTTCACTTCACTCGAGACGGTTAAAGTGGAGGAACTTGTGCCGATCTATTCATTAAGCAGGTTGCCGGGGTAACTGTTCCGCCCGCCACTTCTGTATTGAATCTGGCGATGTTGGGCTTCATCACCAACTAGCGTTTTTGGTCCGGAAGGCTACTATTTGTGCATGGTTTGACGCCCTAGATTCTTTAGGCGTGTGATTCAAATTTGTTTGGTTCTTTAGAGACTTTAGGCGGTTTGCTTTGAGATTTTACTTTGTTTGCGTGTGCAGTAGTTAAAAGTTTTTAACTGTGGCTGAATTACCGAGACAGTCCCCTGGAACTCGGGGCAAGTCTCCTGAATTTGTAACCGTGGCTGATTTGTTGAGGAGGTCTTGTAGACTTTGAGGCCAACCTCCTGAAGAGGTTCCGAGTCATTACGAAGGTTTGAAAGTCCTTGTAACTCCTAGTGGCAGTAAAGTAGGGTCACCTGAAGAAGGAGAGTCTTCATTGGTAGTTCATCCGGATTACCAAAGTCTAGAAACAGGCTATAATCCTGAAGCTGTTACAGTTTCCGAGCTTGCTGGTAGTTTTTCATCTACTAGTGATATAGGCGAAGAACCTGAAATATCTGAACCTGTTACTCCAACTTCTAGTGCTCCAGATTCACCTAGGGTAGAAAGAGTCATCACCGAAAATCTCCCTTCTGGTTTGATAGCTATTGAAAAACTTGCTCCAGAAGAAGATATAGGCATCCCTATCCCTGAACATCAACCTACTATTGATCTGAGGGAGCGTGAATCTATTTTTTACAGTCCTCCTAGAAGTACTACTTGGTATCTTTCGTTAACTAATTATTTAGACAACTCAGGGTCAAGTTTTTCTCCACCTCGTACTCCTTATCCACCTCGAGGTATTTATACTCCTGTAAATATGTCTGGTCAGTCGTCCATGTTTACTCAATCGCCTGAATCATTTCTGTACGGCGGTCCTTCTGTTCCCACTAGGTATCAGTCACTTTCTGGTACTTTTGCAGGAGCATCTCCTCAACCCATTGAACATGGGTTATTAATTGGAAACAATGGTAATAAATCGTTGAGCGTAGGAGACATTTACATGAAGTCAGGTTCAAATCCTAGTTCTCAACCTCAAGGTGCGCAGTTACCGCCTGGGGGGCAGCCAACAGTAACGCCTGGGGGGCAACCTCAAGGTACACAAATTGCGTCTGGGGGGCAACCTCAAGGACAGTATATACCTGTGGTACAATACATTCCTCAAGGTCAACCCCAGCCTCAATACGTACCCCAGGGTCAACCCCAGTATCAGTACGTGCCTCAAGGGTATCAAACCCAAGGTCAGTACTCGAGTCAAGGTTATCTACCACCTCAAGGTCAAGCTTATGTTCAAGGTATAGGAAATGTACCTTTCAATTATCAATCCTACCCTCAACCTGGTTACAGATCTCAGTATCCTCAACATGTTACAGGTCAATACCCCGGAATGATAGTGTGGGATCCATCAGAATTATAATATAGATATAGGTTGTCAAATTATCAAGCTAAGTATCAAGGATGAATTTCAATAACATAATTGATGCATGTGTTCACTTAATATATATAATTTAGATTGTGGCTACTTGAAACAAATATAATGTAAAAGTGATCCCCTTAATTCAAGGGGAGCCAGTTGGTCTCCTTGCACAACTTGGTGATTAGAAAAGGAGGCTAAAATTTCAAAAACGGATTAAATATAGTGGGAATGGCTAGATGACAAAGTTGGCATTACTTGTTTGTTTCCATCTACTGCCCTCATACATCTAATGATTTATGTGAGATATTATATAAGGATAATGCCATATCTTTTTTGGAAGAAACACAAAAAGCCCTCTTCTCTTTCATGAAAATGGATATTACCTTTTACATATTTATAAAAAAGGGATTGTGATGATAAAGTAGTTTCAGTGAACACTCGTCAACATCCAAGAATACACTTACTCAACATAGTAGCTCTAAAGTTGTGCTACTCTCTGAAATAGTTATGAAGGCCAATGTATTTTTGAAATTGGCGAGTATGATATTGCCTACTCTGAGAACAGAGGAAAGTAATTTTGTAGGGCATTTTCAAGTGAACTTTCAAGAGGCCACCTATAATCAACATCTCTTTAGTTTTCCAAGTTGAATTACATTATTAGTAGGCTTGTCATGTTGGTTGAGATGTCAATAGCTAACTACAGACGATGGTAGAATGTTATATCCAGGAGAATGTAATCTGTATACTTTTTGTATGCATGAAATTTTTTAAGGGATTTTATTCTACTTTCAATAAGATATTCTGAACCAAATCATAATGATAAAAACCACAGCAAAGTATAAACCTTGTAATCTATGGTAGGAAGTAAATTGACATTGTTTGAGGATTTGACATTTATCCAAGATAAGCATGGTCAATGAGGACTAGAATTCTTTAAGGATAGGTAATCTAAGATAAGAACAATCCTAAACCTTGTAACCTATGGTAGGGAGTAAATTGACATTGTTTGAGGATTTGACATTTATCCAAGATAAGCATGGTCAATGAGGACTAGAATTCTTTAAGGATAGGTAATCTAAGATAAGAACAATCCTAAAAGGACATACCTAATGAACATCAAGATGGGGTATGTACCTTGAAGAGGTAGTGTGGTATCTCACGCAAAGCCTCCCAACATTATGCTCTGGTATGAGAAGAGCTTGTCAACTTAAGGCCTTACTATGTTGACAATTTTGGTCATGATGTCGATGCTTAAAGATGGCTTATCAATCCGACTCTTCTTATGAGAATATTTCAGTTTGAGAGTATCCATGTATCGAGTATACAATTATGAATACCCCTAGTTAAGAGGGAGTAACAGAGAATGTAACTAGTTTCGATATTCATAAATTGTACATTTATGTAAAAATAAAACGAAAAAAAGAGTTGCAACAAAAACCATGGGGGGAGTTGTAGCATCCCTACTGAGGCAAGATCCACGTCATAGTGAGGTGGGAGTTGTTGCAAACAAATTTGTATCAATGATGGCAACAAATCAAAGTTGTAGCAATTATGTCCATAACTCAAATAAATTTGTATAAAATACACTCAACAATTGAAACACCTATACTGAAGTAGAGTTGTAAATACTACACATAGGAGTTGCAATAACTATTTAACAAGTTTCAACACTTATTCTACCATTGTTAAAAATATAAGCATTTCATAAGAATAAACACTGAAATGGAATTTTAATAGGATAATCATAGATTGACCAAAAATGAATCATTGTGTATGAACAAGGTATTAATATGAGATGGAAATGAGAAAAATATTGACAAAAATGTATTGGACAAGTGCTAAAAATATGAAAATTTGGGCACTAGTAATCTCCCGCTAACTAAATTCATTACATGTACATATGCAACCAATATTCAAACTGATTTTGAGAAGGTGATGCTCTGCAACCAATATTCAAACTGATTTTGAGAAGGTGATGCTCCTATGGACATTGTTGAGGTTGTAATGAGTCTAATCTGCGTCATGTGCATGTGAATATCCTCATCTTTCTTGAATTTCCTTCTAGTGGTCTAATTATTCTCTTTTAGGCAACTTGTACTCCTTCATATATTCCTTGGTTAGAAACTAGATCATTGGATAGTGAAAATTTAGACCTATCAATCCATATCCATAGTTTTTAATGCACTTATTATACCTATGGACTCTCTACTTTCAATAAGATATTCTGAACTTTTGGAGTGCGAGCATGACTTAAATCCTACTCCGAAGAATGTGGTCCCAATTTTTTGAGAGATTGCTTGCATCTCATAGATTGAGTTGTTAAGACATATAATGTTTCTTAGACAGAGAAGTTAGAACATGACCTGAAGTTGCAATTCTCTTTATAGTTTAGAAGATTAGCCTTAATGAGCCATCAAACAATAAATAATTAGTTATATAATATTAAATTGCACATCAAATTTAAAATTCCACCCTTTGAAACATGTATATCGAGTCATCATTTATACTATAATAGTTAATATTTCCTAGTGGGTACACCTCATATTTACCTCATCATAAGAGTAACCCTAACTCTATCAGAATTATAATATAGATATAGGTTGTCAAATTATCAAGCTAAGTATCAAGGATGAATTTCAATAACATAATTGATGCATGTGTTCACTTAATATATATAATTTAGATTGTGGCTACTTGAAACAAATATAATGTAAAAGAGATCCCCTTAATTCAAGGGGAGCCAGTTGGTCTCCTTGCACAACTTGGTGATTAGAAAAGGAGGCTAAAATTTCAAAAACGGATTAAATATAGTGGGAATGGCTAGATGACAAAGTTGGCATTACTTGTTTGTTTCCATCTACTGCCCTCATACATCTAATGATTTATGTGAGATATTATATAAGGATAATGCCATATCTTTTTTGGAAGAAACACAAAAAGCCCTCTTCTCTTTCACGAAAATGGATATTACCTTTTAAATATTTATAAAAAAAGGATTGTGATGATAAAGTAGTTTCATTGAACACTCGTCAACATCCAAGAATACACTTACTCAACATAGTAGCTCTAAAGTTGTGCTACTCTCTGAAATAGTTATGAAGGCCAATGTATTTTTGAAATTGGCGAGTATGATATTGCCTACTCTGAGAACAGAGGAAAGTAATTTTGTAGGGCATTTTCAAGTCAACTTTCAAGAGGCCACCTATAATCAACATCTCTTTAGTTTTCCAAGTTGCATTACATTATTAGTAGGCTTGTCATGTTTGTTGAGATGTCAGTAGCTAACTACAGAGGACGGTAGAATGTTGTATCCAGGAGAATGTAATCTGTATACTTTTTGTATGCATGAAATTTTTTAAGGGATTTTATTCTACTTTCAATAAGATATTCTGAACTTTTGGAGTGCGAGCATGACTTAAATTAGGTGTATTTTCTATTATAAGTCCTAGGAGGATGTTTCACATCTTTTCATATTCTGCCCTATGTTTGTGGAGGTTTTGAGTAGCCTAATGTAACATGTTCAAGTTTTTAAGCACCTTTGATTCATTGGATTCCTTATTCAAGTGGTGTTTTAATCGAAAAAGTAGATATAAAGCATTACCTTTATTTATAGTATGGGATAGGCGGAAGGCTTGAAATCTTGAAATATTAGAAAATAAACCTCCAATTGTCCATAATATTTGTTCACAATCATTAGTATTATTATGTGAGAGGGATCTCCCCAAGTGGATTGTTCAATAGGCTCTGCGGGCTGATTGCACTACAGGCAAGGTGACCCAATCCACCTTCGATGTCACAACCTGCCATGTTGCAAAACCCCTTTCCAATGCAAGGCTATGTAGCCACTCTAGGATCCACTTATTCTAGTCAAACTGTTACTCCCACAGTCATGCCTCATGGGACCTTTTAGATCCTTTACATGAATGAAGTGGATGTTCATCTCCAAACCCAAAACCTTCTGTACGACATACCTCCTGTTTATTATTCATATGACAATTAAGGATTCTTCCTGTATTTAAAATGAGAAATTTGGAAGAATATTTAAATATTTGAGGCATCTTCACAGTCAATTTGTTAGGTAAGAGTTTAGACAAAAGCTTCATTGCCTTTGGAGCTTCTTTGTCACTCCCTACCTCCCAAAGTTATGCTGCAATTTTTTATTATGTCTTTGCCTCCCAAAGTTATGTTACCTTTTTTCGTTATGTCTTTCCACTGCTTCCTTTTGTCAAGTTATATTGTTCTCCAAAGCAATTTCTCCATTTCCAATTCCTTATTTATTTATAAATATGACTTGTTGCTACAAATTTGATATTTGTCTAGCAACATAATGCAAGAACCTATTGTTTTAATATATATATTTTGTTCAAAACAATCATCTTCACTTTTTGCTAATTTGATCAATATTTTTTGCAAAGCTGTAGAAGACAATTGCAGAAGGCAAGTTTGGTAAGCAATTGCAAATGATGGAAGAAATAATAGATGTTGACAGTTACAAATTCAAATTACAATGCATTTTGCCTGACAGCATTGATACTGTCTTAAAAAGAAATGGTCTTTTTAGATTAAATGCATTTTCATATACTGTAGGAGATTGTCTATTTGACTCATTCGAAATGCTTCTACATTTTCGTTATACTTCAAATGAACTACGAAATGGGTTAACAGAACACTTTATTTTTTGCTTAAACAATAATGATGTTGAAGCAATAGAGTCATATGAGTATGAGCTAGCACCTGACTTCCTATACGAGTTACATGGAATTAATGATATTGGTACATATCTTCATAGAATGCGTTGTTCTGCATCTACAAATATAAAGGAGTCTGACCGAGGTTTATGGGGCGATACCTTTTGCATACGTTGGTTAGCTAAATGGCTAGATATATCAATTGCAGTTTGGTCATTGACAAGAAAAACAAGATATTTGCTTTTTAATCAACATGAAAATACAATTCCATATTGCATTCTCTTTCATGATGCAAATCCTGTTAGTGGTCATTATGAACCATTGCTTTACCAAAAGTTTCCAATATGCATTTGCAACCAGTCTAATATCTACCTGTCATCTATTTGCAAAGCTATTGAAAGCCATTGGATGCATATTGCAGATAATATTCTTTTAAATGAATTAACGATCACAAAGCAAATGACATCTAATTGTGGTGACAGTCTCTTTAATGCAATTTTCTATTTAGTGGCAACAGAATTCGATGCACAGTGTTTGCGACTTTACATTGTCCAATCTTTTTGCAATGCACTTATGCATAAGAATCGAGATGCATTACATTGTTTAGAACAATACCTAGTACTTGATGTGATACATTATGCAATGAATAACAACTGGAAACAATATCTCATAAATATGGCAATGCCATATGAGAAAGGACAGGTAGAAGGTGGACCATTCTGTTTGCAATGGATATCTGTGATGTTCAAAGTCATATCCAGGTATGGTCCTCTGTTGCTAATAACTTTGTCAGTTACAGTTCTGCTTATTCTACAAGCAATCATATTGTTAACATCATGTCATTCAGGACAGATACATCACATATTCACTACCACGCAATGATACAAAAATATGTTCATAATTCTCAACAAGTGTACATGGAAGCAAAAGAGGATTGTAATCAATTGCATCATAAGCATATACTAGGAAAACAACAATGTATATCTCAAGTACATTTTAACAATAATATTGCATTTGAGATAGCATCTCATTTAGAACAAATGCAGCCAACTAAGCATCGTAGGCTCAATTATCACAAACTAAAGCAATTCATATGTACAAAACGCAAATGCACCAATGTACATAACAATGATAACATCTTTTGTGATAATCATGTACTAGAAAACCAACAACCTAGTTCTTGCATTAACAACTTTGGTAAGCAATTGGAAATGATGCAAGAAATAATAGATGTTGACAATGACAAATTCAAATTACAATGCATTGTGCCTGACAACATTGATTGTTTTTTACTAGAAAAACAACAATGTATATCTCAAGTACATTTTAACAATAATATTCAATTTGAGCTAGCATCTCATTTAGAACAAATGCGACCAACTAAGCGTTGTAGGCTTAATTATCATAAACCGAAGCAATTCATACGTACAAAAAGAAAATGGAGTGATGTAGATAACAATGATAACATCTTTTGTCATAAGCATGTACTCCAAAATCAACAATCTAGTCCTCGCATACATCTCAATAACAAGATTGAATTTGAAATAGCATCTTGCTTACAAAAATTGCCCAGGTGTCATAAGCTTACTTATCACGAAATGAAGCAATTCATACGTACAAGAAGCAAATGCAATGACATATGCAAAAAAGCATCTTCTAATAAGAAGTCAAGAATGACAAGAAAGAAAGATGCAGTACAAATTTATATGGAACAAGTTGAAGACACGCCTAGGAATACATGTGCAGTTTGTACCAGATTGCATTTTGCAAAAAATATCAGATTCTTCACTATAGAGTTGCAAGAAAAGCATATGAATTTGACATTGAACAATAGGACCTTCAACAATGAAAATATATGTGTTGCTTGCAAAAAAGCACTCAAGAATGGAAAGCTTCCACAATTTGCAACACCTGAACAAATAAGACGTAACATTCCATTGCCAACTGTAAATACACTTTTAGATCTAGAAGAAAGACGTGTATCATTGAGAATTGCATTTGCACAAATCAGACAATGGGGATATAGGTGATCACAAATTGGCTTAACAGGATCAATTATCAATGTACCGGTTCATATGGACGTTGTGCAAAAAGCATTGCCACAATATCTAAGTGATACAATGACAATTGCAGTTGCATTAAAAAGACGATTGCAATACAAAAATGCATACCAAACAGGTAAAGTACGTCCAATTATTGTCATGAAAGCATTGAACGAACTATGTTCTAGAAGTCTTTATAAAGTTGAGAACATTTGTATAAATGAGAATTGGGCCCATGTTTTACAAGAGAATAATGAATACATTGTACAAAATTCAAACAGCGACAATGAAAGTGATACAGACAGTGATGCAAATAACGAAGCACCTACTGAAACATTGGTGCATGGATTAATAGAGTCACAACGCATCTATGATTTGCAAGACACGATTATTGAAGTAGCACCTGCTGAAGGACAACGACCACTGGGGATTTTCAAGGACAAATATGCAGAAGAAATGAACTTTCCAAAATTATTTTATGGCGATGCACGTGATGATGACATCACAAATAGGTTTAGCTACCAAAAAATTGTACAATGGGAATTGTTACAAGAAAGTGGTGACTTCTCATATCATACAACAAATTTTCTTTTCAAGACAATGCGAATAATAATTGATAAAGTGATTTCTTGCATATGGGTATGAATAAGAAAAGGACAACTAAAAGGCAGGAAAATATTAGCAAAAGATGTCAAGTATCGAGCAAATTTGGAAAAGTTATTGAAATCTGATATTGGATACATAGATTTCAAAAACATTCGCATATCTTCTGATCATTTGGAACAGATTAAGAAAAACATATTTGCAATGATACGACAATTGGGACCTCCAACTTTCTTTGTGACATTTACAAGTGCAGAACATCGATGGAAACCATTAGTAGATACACTGGTCACATTGTTTAGAAATAAAGCAAGTAAAAATGCTATTGATATATTAGAAGATGATGACATTGACTACCTTATAAGAAAATATCCAGTCACATGTAGCCAGTACTATAGACATAGAATTAATGTTGTAAAGCGAATGATATGTCAAGGTACTACATTCTTTGGAAAAATATCTGATTACTATTTCGTAACAGAATTTCAAAATAGAGGAACTGAACATGAACGTGGACTATTATGGATAGAGAATGCTCCAATATATGGAAAACAAAGCAATTCAGAAATTGAGAAGTTTCTTGACAATTACATAACTTGTAATACAGATCATTTGGAGCCAGATGTTGCTAAATTGCATAAACATCACCATACAAGAAGTTGTAAGAAGCGAAAAAATTCAAACTGCAGATACAACTTCCCCATGCCACCAATGAAATCAACAATGATCATCGAGCCAACCAATGCACAAAATAAAAAAATCGTCGAGAAATCAATATCACTTTTGGCATTCTTGGAGCAAACAGACTACAATGATTCAATAACCCATGACAATTTCCTCCTGGAAATAGGACTAACAGAAAGTGAGTACATAGAACTATTACAACATACAACAAAGCAACCAACAATTTTCCTGAAACGAAAACCTTCTCACATTTGGAATAACAGTTTTGCAAAGGCTATGCCTACTTTATGGAATGCAAATACAGATGCACAATTTGTGCTAAATGCATATGCCGCAGCATCATATTGTAGTTCATATATGACCAAAATTGACAAGTCTATGACAAATGCATTTAGAAGAATACGCAAAGAGCATCAGAAAAATGAAATTGATGCTATGCAAATGATTCGTAAACTCGGAAATACATTACTCAATCTACAACAAATGTCAGCTCAACAAGCAGTGCATATAGCACTTTCATTGCCATTGAGTTGTAGTTCAAGGGAATGTATATTCATAAACACATCTCCAGTTGATGAACGCACATTTATGCTTAAACCGCCTATTCTTTTGAAACAAGAACCTGATGATTCAGAAGATGTTATGTGCCATTCCATTATTGACTACTACATTGGACGCCCAAGTTCCATTAGCAAAATCTGCCTTGCAGAATTTGTATCAAATTACAGGAAAGATGGCACACCCATATCTAAAAGGAAAAAACCAAATGTTATACGATTTGTCAAATATAACAAGCACAATGATATTGAAAACTTCTGTCGTGAGAAATTATTATTATATATGCCATTTGAAAATTCTGAAAATACATTGAAACAAGAATTGCCTACATGGCTCTCTGCATATACATTACATGAAAAAACAATTCAAGCCAATGAAGCCAAATTTACATATAACATCAATCCAACATGGGGTGATTTAGAGACTGCAACAAATGAGCAAATTAGTTCTTTGAATACTAACCAAATGAATATGCGAAACCAAGAGAACAGTTTCCATTATGAAGAATATGATTTGCAATCAGACTTGCAATTTCCAAAACAGTTTGAAATGAAGAAAAAAATCAATCTTGGATTTCAAATTACTGCCCATCCATTTTTAATGGAGAACAATGAGTATTACAAACTTAGAAGAATGTTGAACAAAGAGCAACAAGCAATTGTAAAAGACGTTGCAATTAAAAAGAAAAAAAAACCCCAAGGAACCAATTTACCTTTTTATTACAGGTGGAGCAGGCGTAGGTAAAATATTCACAGCGAAAGCAATTTTCCAAATGCTTATACGAATTTATGATTCATAAAACACAACTGATCCTATGAAACCAAAAGGTCTAATATTAGCATACACAGGAAAGGCTGCATATAATGCAGGTGGAACAACAATCCATTCTGCATTGCTAATGCCTTTTAACAAGTCTCATCTGTTCCCACTCAGCAAAGAAGTATTGGACAACTTATCAAAGCTATATCAAGAATTGCAGCTAGCTTTGATAGATGAGGTATCGATGATCGGTAGTCGGTTCTTATATTCTATTGACAATAGATTCAGAAACATAAAACATGTCCAAACCAAATACTTTGGCAACATTGACATCATATTTTGTGGTGATTTCTATCAAGCACAACCTATTCAAGACTCTCTTATTTTTGAACAACCAAGAATCAACAATCAAACAATAACACATGATTTCTGGAAGGATAATGTCAAGTGCTTCCAATTGCATATGACTATGCGACAAACAAATGAGAGATTCATATCAGTTTTAAATAGAATGCGAACAAATTGTCAAACATCTGATGATATAACATATATGAATACAAGTTGCATGCGCCCTGTACCAAATGATCCGACATTTCCCTATTTATTTTACAAAAACAAAGATGTTGCAATGCATAACAAGAAAATGTTAATGCTCATGCCTGGCAAAGAAATTTTAATTAATGCAATTGATGAAAATGAGGAGAATAACGGCAATTTCCCAACACATCAACATACAGCTACTTTGCCTTCGCAACTTCTGATAAAGTTGAACATGTTAGTTGAAATGTATGCTTGCAATTATGATGCACCAGATGGGCTAGTAAATGGTGCAGATGGAATAGTTAAATCATATACCCATACAGATAAGGTCGATGTTCTATGGATTAAGTTCCACGACCCTAATATTGGTCATCGACAATCTAGAAAACTGGCTCATTTGTATACTTCAGACATAGCACATAATTGGACACCAATACTGCGAATATCAAAACCAATGCCTATCACATCAAAGATGGCCAAGTTGAAAATACGGAAACAATTTCCAATTCAGCTTGCATGTGCACGCACAATACATAGATCACAAGGCTTAACCTTGGATAGGCTTGCATTCGACCCTACTGGAGTACAAGTGCATGGCCTAGTATACACAGCACTATCACGTGTCAGAAACATAGAATCATTGTATTTGCTTAATCCTCTTAAAGACAATAATTTTAAGGTTAAGCAAAAAGTAAATTGTGAAATGCAACGTTTGCAAACCACTGCAAAATGGAAATTAGAATATGACTATTCATCAATACAATCATTGCGATCCATGTTTATTCTTTCATTGAACACTCGTAATCTTCATGCACATCTTACTGACATATGCAATGATTATGACACAATGCAATCTGATATCTTATGCTTACAAGAAACACATATGTCATTGTGTATGCAAAATGAATATTTCAAAATTTTCAATTGCATCTCAAGTTTCATTAAGCATGGAGTAATGATATTGATAAAGAAAAATATCATTATCCTTGAACATACCCATTTTGAAGAGCAACTTGTAGAAGCATTGCTCGCAAAAATAAAAGTTCACGGATTACAAATTGCAGTGCTCAATATATATGCATCGCCACATGCAAATGTAAACAATATTTTGAATGTCATTGCAAAAGCTTTATGCCACTTAGATCTAAACAATATCATAGTTATATTAGGGGACTTCAATACTGATATGCTACATTGCAATCAAAAAACAGAGCAGCTAGAAACCTACATGGAAAACTACAATCTTCATTTCCTTATTGACAAAACTAATACCATGCATAAATCATTCATTGACCATGTTTGGGCAAATCTAGCTAATATAAAATATAGAATTTTCATATTGGATACATATTGGTCTGATCATGATACAATATCTCTTGTCCTTGAGCTATGATATACACATGAAACAGTTTACAAAATTGCAAATTTTGACATTTTTGCAATACCTCATTGTTTTTACCATTTCTATTTTACTAAAGCATATTACAATATTCTTTTTGTATTAAACCAAATAATAACACTATACATACTATGCATTCTATCGTACATTTACAATCCTATCATAAATTTCCAGATATTACCTCATCTATTTATGAATGCAGATTGTACCAGTAAAACCTTTTTCAATTGAACAAAACGACCAAGAGAAAAGAACAACAACATGGAACATAAACAAACAGAGTATATTCTTCTTGCCTTTCCTTTCCTATGGATCTTATGTTCTTTTTCACTTTTTACTTTTATATGTTCTTTTAATTTGCACTGAATATATCTTACTATTCTATAACATAGCATAAATCTTGAAAGAGGAAAAGAAACAATTGAAGAAATAGAATGCATAACCCAATTAGAAAGGGCAAGCCAACCGCTTGTTTTGCAAAGGTATGTCTATGAAAACTATACAAATATGCTAATTTGTATTTAGAATATTAATGTTTACTATATATGCATTCTATTTTTACATATGTATGGTTTTATGGTTTTAATGTTCTTGTTCACTTTTTAGTTCTATATGCTCTTTCAAATTGAACTAAATATATGTTGCTATTCTATAATATAGCATAAATTCTGAAAAAGGAAAAGAAACAATTGAAGGAATAGAGGGCATAACTCAAATAGAAAAGGCAAGCCAACCGCTTGTTTTGAAAAGGTATGTTTATGACAACTATACAAATATGTTATTTTCTATTTAGAATATTAATGTTTATTATATATACATTCTCTTTTTACATATGTATATTTAAATCTATATAAATTAGAAAATGTTAGACGAGTGGAGAAAGCACTTGTAGTAAGTCCCCCCAGACAATGCAGCAAGAAGACATGTACAGGTTAGATATCATAATTTGTTTATTAATTGCTTATCACAAAATACATGTGATAATATCCACATCATATTGAAATGTGCATTTACTTTGAGGTAATTGTCAAGCCAGGAAGGCTGAATGTAGGACTTGACCATTCGTCGCGCATTGAAATGGGGGAGGAGCCCACTAATATGGAGGAAGGGTTGCCCGACGCACAACTCTTCATGGTACGTGTAGCGAAAAACCACTTTGCAGATATTATCCATTTTTTGACCACCAAGATAGCTTAAGAAGGCTACACCAGTCAACAGAAGAAAGAATTGGTAGTACACGAAGCTGATTTCTCGGTAATTGCTAGACATTTATGCAAGATGGGTTCAGATGAGATACTCTGACGATATGTGCTTGATTTTGAAAGAAACAACATCCTTGCGGACGCCCATGGAGGAGTTGCAGAAGGAATTATGCAGGAAAGGAAACAACATAGAATATTTTGTGCGTTGGGTTGTGGTGGCCTACGCCGCACAAAGATTCTAAAGCATATTGTAGGGCATGTGATGCATGTTAAAGGACGGGCAGGCCATCACGAATGGATGAGCTGCCTCTGAATCCTCAGGTGTCATTATAGCCATTTGGGAAATGGGCTATTGATTTTGTAGGAACAATTCAGCCTCTCGGTAAGAAAACAGGTGTGTGCTACATCATCACCGCGATAGAATATCTAACTAGATGTGCGGAGGCACAACCTGTCAAAGGTTGTATCGGGGTTACAACAGTTGAATTTTTGTTTGAGTACGTGCTAACCAGGTTCGGGTGCCTGAAAGTGCTGACGAGTGATCATGGTATGCACTTCCTTAATGAAACGATCAACACTGACATAATAATTTCAGGTTTATCATCAGAAGAGTATGTCATATCACCCTCTGGCTAATGGAACAATGGAGTCCTTCAATAAGATGTCGGAGAATGCACTAACAAAGATTTGCAACGTGCAACAAAATGATTGGGACGTGTGGATACTAGCAGTATTATGGGCATACAAGACTACTTGCAAGAAGCTAACAGGTCAGACACCTTTTTGGTTGGTCTATGGCGTAGAAGTTGTCATGCCTATGGAATATATTGTGCCTAGTCTACGCATAACAACCTTCACAGGGATGGCGGACCGTGGAGCCTTGGAAGAATGGCTCACGCACTTGATGGAGCTTGAAGAGACAGATTCTTTGTTGGATTTCATCAGCAAGTACAAAAGGAATGTGAAAAGTCATAACACGATTGACACATCAAGCTGCGCACATTCAAGGTAAAGGACATGGTTTTATTATATGATAGTAAGTTCACTAAATTTCCTGGAAAGTTTCAAATGAATTGGTTGGGGCCGTATGTCATGAAAGAAATCACAGATGGGGGCGCGGTTCATTTCACAAAGCTGAATGGAGAACCTTTCCTGGGAAAAGTGAATGGGAGCCGGTTGAAGCCCTATGCAGGAGACCCGACTCAATGACTACATGATAACAGGACAGTCTTAGTGCTCCAGGTAGTTGTAAGGGAGCGTGGGACTATAAACTACACTGCCCGGTGTTGGGAGTTATGCGACAAAGGAGTTGCGTGAAAGAGGGTGATGTAACAGTGCTAGAAGTGGCGCAAAGGGAGTTGCGCTATGGAAGAAGATACCACACAACACAACCAGAAAATGACGGTTAGGGTCATTGTTCATTATTGGACAGCTAGGAGACATTAAGAGGAGTGGGGGCATGGCATTTAAGGCTGAAATATTTGGACATCTGCTGTCAATTTAGTATTAATGGATGGATTTTGAGGGGAACGATCAAATTTGGATTCGAAATCGCCTATAAATTATGCGTGGTCGTCCAAAAGAGAACAATTTGCATTCTTAGCATTTTTGCGTTGTGTTGTCTATCACGTATGAATCGCCAATTTTTCGAGGATTTGGTTGCAAGCTCTATGTTTGATACTCTACCTGAGGACACCCAACAGTTTCTGTAGCACTATGTCCGTACCATGTGAAATTTCAAGCACCGGAGGCACTGTTGCATCTGAAGGAGCGGCTCCAGAAGTTGTGACCATGGAGGCTCTGGCTCCTGTGCCTATGATGTCGAGGTTGCCTAGGCCGAAGCCTACACTAGTGCATGAAAACCCCAAGCCGAAGAAATATAAGCAGAAGAGGTCGATAGTGCGCAAGTCGCTGAGAAATCACTCAGTTACCCAGGCCTAGAAGAAAGATAAGACGCTAGCGAAGGATAAGGAGAAGGTGGTAGATTTAGAGGCCGAAGAGGGCGCAGAGGATATAGATGCCAAGGGTGTGGAGCCCATCTCTAGGTTGCCGGAGTGTATCCCTCCACACAAGGGAATGTTGAAGGTTGCTAAGGACCCAGACGCAGAGAAATTACTCATTCATAAGCCCCTGCTACTCGAGAGCATCACATTTGAAGGTCCGTGCTTGGCGGAGATTCCTGATTTAAAAATGGAAGACTCAGGTTTGGCTGATCATGAGAGATCCCCCCACCTCGCAACAAAGAACTACATGAAGCGAGTATATTATCAAGGATCTGGTGTCACTGCATTGGAGCCAGTTGAGTGGATTCACAGAGTAAATCAATCGGGGTTGTTGAACTAGCTGTGGGTGCCCCACTATCACTGCTCCAACATCAATATCATCTGCATAAAGAAACTGCTGACTCTGGTGCATGATGGGTATTTATGGCTGAGCGCACCTATCCCCATCACGGACATGCTTATCCATCAGATCATGCTCCTCCCACATTCAGGCTTGAATCTGGCCAAGGAGTTTGGCGGAAAGACCAGTGAGCGTGACTTGGCAGAAAAGATGAAGAAGAAATTTGACCTAGTCAAGAAGCCATGTGGGTACTCCATAACATCCATCACCGACCCCGCAGTGAAAATTTCCACGCAGATACTAGGAAATGCCACGTGGATGAGGTTCTGGCGCCCGTGATCTCGTTAGCTTCACGTGCACAGAGGGTGTGCAGTTTATCTGGTCGTGCTATCTATGCAGCGAGTTCCTTACAAATTTTCGTGAGGCTCAGGACGAGAGCAAGACCTTTCACTACGCGTGGTTATTTCTCTCCATTGTGTTAGTTGCTTGGGAGCTGCTGGAGGACAGTCAGTTTCCTCCTTGGAGAAAGGATTGTCGAAGGCTGCGCAGTTTTCCTCCCTTTAGGCCATAAAGGACCCCGCACAGGTCACAAAGACAAAAATTCTCTAGGTTTTGATGGAGGCGAGCTTTCACATGGCCATCAACCAGCAGCCATGGTTGTCCCCGACTGTTTATGTCTAGTTATCGGCGTACATAGAGTTCAAGGAAGACTTCCACCATGTCTATATCAGGGTGTGGAAGGATCTGCAGCAGAAGTGGTTTGATCTCCCTTATCTTTCCATGGATGATTCCATTCAAGAAGTCATCAAGCATTGACCAACATATTGGCACTCTCTGTTTGATCTGGCCGCAGGTACCAGTAAAGGCATGGGGAGTTTCGCGGAGAAGAAGAAGAAGGAGGCAACGAAACAGGCGGTCGAGAAGTTGGCTGCACAACGAAGGAAGGAGGCCGAGGAGACATATTCTACTTCTTATAGTTATGAACAAGAACCATTATGACATACCCTCTAGTTTACTCATGGCAGAATCATCACAACATATGAAGGCTCACATCAAGTACTATTTTGCAAAGGTGATGCGGATAAGATAGAAAGTTACTAGTTACACACCCCATCTTCTCCACACAATAGCTAATGAATGCCTCAAGGATAATATACAATGGAATTGTGGGATAATTTCTAATCACCCCTCATTTTCGGGCATTCTCATCCCTTGCTAGCATTTTGTCCTTTTATCTAAAGAGTATGGTGATCTCTTCCCTGTAATCTCATGTTTTTCTCCCGTCTTAGAGTTGGTTCATAATCATGTTTTGTTTTGCTTCCCTTGCACTCTAGGGTTATGGTTATTCTAGCCTCATGTTATACTGAGGATCTTCATGGATTTACTCAATTGACTCTTAATGCATCATATAACATAGTAGGCCTATTCTCCTTGTATCTTTAGTCCAATCCTACCTATCGTTGCTCCTTTTGTCCAACATATAAATTTACAAACTCAATTTCCATGGACCCTTATGAGATTTGGGAATTTCATCTCATGTTTATAAGACTTTAAGCCACCTTCACAGCCTTATCATCCTCCTTCCATTAGCATAAGGAAGAAGCTAATATAAAGAAGACTAGCATTTAATTAAAATACAACATCACCATATAGCCTATGTTCTAACAAAAACAATAGTTGGACATGTTTGAAGTTGTTTTCAAAGCCACATCTGGAGAGCAATACTTGCCACATATTTTCAAGCCTACAACTTCTATGTCATCCACTCTATGGCCTGACTCCCTATGCCTTCAAATTCAATTAGCCTCTCCTATTTGTAATGAACAAAAAAATTTATTTGAAAGACTAAATAACCTCATAAAAAAACTGGAAAATTCCTACTCCGAAATTAAACTACTTTTTATATTTTTTCTTTCAATTTAACATATACAATTCCTCTATGCTAAATAAAGATAGTATATTCATAAATTGTCTCTATCTTTTTATATATTTTTTCAAGCCAAAAACTTTAAATCACAACAAAATATTTCTTTATAATCTTTGAACATCTTTCTTATTTTTTTATAACCTTTGAACATCCTTCTTAGAGTAAATAGTCTTATATATACTACTTTACTCTATGAATTTTTGCTAAACTTTTTTATTAATAATTTTTTTAATATTTATAAAAAAAAAATGAAACTATTATCATTTTTATTCTGACTATTTATTAAAAATAAAATTACTTTTAACTAATCTAAATAGAAAAACCAACTTGCCTTTACTAAAATGTTGTTATCATTATTAATATGATTATCTATTTATTATATAATTACCCAAATCATTTAAAAATTATTGTGTTTTCATATAATATTATAATGCTATGATTAAGAGTTAATAGACTAGACTTAATGGTGTGAGACATTTTTAATAAAGTTATTATTTAAGTCTAGTAGTTAGTATTGTTTTATAATATTTGTTATTTGTTAAAATGACTCAATAATATTCGTATATGTGTTGAGAGATCATGGTGGTTTTTATAATATTTTAATTAAGATCGGGTAGAAGATGATTAATGGTGTGAAATATTTATTATTGAAGTGCACTCGGTAATATTGTTTTATAATATTTGTCATTTTAATACCATTAGTATATTACGTTGGAATTTTTTTTTTAAATTTAACACTAAATATTTAATTTTGTATAGAAATATTAAATAATTATTTTAATAAATTAAATAGTTTTATATAGTTTTTAGTTTTTAATTAAATAAATAAGATAAAGTTAAAAATGTTGTATATTAAGTTTATGGGTTTTGGAAAGATGGTGATTGAGTGTTTTGTTAAGGCATTTTTTGATGCGAAGTCACCAATTTGATTCCCCACCGTGAATGGGGTGATATATTAGACATGATGAAGATGTAGCCTTGCTAAGCTTGCAAAAAAAAATTGTTAGTAAGTCGTATCAATCTACCAAAAGAGAAATTAGATATATTGACCACCTACAAGTCTTAAAATTTGAGCAAAACAAGACAATAGTTGGAAATAAAAATGTCTATCTACTACTTATCTGCATAGCTAAGTATTTCTGGAATACATAACAGAAATCATGAATCTAAAGAAGTCACATGGGTAATATCTTTGGCATTGAACCTCCAGGAGCTGCCAGTTTTTCATTATACTGAAGATAGATTTCCAAGTGAGCTATCCTGGCATCTAAACTCTCCAAGCACGAATGATAACACCACTAGGCACACTTGATGCAATTCAGGTTACAAAAGAAGTTATATTTCTCCTCCTATTTATGGTTTTTCATTATACTGAAGATAGATCTCCAAGTCAGTTATCTTGGCATCTGAACTCTCCAAGCACAAATGCTAATACCACTGGGCACACTTGATGTGATTTAGGGCAGAGAAGATGTTATATTGCTCTTCCTATTTCTCTGTCAGAACTTTATTCAGAAGGGTTTCCAACTACCAATGAAGCGCGATAGAGTTGAGGTATTGTTTTTGTCTTCCTCATGTGTGACCAAAGTCAGAAACCCATTGGGCTACCTCATCAAAAATATTAGATTTTGAGAATGCTTAACAACCTTTAGTAGATAAAGACTAGAAATAATAGATAAAATAACCAAACTGTAAATAATTGCAACCTCCTTTGCCTAAGACTAGCCTTGAGCATACACTGTTAAAATATGAATTAAACAAATATAATATTATTAAAATATTTCTATCTACTAAAATGTTTTGTATCATATAAATATTTCACTATCCTAGCTAAACAATTTAATAATTTTATATTATTAGAGAATTAAAAATCTTTAAAAAAGAGTGACAAAGGTCAAGAGTGTTTTTAAAATAAATAAAATGTTTTGTATCATATAAATATTTCAGCTAAACAATTTTATATTATTAGAGAACCAAAATAAACATTAAAATACAATGCAAACCAACGTAGTTCTTTACAAAGATCATAATGTGATTACTATAGTCTTTCATTGCAATATGATCAACATTCTTGACATCACATTATGATGAATAAAACCTCTTGATGCAACAATATAAGCAATATAAATAAATATGGCAATGTGAGAAACATATCTCAATGTCACATTTGAAAATAAGCCTGGACCAACATTAAATGTATTGCAATCCAACCTAACGCAACATCAAACTGTGACAAACATATCCCTATATCTCATTTGAACATAACCCTTTGACCAACATTGAATTGGTACCCCAAAATATGGGAATGAATTGGTGCTATCTACACCCCTCTACCGCTCTCCGAAATCTGAGGACTCCAGGCGCTACCTGATGGCACGATGCAGCCTGTGCGTTTGTTCGTCTGTCTCTACGGCATACAGAGTAGACTATACAGGCTACACATAGAGGGTTTAGGGAATAATATTCTGAGCATGGTGGGCAATGAAATTCGTCAAAATGAAGGCGCTTGACTCCGGGGATCGCAGTGTGGACTCAGCGTTTTCATCGAACATGCTGAGGTTCAGTTTGGTTCACCCGCTGAACCGTACATCCATGTGCTTTGAATAAATTTATCTGAAAATCACTTTGGCTGGGAAGCAACCCTGACTCAGAATGAACTGTTTGAATGCAATTTGTCCTATTTTTGTACAATGTGGCTATGTAAAACGATGCTTACAGCTCAGAGGATGAATTCTTCAACCAACAATCGATGCGGACCTATAAATCAGAATCTGTAGAATGGCGGAGTATGTATAGCTTTATATGTTTTGTTCAATGATTTGAATATGGAACTTCCCACATCTCTAGCCTGTTGCACGAGTTTGGTGCCAGTGGGTGTTCTCGAGAACCCTCACAGCGGGAAAGAGCCTCTAGGCTTATGGAGTTCTCCAAATCTCGCAGTGCTCCAACTTTATTAAAATAGGTTTTACCAAGGGTACCATGCAAGATATTCACCATATGGCTACGAGCAATGACAGCTCCCTGTTTCGAGATTGGAGGCGAACTCCATCATCCACGATGGATCTGATCCTCAGTAACTTGAACCACTGGCTGATGACGCATGGAAATAAAATTTGACTTTCAGATTTCTACCATTAACTCTTCCAAAGCCTAGCCCCTAATACAAATGTTAGGCTTGGAAACATTTCATTGAGAGAGAAATCTACGTTTTCTCAAAACCTACAGCAGAGGGGAAAATCATGCTGGTAAATTGCCCATAGAAAAGTTGCAAATGGGTAAATGGTTTTAGAAGAAAACACCATATCGAGATTCTTCACAAGTTTCCTCGGGGCAGTATGGGAAATAAATTCCAACCAAAACTTTAATTGCAAAATTAAGTCGTAAACGATTTATTCTGCTTTCAGGTTTGTGGGTTATGGTAGATTTGAGTTTGCTGGATTTGTTTTGGCTGAATTGAGTTCGCTGGATTTGTTTTGGCTGAATTGCTGGGTTCGCTGGATTTGTTTTGGCTGAGTTGCTGGATTCGTGTTCTCCAAGTCATATGATAGAGATACAGAAAGACGGAGAGAAATATCATCTAATTTTGTAGCTAAAAAGATATACGATGACAAAGACAAACAGTCAAAGTTCCTCTTCTTTTAGAATTTCAAACAGGTTACAACACTCCTTTTTTCAAAGATATATTTGACAATTTAATGCTTCCGTGATACATATAGTAGGTTTACAAATTCCCAGTCAAAATACAATGTCTAGCGACAGCAATTCAAACAGGTTACAACACTCCTTTTTTCAAAGATATATTTGACAATTTAATGCTTCCGTGATACATATAGTAGGTTTACAAATTCCCAGTCAAAATACAATGTCTAGCGACAGCAACTTTTTATACAGGTCTGATTTATCTGTACATAGTGAGCAATTAATTGCCAAATTCGTGGTGAAAATACCATTGTCTAGTGGCAACAATTTTTAATACGCATCTCATTTTTGTGTAGTAAAAGGAATTATAGTGAGCAATAAATTGCCAAACTAGAGTGTAAATCAGTTATAGGTCGATAATGTTCTGAATTTGAATGCAACAAAATTAAGCAAATGGCTATATAAATTAGTAATGTCCTACCACTAAATGCCAAATAAAACACTAATTTTACAAGATATTTTAATCAAATATGCCAAACAAAACACTAATTTTACAAGATATTTTAATCAAATCTGCCGAATAAAACACTAATTTTACAAGATATTTTAATCAAATATCATTTACAATTACTAGTGTCCTAACAGTAATTGCCAAAAAAAACACTAATTTTACGAGATATTTTAATCAAATATCATTTACAGTAACAACTTAAGTATTGCATATATGGTATAAGAACAACTTGTAACGTCAAGCCCTCTTTAACGTCAAGCCCTCTTTAGCATTCTTTGTGATCCCGAGTTGGCCACTTCCTACTGGACCAAAACTATTGTCAAAATATTTGCACCAGCTCACAAAATATGAACTCATAAAGGGAACAATAAGAGAAAATGACACAAAGGATCGTAGTCATTTGAGAAACATGGTTAGGTGGCGAGAAGATTAGCACGCAAACAATAACGAATATTACTAATTTTTAAGGAAGAAAAGTTATTTCAATAATACATATATTTAAATAATTAATTAATTAATTGATTCATGTAGATATTCATGATTTTTAAATAAAAAGAATAAGCTTTTTGCATTAATTAATTAATTTATGTAGATATTCTTGGTTTTTAAATAAAAAGGAATAGGGTTTCCTTATTATTATAATTGTTAATTATTATTGTGTTTATTGTGTCATTTACTTTTAAGCTATTAGGTCTCAATTTGGAATAGCCATGATGTATGAATTAATAATTACTAGGGCATTAGTATAGATGGATACTAGTAAGCTTGTCTATAGCTAATTAGAATATTCTGAGATTGTTTGAGATTATTCGTAGTATACATGTAATTGTATGTTAGTAATTAGATCAGGATAGTGTGTATTTTTTTGGGTAATATAGAGATACACAGAGAGATAGAGATATAGATGGAAGGTGAAGAGAGGGAAAAAGAGAGAGAGATAGAGAGAAGGAGAGATAGATATATATGGAGGGATAAAGCATGTATGATTGGGGAGGGGGGTGAGCTAGAGAGTCAAAGAAGGAGAGATGGAGGGATATATAAGTATAGATGGGGGGGAGAGCGAAGAATAATTCTTGCATTAGATTCATTGATTTTAATGTAGATGGTGATTTATAATCCTATTTCATTGTTTGCATTGAAGGAGATAAACTAAAGGACATGGGAGAGAAGGAATGAAGAGAGAGAGAAGGAGAGGAGTGAGAGAGGGAGAGAAGGGTAAGAGAGAGAGACACGGATGTTGCGCAGTGGATCCCCCCATAGCAAGTTTTTGGGGCTTAAAGCCCGAGTTTTGGTCAATATAATGTAAAAACCCACGAAATGCGAGCGCGGAGCGCAAGAGTCTAGGGTTGTCCACCCTAAAATAATGTAATTTAATGTAAAGTGTGTCGGCCTACCCATGATTCACGAACCATGAGATTGTATAAATAAAGTGAGGCTCTAAGTGTAAAGACAGATTTGAGTTTTTGGTTGGAAAGTAATCGATAAATGCGAAGACATGGTTAGAAGAGAGAGGTGAATCTGAAGTGTATTGGGTCGTAGTAGTAAGTAGAGGCTCTGCAGTTGAGTGTGCAGAGGCCTAGTAGAGTCCGCAGCTGAGTGCGCGGACCCTTGCCGCTGAGTGCACAGGGTTGAGTCGAGTCTATAGTGGATCAAACTTTGAAGGCATCATTAATAAAGCTCAGTTGGTTTGATATATTGTACATCTGGTTCATAAATCTGTATTTGAATATTATGTGTTGATGATATCTGTTGATATGTGCGCACTTATATGTATGCTTATGAATGGGAATATTCTAAGTAATTAACGAACAGACCATAATTAAGGAGGAGTTGGGTAATTAACACTGGTCGCACTGTGGCAGGAACTGCGTGAAGGTGGCCCCACAGAGCGGCAGAAGCTTGCTGGTACGCGTAATCTAGTAAACGCGAAGGTTGAATCAGGTACCGATCTCCCACATCAAGACATCCCTAGGCTGCGGAAACCTAGTTCCAGCACCCTCCCATACTACCTCGGGTGAGACCTCAGTCCACACTCCGTAAACTGTTGCCAAAAGAACTGGTAGTACCGGGATTTGCTTGGCTAAACTCACTGCTAAACTTGGGTCATGCCCCACATTGCCAACAAATGGTTCCATCTCCGGGACTGTGATCTGCCTAGGGGATGTCTGATGTCGTGCCACTGGAACCCAACAAAGAAGGAAATTGAAGAGCAGTTGGACAAAAAGATTCACGAGTTCGCGACATAGGAAAATAGAACTCCATAAGTATCTGAGAAAAGGTGGCTGGATCGCTACGTGTATATGGAAATCCACAAGATTTTCTTTGCATCCTTTCCTTCTGAACTGTATGAGTGGATCGCGAGATTAGCTGACAGCCAGGGAAGGTGTAAGCTCGACCAACCCATAGTGTGGACTCCAGAATTAGTGCGCAGACTAGAGGCATCAGAAGACAAGATTGCGAGAGCTGTGGACCACTGGCTTGACCAGATAATAGGGGGATTCATCATTGAATTTGCGTTGGACACGACTATGAATTACAGAAAAGAAAAACGACGTTTTCTCAAGGGACCGCGAGGTAAGTACATTAAATCTTTGAATACCTAGATTAAGATGTTGTTATGTGAAAAGTGGGTTATGCGAATACATTAATGTTTGGGACAATGCAAAGTGGAAAGATCTACAAAGATAGCAGGGAATTAGAAAACAGTCCATTAATTTCATCTTTGCGAGAGAGCAAGGAAGAGCTCGCTCGGTTTTCTCCAAGAAGTGTGGTTAGTTTGATAAAGCAGCGTATTCCACAGTTACCACCTCCACCCATGCCACCACCCACTTCACCTCCCTCCCCTCCATCTTCACCCACTCCAACTCCACTAACCCCTCAGTTCAGCATGGCAAGCGCGATCAAGCTACCTGTATTCAGAGGAGTAGGGAACAAGGATCCAGACCAGTTTCGGTTCATGGTAAGAGCAGTGTGGGAAGCGTAAGGGGTCACAGATGACAACATTAGGAAGGCTACATTGCCTAGTGCACTGTAGGATAGCACATTGATGTAGTATATTAAGCACTCTAACGACCACCCAAATGCAGGGATATCAGAGATCCAAACTGCATTAAACAGAGAATTTAGCCAGTCGATGTCCGAGACAGAGTCAATCATTAGGTTCAAAGAGATCGCGATGCTCTCGGGTGAGAGCCCCTGGGATCTGGATCAATGGTTGAAGAGTACGATCTGCGAGGCTAATATGATGCTCACGAATGTGCAACACCGCGCATCGTTTGTGGCATCCCTGACACCGCACCTGAGGATGGAGCTGTCACAATAGAAGCTTTCAACCCAGGTTGAAGAGATGGAAATGGCGATGAGGTTGCATGAGACCTCGATACAAGATCCTGGGTTGTGATTTCAACAAATGCACACACAACTACAAAATCTATGCCTGGATATGCAAAGTTTGAAGCAAGGTAGGGCACCACGACCAAAGGTGCGCGATGAAGTATGGTTCATAAAATGCAAAGGCCTAGGCCCCGAGAAGGATCACTATCCAGTATTCACGAACTACTTGGCAGGAGGGGGAACAATGCCATTGAGACCAGAAGTATAGGCAAAGCCGAGTATGACACCCACATTATGGTGTGCGATCTGTTAGATAGGAGAAAACGCAAGGCAGATAATTGTCACTTGCTGCAGAAGTATACACGGACACCACAGCAACTATTTTGTAATTTCTGTAGGTTGGTAGGCCACGACGAGCGCACTTGTCCTAGTTACGATCTAATGATGGATCAGACCCCAGCCTATAGGATGCAAGCAGAAACGCGAGCCCTCAAGCCAGCTGCGAGGATGGTGCGTGTGGGATTTCAAGGGCAAGGTCGAGGACGAGGAGGAATGGGACCAGGAAGGGGTCACAGACATTTGATTTGTTACAATTATGGCGGACCAGGGTACTACGCCCACGATTGTACTAACCTGATGAGAATATCTTGTTCGTACTGTGCTCAGTTTGATCATGAACCAGTAGATTGCTCTATGTTGATCACACATATGCATGGGAAAGGGATACTCTAGCCTCCTCCAACTCAGAATACCCAAATGATGAGATCTAAACCCCATGAAAAAGACCCCAATGTGAACATGATGCTTAGGAGTGGTGCAACTACCGAGGAAGGTAAGGGGAGGCAGCCTGAGGAAGATACATGGGTTCGCAAGGCTCCTGCAAAGGAACCTGAGTTTGACTTAGAACGCGCAAAGGAGACATTTATGGAAGCTAAGAAGAGTTTCATGGAGGCCTCCACTTCAGGTAGTAAGGATCAACCAGAACCAGGATCCTTCCATGCTTACTACCTTTCTGGAGACATGCATCAAATTAATGCGTGACAACAAGGCAGTTAAGGGACTACAAGAGCTAATCACTAGGTGCACAGGATTAGGGGAACTGCACGTAGTCCGGAAACTAGGAAAGCATACATTGTGCACTAGGAAGGAGATGAGATTGACAGCGTAGATTGGTGAGTACGAAATGGATCAGGTAATCCTGGACCTGGGGTCAGACGCGAATGTATTACCCAAGCAAACCTGGGAACGCATGGGCAGGCCCACGTTGCAATGGTCCCCTATTCAATTACGAATGGTGAACCAACAAAAGATCGTGCCCATGGGAAGGTTGCAAGGAGTAACAGTTGATATTGAAGGCGCGAGCACATAGATAGACTTTGAAGTGATAGAGATTATCGATGACAACAATCCTTATCTCGCGTTGTTAGGAATAGACTGGGCGACTGATATGAATGGAGTCATCAACCTGAAGAAGAGGAAGATGATATTTGAGAAAATGTCACTATGCATGGTAGTCCCAGTTAGACCCATCCGAAGGAGCGCGCTACATTGAACCCGTGCACGATGATGAAAGTGATGAGTAGTTGGATTGTCTTTACCAGATAACTACGCAAGACCAGGATCGGGTGAACCCAACTATGGATGGCAGAATCTCGTGGGAGCGAGACAACTACTGCATGTCGGATTCAGACGAGGAAGTAGAACGCTAGCAGAACCAGTTGCACAAGGTGGCGATGCTAAATTGCAACTTGATGATTAGATCACTCAGTTGCGTGACGATAGAGGCAATGGAATTACCAACACATGATGAAGTGACAGTGGTGGATGACTTCCTGGACACAGTTGAAACTGCAGTACCGGAACAGCAGCAGTATGCTGCACTGGAAGGGGCATTATGTGCAACACCCGCACTAAGGTGGAGTACACATCCGGAGACCATGGTAAATTGGCGCAAATGGGTTGGAAGCCCCCAGTGTCGAATGAGAATCGAGCAGCCTGGACAGAGAAGCTTGCACACTCACCTATGTCGATGGGTGCAGACTTAGGTGGTGCAGTCCATGATAGCAAACCCTAGACCAAGGATCAACAACCAAAACCAGTCGCAGCAGCAGGAAAAGCGATGCGCAACACAAATGTTCCACTTAGAAGTATTCAAGAAGGTATATTGGATCCTAAAAAAGACTCAACAGGCCAGATGAACTAATGGGGACCTGCGTGTACCAATGGTTTGACGAGCTCCTAGGTTCTTGTACAAGAATCCATCCACAGAGACGATCCCAAAGAGGATGGACAACATCGAGACCATAGTTTTGGGAGGAAGGAATCCTCACATGGCTAGAAAAACGAGCGGGGACCAAGACAAAGGTGTTATGCAGCCACGTAGGGTCAAACACATGCAGATGCAGGAAGCCATTCGGTAAGGGCACTTGAAACTTCGCGAACTCGAAGAAGATTGAGTATGGCTGAGGAAGAAAAGTAGGATCTTGGACGAAGAAATCAACAAACTAGAAACTAATGTCACACAGGTAGGTTGCGCTGAGAAACTAATCCCAATAGAACAAAAGGTAGGTAGCCCTACTACTGCGTTAGAAGAATTTGTGGCTCTGCTACCATGGTTGTGGCCGCTCCTCACTAGATAAAGGAACCAGGGGAGTGCAACATATAACGAAGAATGCGAAGAATTGACTAACATAAGGGTAATTACGGGGTGCCCACAGACTAGGCTAGAAGGTGCAAGGAAGCCTCACATAGGTGGTGTGACCACCTGACTATTCATAGAAAGCACAGTCTCAGCACTCCAAGCAGTTTGAAGAGAGCGTGGGACTATAAAAGAGTCTGCATGGAAGAGACATAGTAGGGGGAATGTGCGCAGGGTTAGTAGGTGACAAGGGTCGTGCCCGCACATGGGAGGTTGCGCTGCCACGCGGGTAGGCTCGGAAGTGACCGTTGGGGTCATTGTTCATGATAAGATGTCCCATTTAAGCCAATGAGGAGTGGGTAGTGGGAAATTAAGACACGGAGTCAGAACTAGATTTGGAATGATCTACCGCCAATCTCACATTAATGAGCCGAATGAGGGGAGAACAGTCGAATTTGAAGTCTGGCAGGCCTATAAATCGTAGATGGTCATCCACCAAACAACCCTTGGCATCTTGAGAATTCAGTTATTGCGCTATCAATTGGGTATGGACCTTATGACTTTAGAGGCTTTGAAAGCAAGTTCAGTGTTTGAAACATTACCAAAAGAGACGTAGAACCTTCTAAACAGAGTGATGTCGATAGCCAAGGGAGCTGCACCGAGCCCTATGTCACTAATGGGGGAGGCACCGGAAATTCCAAAGTCACCCTGGACGCCGAGGCCCAAAAAGGACCCATAGGTAGCATGACCAGTGTGTATGTCTCCGCGGAACCTACGGTTTGGTAAGTTGTCTATGGAAGATAAGGGCAAGATAATTAATCTTGAGACAAATGATGAGGAGGAGGATCTCCAGGCCTTCATAGAAGAAATTCAACTAGATGTAGAAATGGAAGAAGACATTTAGCCAGTACGTGCTGCAGCAAAACCGCCCAAGTATGTCCCTCCGCAAAAAGGGAGAGTAAAAGTACCTAAATATTTGGATGCTATTCAAAGCACACTCAAAACCCTGTTCCTCCCTGAGGGAATTTTGTTTGAAGGTTCGGCTTTAGGCCACATGCCCACGATGAAATTTGAAGATTGGGACCTTGCGGATAACGAAAAGTTCCCACATTTGGAAACCAGCCAACTAGTGAAACAAAGCAAGGACGGGGCAGTTACAACACTATAGCCACAGAAATGGCTGCGAGGGGTCGAGGAGGTCGAGCTACTCCACCTATTATGGATTCCACACTTTCATTGGGCACCAATCACGATATTTGTCATCAGGCAACTGCTTTGCCTGGTGCACGATGGGTACTTGTGGCTGGAGGAGCCCATTCCCATCACGGCAGAGCTTATTCATAGGATTTCTCAGCTTCCTTGTATGGGAAGGGACCCCATGGAAATAGCTGGCAAAAGTGGAGACTTGGCACTCGCAGAGGCCATGAAAAAGAAATACAAGTTGGAGAAAAAGCAGAGGGGTTATGTTATTACTAGCATTCAAGACAAGGGGGTGCGCATAGCCACCCAGTTGCTGGCAGGAAAAGTGATGAGAAAATGTTGTGGCAACGAGGTACCAACAACGGTCATCGTGCTGGCGGAACAATGCGCAGAGGGGGTACGATTTAACTTGGCATAGTTCCTCTACGAGGAGTTCCTGACGATCTACAAGGAGGCCCAAGAGTAGGGTAAGGCCTTTGACTATGCGTGGTTGCTCTTATACATCCTATTGGTTGTAGGGGAATTGCCTGAGGGTAGTTAATTTCCTCCCCTTGACTAGGACTTACCAGAGGCAGGAAAATATGCATCGCTATGGGTGACGAAGGACACCACACAAATCCTTGAGACCAAGCGCTTCTGGATATTTATGGAGGTGAGTGTATGCATGTGGATCAACAAACGACTGTGCCTATCCCCCATGGTATATGACAGTCTATGGAGCTTTGCAGATTTTAAGGCAGATATGGACAATGTGTATATCTAGGCACGGAGGGATCCGGAGCAGAGATGGACCACACTCCCCTTCATCACTATTGATGACGTTGTTTTTATGGTGCTCGACTCATGGCCACCCGATTGGGGTGCACTGGATCTGAGGGCGCATGATGAGATGGCGATTCAAAGACAGAAGGATGTCGCCAAGCTCCTGGCACAACATAAGTGGAACGAGTAATATGGTGAAGAGGTAAGGGCTTCCCGTGAGGCAGCGAAGGCTGCTGCAGAGCTAACCAAGGCCGCAGAATAAGTAACAGTATCACCGACATCTGGGGCAACCACGACGCAGGAGGAAAGAGGCTCGGACCTAACCACAGGACAGGGGACAGATGACATGGCGGAAGGCACAGACCTAAACACATCATCGACATAGCTAAAACAGCCACACAGCATAGAACGGACAGGGCCTCGGAAGAAGACCAAGGCTTCCAAATTAGATGTGGAACCTATTACACTGACCCAGAGTGACCTATACGACATTGGCGACACAGTTCGTGAGGTCACCCAGGAAGGCCCCCAGGAAGAAATGACAGAGCAGCAAAATGTGTTGGGGGCACTCAAGGCGCAACTATAGGGACTTCAGGTGTGGTCCCCACAAGAGGGAACAGTAGCCATCTATGGGGCTACGGGTACACCAGCAACTGAGCAGTTGCTGCGGGCCAAAATGGCTAATACCGTCACGCTGCCAGAAGGAGCACTGATAGTGGACATAATGGAAGACAGAGTCACGGTAGGCCAGATCAAGGGACTTGGCCTAAACTTGGCTGCCCTTCCGTGAGACGTATTATATCAGCTGCAGGATGGCGCGATAGTAGAACTCCCCGCTAGGGAAGGTCGCGCAGTGCAAATGCTAAGTGAACAGTGAATCAACATCAAGCAGCTTAGCCTCCAATGCGACGAAGCATGGCACAAATCCAGCAGTTGGAGTAGATCATAGGTGAAGCATGTCGTCGCGCCCCAGAACTAGAAATTGTGACAGACCTACCAATAGGCGTGCAGATCAACAAGTTGGCCAGTGGATTCCGCGAGGCAAAGGAGGAAACTATGACGATCCAGCTGGACCTCAACCTACAAATTGCTGAACTACGGCTAAAGGGCGGTCATCCACGCCCCCAGAAGTTCCGGAACAACACATTGGCGATGTCGAGAAAGGGCTGGAAGAAATTGAGTAGGCAGTGAAGAGTTGTACCACCTTGTTGGAAGAATCCTTCAGGGTCCTCACAGCCTCACAGGAGGACCCCACCATACAGCGATTGGAAACAGAGGCCCGAGAGCTCCAAATGCAATATGATAGTGTGCGCAAGATGGTGCAGACCGTAGTCCTGACTCAGTGGCTCGCAAGGTTACAACAGGCAAAGGCATTGAAGGAGCAAGTGGATTCAGCGCGCCAAAAAGAGGCAGTACTTAAAGCATGCATCTAGCCTTGGATTGATGAGGCCTTCCTCATCACCACTGCCATCAAAGGAAAGCTCGCACAGATGAAAGTCTTGCATGCTCTCCGGCAGGGATTTGCCCAGGACAGTGAGTATTCAGCCGAGCAGGTAGAATAAATCCACCAGACGGCTGAACAATGTGCTGCGGACCTTCACGCAGCTCAGGAACAGTTGGAAAGGCTTCATGCCAAGATCGCCACACAGTAACTCAGGACAAGTCACGATGATTGTGTTAGGGGCCTGCTGGGTAGCGGATCCCCCCATAGTAAGTTTTTGGGGCTTAAAGCCCAAGTTTTGCTTAATATAATGTAAAGATCCCGTGAAATGCGGGCGCAGAGCGCGAGAGTCTAGGGTTGTCCGCCCTAAAATAATGTAATTTAATGTAAAGTGTGTCGGCCTACCCATGGTCCACAGACCATGGGATTGTATAAATAGAGAGAGGCTCTAAGTGTAAAGACAGATTTGAGTTTTTTGTTGGGAAGTAATCGATAGATGTGAAGGCATGACTAGAAGAGAGAGGTGAATCTGAAGTGTATTGGGTCGTAGTAGTAGGTAGAGGCTTTTCAACTGAGTGTGCAAAGGCCTAGTAGAGTCTGTAACTGAGTGCGTGGATCCCTGCAGTTGAGTGCGCAGGGTACAATCGAGTCTGTACTGGATCAAACTTTAAAGGCATCATTAATAAAGATCAATTGGTTTGATATATTGTGCATCTGGTTCATAGACCTGTATTTGAATACTATGTGTTGATGATATATGTTTATATGCACACACTTATATGTATGATTATGAATGGGAATCTTCTAAGTAATTAATGAACAAACCCCAATTAAGGAGGAGTTGGGTAATTAACACTGGTCACACTGCGGTGGGAGCTGCGCGAAGGTAGCCCCACAGAGTGCCAGAAGCTTGCTGGCATGCATAATCTAGTGAGCGTGAAGGTTGAATCAGGTACCGATCTCCCACATCAAGACATCCCTAGGGTGCAGAAACCTAGTTCCAGCACCCTCCCATACTACCTCGGGTGAGACCTCAGTCTGCGCTCCGCGGACTGTTGCCGAAAGGGTCGGCAGTACCGAGATTTGCTTGGCTAAACTCACTGTTGAACCTAGGTCAGGCCCCATGTAGCCAATAATGGAGACACAAAGACGGAGGGGGGAGACTTAACTGGGATGGAGAGAGAGAAGGATAGAGGGAGGAAAAAGAGATGGACTTGGAAGGGGAGAGAGGGAGGGAAGGAAATGTACATACAAAGAGAAAAAGTGGAGTGAGAGAGAAAGGCGGAGTGAAAATGAAGAGATGGAGAGAGAGTGTGAATGTTTAGGGGTGAGATAGAGAGACAAAGAAGAAGAGATGGAGGGAGATATAGATAAATATGAAGGGAGGAGAGAGGGCATAATATTTCTTGCACTAAATTCATTGAATTCATGGTAGATGGTGATTTCTAATCCCATTTGATTGTTTGCACTAGATGCATTAATTTCAGTGTAGATGTTGATTTCTAATGATATTTGATTGCTTGCACTAAATGCATTGATTTTAGTTTAGATCTTGATTTCTAATGCTATTTGATTGCTTGCACTAGATGCATCGGTTTCCTTGTAGACTTTTTCAAATTCTATTTGATTGTTTGCACTAAATACATTGATGTCAGTCTAGGTGTTCATTTCTAATTCTATTTGATTGCTTATACTATATGCACTGATTTTGATGTAGATGGTGATTTTTAATTCTATTCGATTGTTTCCACCAAATGCACTGATTTTAGTGTAGATTGTGATTTCTACTCATATTTGATTTCTTGCACTAGAAGCATTGATTTCAGTGTAGATGGTGATTTCTAATCCTATTTGACTTCTTGCACTAGATGCATTGATTTTAGTGTAGATTTTGATTTCTAATCGTATTTGATTGCTTGCACTATATGCATTGATTTCAATGTAGATGTTGATTTCCGATCTTATTGATTTCTTGCACTAGATGCATTGATTTTAGTGCAAATGTTGTTTTCTAATGTTAATTGATTTCTTGCATTAGATTCATTGATTTCAATCTAGGTGTTTTCTAATCTTATTTAATTGTGTGCATTATATGCATTGATTGCACTATGGATGATGATTTATGGTTTGATGTAACTCAATGTATGATGGTACATTAAATTGAAGTAATTGGATTAACAATGTGCATTGATTTCAGTGTAAGCACAAAAGATTTATGGATTATTTGCATTGATTTTTGTGTTATAGTAATTAAACCTATTAATATTGGAGAACAAGAGAGACAAGGTATGATGTTTACTACAATAGTTAGAGTTAAATAATTGAATTGTTTACAATCTCAACTATCATTTTGATATAATAGATATGAAAAGATGGAGAAACTAACAAGTAATTTAAAATTTTTGTAAATCTCACCGCTTAGTAAAAGAATTCAAAATTAGATTATTTATTGAATTTTTCAAAACAAACTATATATAGAAAAAATCATCAAAATATTTTGAAGGAAATAAATTATTTCAAACATTAGAAATGAAACAAATGATTTCAATAGTAATCTTGATGCAGTAAATTATTAAAAGTACTCTTCAAAATATTTTTAGTAATACCTATAGGGACACTATTAAGAATTAGTAATTGTCAAAAGTTACGATACCTAAAACAAATGAAATATATGTGCAGTATCAATCCTCTTGCAAACACTAGACAATATGGTTTCCCTTCTTCATCACCAACTAATTACTAAGAGATAATTACATACATATATAGAAATATAACATAACAATTGTAACATTCACAAACATTACCATCCAATCCAAACATATAAACACACAAACCACTCAAAGCATCCAAGCACAGACGTACAAACCATTCAAGGCAAGCAACAAAAACAAAATTAAAGAATAGAATGATATAGGCATGTCAAACAAATAAAAAATTATGTAAATATCAAAATATGAATTTTATCTCAAACATATTCAGAATAATGATAATTTAAAATGTGTCATTGTCGCCCCTAACTAGAACTAGCTTAAATCCATCTAAGTCTGAATCTATCATGTGTTGTGAGGGATCAAATCCATTGAGGTGAAAAGCTTCTTTATTAAGTGTGTAATTTGAGGAAAGATAATAACCTTGAGGGATTTGATCCCTCTAGGTGTATGAGAGATTCATAGTTAGATGGATCTAGCCTGGTTGCGCTAAGAGGCGCATTCTACAACCTAGTATGATGTGTGACCTTGTCAGTTCATGCTCAAAAAAATATTTTATGTCAGCTCATAAAAATAAAAAAAATTATCTAAAAAAAATTTAATGTCTTCTCATAGAGAAACACTTTAAGTAATTGTATATATAAATAATTACAAATCTATATACAAGCAGATTTGGATTCACTCGATTTTTGTTGGTTGAGTCATTGGATTCGTGTTCTCTAAGTCATATGATAGAGATACAAAGTGACATAGAGAAATATGACCTAATTTTGTACCTAAAAATATATACGATAACAAAGACAAATAGTCAAATTTCCTCTTCTGCCAGAATTTCAAATAGGTTACCACTCTCCTTTTTCGAGATATATTTGACTATTTAATGCTTCCGTCATAGATATAGTAGGTTTACAAATTCCCAGTGAAAATACGATGTCTAGTGGATTTTTTTTTTTTTATACAGGTCTTATCTGTACTAAGAGTGATAGTGAGCAATTAATTTCCAAATTAATACGCGTCATATTTTTGTTTACTAAAAGGAATTATAGTGAGCAATAAATTGCCAAATCAGAGTGTAAATCAATTATATGTTGATACTGTTTTGAACCCGAATGCAACAAAATTAAGCAAATGGACATATAAATTAGTAATGCCCTACCACTAATTGCAAAAAAAACACTAATTTTAATCAATTATCGTTTACAATAACAACTTAAGTATTGCATATATGGTATAAGAAAAACTTGTAGATATCAAGCCCTCTTTAGTATTATTTGTGATCCCGAGTTGGCCACTTCCTACTGGACCAAAACTATTGTCAAAATATTTTCACGAGCTCACAAAATATGAACTCATAAAGGGAACAATAAGAGAAAATGACACAAAGGATCATAGTCATTTGAGAAACATGGTGGCAGAGAAGATTAGCTTGCAAACAATAACGAATATTACTAATTTTTAAGGAATACAAGTTATTTAAATAATATATATATTTATATATATATATATATATATATATTAACTAATTAATTAATTGATTCAGGTGGATATTTATGGTTTTTAAATAAAAAATAAAGTTTTTGGAATAACTAATTTATTTATATAGATATTCGTGGTTTTAAATAAAAAGGAATAGGGCTTTCCTTATCATTAGATTAGTTAATGATTATTTTGTTTATTTTGTCATTCACTTTAAAGTTATTAGGTATGAATTTGGAATAAGTATGATTTATGAATTAATAATTACTACGGGATTCATATAGATGGATACTAGTAAGCTTGTCTATAGCTTTCTAGAATATTTTGAGATTGTTAGAGATTATCCGGAGTATAGATGTAATTCTCTATTAGTAATTAGATCAGGATAGTGTGTACGTTTTAGGGTTGATATAGAAAGACTGCGAGAGATAGATATATAGATGGAACGTGAAGAGACATAAGAAAAGAGAGATAGAGAGAAGGAGAGATAGATATATATGGAGGGATAAAGAATGTGTGTTTGGGGAGGGGGGATGAGTTAGAGAGACAAAGAAGGAGAGATAGAGGGATATATAGATATAGATGGAGGGAGAGAGGGAAGAAGAATTCTTGCACTAGATGAATTGATTTCAATGTAGATCGTGATTTATAATTTTATTTCATTGCTTGCATTGAATTAGATAAATTGAAGGACATGGGAGAGGAGAAATGAAGAGAGAGATAAGGAGAGGAGTGAGAGAGGGAGAGAATGGTAAGAGAGAGAGAGAGGGAGACACAAATATGGAGGGGGGAGACTTAACCGGGTGGGAGAGAGACTAGGAGAGAGGGAGGACAAAGAGATGGAATTAGAAGGGGAGAGAGGGAGGATAGAGAGATGGAATTAGAAGGCGAGAGAGGGAGGGAAGAAAAAAGACATACATAGTGAAAAGTGGAGTGAGAGAGAGAGTAGGTGTGAAAATGAGGAAATGGAAAGAGAGTTTGAATGTTTGGGGATGAGATAGAGAGACAAATAAGGAGAGATGGAGGGGGAGAGAGGAAAGAGTATTTCTTGTACTAAATTCATGGAATTCATGGTAGATGGTGATTTTTAATCCTATTTGATTGTCTTTACTAGATGCATTAATTTTAGTCTAGATGTTGATTTTTAATGATATTTGATTGCTTGCGCTAAATGCATTGATTTCAGTGCGCATTTTTATTTCTTGTACTATTTGATTGCTTGCACTAGATGCATTGATTTCGTTGTAGACTTTTTCAAATTCTATTTGAATGTTTACACTAAATACATTGATTTCAGTGTAGATATTGATTTCTAATTCTATTTTATTGCTTGCACTATATGCATTGATTTCAAGGTAGATGGTGGTTTTTAATTCTATTTGATTGTTTGCACTAGATGCATTGATTTCAGTGTAGATTGTGAGCTCTAATCCTATTTGATTGCTTGCACTAGATGCATTGATTTGAGTGTAGATGTCAATTTCCAATCTTATTTGATTGCTTGCACTAGATGAATTGATTTTAGTGTAGATGTTGTTTTCTAATCTTATTTGATTTCTTGCATTATATTCATTGATTTCAATATAGATATTTTTTAATATTTTTTAATTACGTACATTAGATGCATTAATTTCAATGTAAGCACAAAAAAATGATTGATTATTTGCATTGACTTTTGTGTTATAGTAATTCAACCTATTAATATTGGAGAGCAAGAGAGACAAGGTATGATGTTTACTACAATAGTTCGAGTTAAAGAATTGAATCGTTTACAATCTTGACTATCATTTTCATATAATCAATAAGAAAAGATGGAAAAACTAACAAAAAATTTAAAGATTTTGTAAATCTCACCACTCATTAAAAAAAGATCAAAATTACATTATTTCTTGAATTTTGTAAAACATAATGTAGATAAAAATTACCATCAAAATGTTTTGAAGGAAATAAATTATTTCAAACATTGGCAATGAAACAAATGATTCAAATAGTAATCTTGATGCAGTGAATTATTAAAACTACTCTTCAAAATATATTTAGTAATACATGGAGGGCACTATTAAGAATTATTAATTGTCAAAAGTTATGATACATAAAATTAAATCAAATATATGTGCAGTATCAATCCTCTTGCAAACTATAGACAAGATTGTTTACCTTCTTCATCACCGACTACTTACTAACATAAAATTACATACACATATAGAAATATAACATAAAATTTGTAGCATCCACAAATATTACCATCCAAATCCAAACACATAAATGCACAAACCACTCAAAGCATCCAAGCATAGACGTACAAACCATTCAAGGCAAGCAACAAAAGAAAAAATTAAAGAAGAGAATGATATAGCCACGTCAAAAAAAGAAAACAAAATGTAAATTTCAAAGTATGAAGTTTATTTCAAACATATTTAGAATAATGATAATATAGTAATGTGTCATTGTCGCCGTCAACTCGAATTAACTTAGATCCATCTAACTCTGTATCTATCATGCACCAAGAGGGATCAAATCCCCCAAGGTGCAAACCTTATTTTTGGAGTGTGTAATTTGAGGAAACCCATACACCTTGAGGGATTTGATCCCTCTCGGTACATGATAGATCCTGAGTTTGATGGATCTAGGTTGGTTATAATCCATCAGAAATCTCTCATGTTTTCATCTCGCAAAAAATTCTATTTAGAAATAGAGTGACGTTGCATGATTAGTCCAACGTAAAGTTTTAAGAAAACCTGAAAGGCAAGTTTTATGAGTATTATAATTTTATAATAACAGTTTTGAATAGTGAATTTGCAAATGAATTAGAAAAAACAGATTTTAGAAAATTAATTTAGTTCAAGATCTTTGAAGATTATATTTTGAATAGTGAATTACATCATCAAAAATGATTTAAGTAACACAAACACATTGATAGATGTGGTTGATGATTGATATACGTGGATATATCAATCACATGCACAACCACATTATTAAATTTGGTTAATATACACCCATAGGCATTGATGAATATCGATTTATTATTATTATTATTATTATTATTATTATTATTATTATTATTATTATTATTATTATTATTATTATTATTATTATTTGGTGACTAGCGAAATCGGCAACGGCGATGGTATCGTACTCATGTTACACTGGGTCGAATCCCACTGGCTGTCACTATAACCTCTAGGAGGAACCACCCAGCCCGCAAGGACGGCCCTTGGTTAAGACGAGACTCGAACTCATGACCTACACAGCGGCACAGATGAATTAACAGATTGTCCGCTAACCACGAGACCAAACCTCTGTGGGATTTGTTATTATTATTATAATTATTATTATTGTATGAAAATAATTCTAATAATTATAATGACAATATATAAACATTATTATTATATTATAATAATATGATAATGTCATAATAATATGATAATGTTATTGATATTATTTATATTATAATAAATATTGATGCTATTAACGAAAAAAAGTATTAATTTTATAAACTGAATGTATTATAAACCCCAAGGAATAATATTAAATACAAACGAGTAGTATTATAAATACAAGGGAATAATATTAAACCCAAGGGACTATGGTTAACCATGGTTGATTTTTATATTGAGACAATCTTTGTCACAATGTGACATTGGACCATGGTTGACCATGATTGTTATTATAAACCCAATAGAACAATAAACCCAAGGGAATAATATTAAACCCAAGGAGTTTGACCTTTTATATTAATAAACACAAATAATTGATATTAAAAACCCACGGGAATAATATTAAAACCTAGGAATATGAACCCCTAGATTAATAAACCGAATATATTGATATTATAAACCCAAGGTAAAAATAAACTCAAGTGATTAATACTAACCCCAATGGATATGAACCCAAGGTATTAATATTATAAACTAAAGGTGTGTAAAACCTAAGATAATTATTATCAACCCTAAAATAAACATGGTTTACCATCATTGACTATAGTTAATTTTCATATTGAGAAAATCCTTATCACAATGCAACGTTGGACCATGGTTAACCATGCTAGACCATGATTTATTTTTATATGGAGACTTTCTTTTTCACAATGCGACATTGGACCATGCCTAACCATGGTTTATTTTTGTATCGATACAATCTTTGTCACATGGTTGACCATGATTGACCATTGTTGATCATGATTAATTTTATAAAACATGGTTGGCCATGGTTCACCTTAGTTGACCGTGGTTAACCATGGTTGATCGTGGTTGACAGTGATTGATATTATAAATCGAAGGGAATAGTATTAAACCCTAAGAACTAGGCCCTTCATATTAATAAACACGACAAATTGATATTAAAAACCCAAGGGAATAATAAACCCGATGGAATAATATTAAAGCCTAGGAATATGATTGATTTTATAAATCCAAGTGAATAATATTAACCCCTAAGAATTTGAACCTTTACATTAATAAAACCAATGATTTGATAATTAAAAACCGAAGGGAATAATAAATCTAATGGAATAATATTACAACCTAGGACAACCTCAACAACGTCCATAGGAGCATCACCTTCTCAAAATCAGTTTGAATATTGGTTGCAGAGCATCACCTTCTCAAAATCAGTTTGAATATTCGTTGCATATGTACATGTAATGAATTTAGTTAGCGGGAGATTACTAGTGCCCAAATTTTCATATTTTTAGCACTTGTCCAATACATTTTTGTCAATATTTTTCTCATTTCCATCTCATATTAATACCTTGTTCATACACAATGATTCATTTTTGGTCAATCTATGATTATCCTATTAAAATTCCATTTCAGTGTTTATTCTTATGAAATTCTTATATTTTTGACAATGGTAGAATACGAGTTGAAACTTGCTAAATAGTTATTGCAACTCCTATGTGTAGTATTTACAACTCTACTTCAGTATAGGTGTTTCAATTGTTGAGTGTATTTTATACAAATTTATTTGAGTTATGGACATAATTGCTACAACTTTGATTTGTTGCCATCATTGATACAAATTTGTTTGCAACAACTCCCACCTCACTATGACGTGGATCTTGCCTCAGTAGGGATGCTACAACTCCCCCCATGGCTTTTGTTGCAACTTTTTTTTTCGTTTTATTTTTACATAAACGTACAATTTATGAATATCGAAACTAGTTACATTCTCTGATACTCCCTCTTAACTAGGGGTATTCATAATTGTATACTCGATACATGGATACTCTCAAACTGAAATATTCTCATAAGAAGAGTCGGATTGATAAGCCATCTTTAAGCATCGACATCATGACCAAAATTGTCAACATAGTAAGGCCTTAAGTTGACAAGCTCTTCTCATACCAGAGCATAATGTTGGGAGGCTTTGCGTGAGATACCACACTACCTCTTCAAGGTACATACCCCATCTTGATGTTCATTAGGTATGTCCTTTTAGGATTGTTCTTATCTTAGATTACCTATCCTTAAAGAATTCTAGTCCTCATTGACCATGCTTATCTTGGATAAATGTCAAATCCTAAAACAATGTCAATTTACTTCCTACTATAGATTACAAGGTTTATACTTTGTTGTGGTTTTTATCATTATGATTTGGGTGAGTATCCCTTGAAAAGCAGACAAGAATCATCTGTTATGTGTGACAGGACTTCCAGTGCCTACACAGTACCTCACCTCATCCCGACGCAATCCATTGATTTTGTGCTTAGGTTTATTCATTAACTTCTCAACATCTGGTTTTAGGAATATTCTTGTTTTGTGAGTATAATCGTTGTAGGATTTATAAGAGTCCTATCTTCTTGCAGTTAAATATAATGCTCGCTATCATAGCCACCAATTGTTGCATTCCCATTGGCTCTAACATTCATTCTAATACTCTTATGTTCATCTCTTAAGTTGCTCATGTTATGTTCTCTATGGTTGTCCATGAGAAAATATGGAGACTAATTGAAATCAACATTCTTAATTGAAAATTGTAGATATTTGTTGAAAATATGATGGTTACATGAGAGAATAGAAGTTGGATAAATTAGTTAACCTTCACTTACTATGCATTTTCCTCTTTTTGAATGGTTGAGAGGAAAGTACTAATCTCTTAAGAAATTCTAGAAAAAAAACACAAAAAGTTAGGATTTATTGACCCACACTAAAGAGAAAGGAGAATATCCCTAGGCACTTATATCAAGCACAGAAGGGAAAGAACTCACGGCGGTGGAAGAAAGGTTTTTAGTTGTTGATGGTTACATGAGATATCTTTAATGTTGTGTAGTGAGTAAATGAATTGAGCATGAGAGTAAAATGGTTCCATAAAAATTTAAAGACGCATCCGAACATGTTTTCTTTGCCTTGATGGGTTCAACTTAGCTTAGGGGTAGTATCTGGATGCCTTGGTTAGAAAATCACGCTTTAGCATTTAGTTTCATGGACCTCTTACTTAAAAGATAAATGCGGTAAAGTTGATTAGTGAATATGCAAAATTTATGTATATTTTCTTGTGTGGAAATTAATGTATTTTACAGGTATGGTTATGATTATTACATATTCACACTGGCACATGAAACGTGTTATGATTTTTTATTTAATTAATTTGAAAGAATGCCAGCGACAGAAGGAAGAAACGAAATAGAGACCGTGGTATTCCTCAACATACGGCTGTCAGTTTTGCGGATTGAAGGGTTTGGCGGAAAGCTGAGCATATACTACTGAGTGTTCTTCTAAGACAGTGATGATAATGAGGGCAAGGCACTCCTACCATCCATGTGAGTCGCAAAGTTCGACACGACTTATGGAGGCCCTTCGGAATCGATATCGTCTTACGCTGCATTTTGGACGCTTGTAAAGGTGCCTATTATTCTCGGCATCCTATTATTTATAAATCCCATAAAAATTAGAATCCAAATGGGACTGGACATCTCATTGCACGGCGACACCTACTGTAACGCGTCAATAACTACATCATTAACGGACTGTCGGCATGGGATGGAATTTCAAAATCAAATTGTACGGTTCAAATACAACTCTAGAAGCTTCACTGGAATAAGAAATATGCCAATGCTGTAAGGAATAACAACTGTTCATATACTACCAATTTATTTAATCTTTACGACTGCATCTAAAATTGTTTAGGAAAAAAAACAATTTTAATTCATTAAGAAATTGTTGTTTCCTTGTTGCAGTCCTTAATTTGAATAGTCATACAATGCTTGCAGGTATTGGATGGTCGACAGAGACCCCTATTGACTAATTATGCCAGACCACAAGTAGGTACATTAATGCTTACTACAGGATCAAAACTCTGTCAACATGTATGTTGTGTTACTAAATTCTTTTCACTTTGCATCTTCAAAGCAATATCTGTATGAATTCTATGATTTTCTTTTATTTAGAATCCTCTTAATGTGTATGTACATGGCTTCTTTTTCAGTAGTTTACTTAGCTACAAATTGTTTTGCAAGCCATGAAAACATTATTGGTGCAGAGGACTGGCCCTGTTTGTCTTTTTGTTTAAACCATGTGTTTACTAAATATTACTAAATGTTTATAAAGATATGCTTAGTTGATTAACCAGCTAGAAGTGGATCAAACGCAAACCTCAATATATGTTTAGATAGACCAATGATGGAAAGCTAGAAACAAACGAGGAAACATCAAAAGTGTGTAGTCAATCAAGTCTACTTAAGAAAAAAAAGATTAGACAGGCTAATTGAGCACCAGATAGTGAATCACATATTCACTGTTTGAGCTAGCGTTTAGGAGGCTAGACAGAATCACTTGAAGTTGTACTGCTTCTGTGTTGATTTTATGAAGGCCTTTCACCTTGCCTCTTTATATGCTTCCAAAGTTTCACTCTCCAAATTGCTCTCTGCAACAGGAAATTGATTGGGGGAAAATATTTCATCAAGGGGCGTGATGCTGAAAATAAACCTTTGAATCTCTCTGAAACAGGGAATTTCTCTCTGCGCGAGACAAATCTGGACATGGAACTCATACTCTGTGTACAACAGGGGGAATTTCGTGAAAAATGTAAGTATATATCGACATGCAAAAGGGATTGCAAAAGGAGGAGCCCCTCATGCTAGAGTTGCAAGTTATAAAGTTTGTTGGCCTACAGATTCAAGGGGCTACAATTGCTATGATGCAGATATTCTTGCAGCATTCGATGAAGGGATACATGACGGAGTTGATTTGTTCTCAGTTTCTCTGGGAGATCAACCTCCCATTCCGGATTATTTTCAAGATTCAATTTCAATTCGATCGTTCCATGCAGTTCAATTCCTCCCACCAAACGTTCAACATGTCAATGAATGTAGAGTTGTCTACCAACAAAGAGAGAGAGTTCTTAATGGTTAAATATATGATTTTTGTGTTGATGAACTCCACTGCTGGAAGACAACCCATTAACCAAAGCCAAAGAATATGAAAGGTGAGATACGATCATGGCGATTTTGTAACACTTAGATGGAGATAGTAAACAACATGGATAATTAACCAATAGATTTTCCCATCTGTTATCTTACTATGAAATCTACTTCACACAATCCAAACATCGCCATCTGCTATTTACTATGAAGTCTACTTCACAAAATCCAAGCATGATGAACTGTACGTACTATGCGTTGAACTGAAAATAAGGTTTCTGGTTGTTTGATTTCAGATAAGTCTAAGGGTTTATGTTCAAGGTCAATAATTGGACTAGCCGCTGGTGTAGCAGCCTCGTTCCTTGGCATTGTTGCCCTAATATTTTACGCGTTACGGAATAGAAAGAATGCAGTGAAGGATTGTGAAACAACAAATCCATTTGGTAAGAAATCTTCATACAATTTTTTTTTCATTTTTTCATACAAATTTCGTGTTAGATCTTCTTATTTGACTTCCTGATTTTATCATGTTCCACATAAATTCCGTGTTAGAGGAGGAAACTAATTCATGTTGGTTTTTCGTTAGCTTCTTGGGGTTTAGCATACGGTTGAGATAGTCGAGATGCTCCCAAACTAAAAAGTGCCAGATTGTTCTCATTTGAAGAACTGAAACTTGCTACTAATAATTTCTCCCCTGATAACGAGATTGGTGGAGGAGGTTACGGGAAGGTACGGGACTCCCTATGTTATTTTACTTAACCCAAAAAAATGCAATGCGTATATTTAACAGTGGATTACGTTAATTATCTTTATTTTTAAATCAAGATTTAATTTATTCTAATTGATTTGATATTTTTCATAGGATTATAATTTTTATGGTTTAAAATATATTTTGAAATATCTAAATAAACTCAATACTTGTAAAAATGTTTAAATTACTAAACTACAGAAATTATTGAAATTACATTATTCCAAATTTACCATTTTTAAAAACTGTTCAAAATATTAATCTCAACGACGTAATAAATACGCTGAGAGCAGTCATATTTGTCAGAGGTATTTTTGCACGTTGCCTCTTTGTTTGAAGATGGAAACTCTGAGAGCAGCCATATTTGTCACAACCTCCCATTATATAACCTACATATAAATTTTAATTCATTAAGAAATTGTTGTTTCCTTGTTGCTGTCCTTAATTTGAATAGTCATACAATGCTTGCAGGTATTGGATGGTCGACAGGGACTCGTATTGACTAATTATGCCAGACCACAGGTAGGTACATTAATGGTTACTACGGGATCAAAACTCTGTCAACATGTATGTTGTCTTACTAAATTCTTTTCACTTTGCATCTTCAAAGCAATCTATGTATGAATTCTATGATTTTCTTTTATTTAGAATCCTCTTAATGTGTATGTACATGGCTTCTTTTTCAGTAGTTTACTTCTACAAAATAAATAATTAGTTATATAATATTAAATTGCACATCAACTTTAAAATTCCACCCTTTGAAACATGTATATCGAGCATGTTATCAAGTAATTCAAAAATCTGTATATCATAGCCACTCATTATCAATTATTAAATGTTAGGTGCATCTTTTTAGTGGTTGCGAGTCGAGTCTACACACCACCAGTTTCATCTCCACTACCTTTTGTCCTAAAGAAAAGCCATAAAATTAACGCTTAAAGTAAAATTAACTTAGTAACTTTTTATTTACTAGGGCTCTGAAGCACCAATATAAATCAGGCTAGTGTCTTGGAGTATGAGAGTAATAAACTCTCCAAGACAACAAAACCAAACAAGTAGTTCATCTTGTAATAGGATAAATCCAGCTGTTTCATTTATGCTCTGGGAAAGCTCCTCTTAAAGGAGAAGCACGAGACCGTGTCCGAACCAGTGAGGGGATCAATCCTCCTTCATTGGGAAAGACGCCAGATACGCACGTACTACAAATGGTAAACCTCGGATTATTGTCGAGGAGCCTGGGGTCACTTGTCGGTAAACCTTGGATTATTGTCAAGGAGCCGGCAAGGGGATTGAGCCTGTTACTCTGCCCTTGCGTGCTATTAGGTCGTAGACTGTTCCCCCAGGTATATTTGTTGCTGTTGGTAACCTTAGTGACCATTATCTTTGTGATTCTACCGAGGTGACGGTGGAGGGAAGATCCCACTGTACCTGGAGCAGACGTCGGCTAGACTCACTTGGATTTTCCGAGGGGTTCACTTCACTCGAGACGGTTAAAGTGGAGGAACTTGTGCCGGTCTATTCATTAAGCAGGTTGCCAGGGTAACTGTTCCGCCCACCACTTCTGTACTGAATCCGGCGATGTTGGGCTTCATCACCAACTAGCGTTTTCGGTCCGGAAGGCTACTGTTTGTGCATGGTTTGACGCCCTAGATTCTTTAGGCGTGTGATTCAAATTTGTTTGGTTCTTTAGAGACTTTAGGCAGTTTGCTTTGAGATTTTACTTTGTTTGCGTGTGCATTAGTTAAACGTTTTTAACTGTGGCTGAATTACCGATACAGTCCCCTGGAACTCGGGGCAAGTCTCCTGAAGTTGTAACCATGTCCGATTTGTTGAGGAGGTCTCGTAGACTTCGAGGCCAACCTCCTGAAGAGGTTCCGAGTCATTGCGAAGGTTTGAAAGTCCTTGTAAGTCCTAGTGGCAGTAAAGTAGGGTCACCTGAAGAAGGAGAGTCTTCATTGGTAGTTCATCCGGATTACCAAAGTCTAGAAACAGGCTATAATCCTGAAGCTGTTACAGTTTCCGAGCTTGCTGGTAGTTTTTCATCTACTAGTGATATAGGCGAAGAACCTGAAATAGCGTGAATCTATTTTTTACAGTCCTCCTAGAAGTACTACTTGGTATCTTTCGTTAACTAATTATTTAGACAACTCAGGGTCAAGTTTTTCTCCACCTCGTACTCCTTATCCACCTGGAGGTATTTATACTCCTGTAAATATGTCTGGTCAGTCGTCCATGTTTACTCAATCGCCTGAATCATTTCTGTACGGCGGTCCTTCTGTTCCCACTGGGTATCAGTCACTTTCTGGTACTTTTGCGGGAGCATCTCCTCAACCCATTGAACATGGGTTATTAACTGGAAACAATGCTAATAAACCGTTGAGCGTAGGAGACATTTACATGAAGTTAGGTTCAAATCCTAGTTCTCAACCTCAAGGTGCACAGTTACCGCCTGGGGGGCAGCCTCAAGTAACGCCTGGGGGGCAACCTCAAGGTACACAAATTGTGTCTGGGGGGCAACCTCAAGGACAGTATATACCTGTGGTACAATACATTCCTCAAGGTCAACCCCAGCCTCAATACGTACCCCAGGGTCAACCCCAGTATCATTACGCGCCTCAAGGGTATCAACCCCAAGGTCAGTACTCGAGTCAAGGTCAACCCCAGTATCAGTACGTGCCTCAAGGGTATCAACCCCAAGGTCAGTACTCGAGTCAAGGTTATCTACCACCTCAAGGTTAAGCTTATGTTCAAGGTATAGGAAATGTACCTTTCAATTATCAATCCTACCCTCAACCTGGTTACGGATCTCAGTATCCTCAACCTGTTACGGGTCAATACCCCGGAATGATAGTGTGGGATCCATCAGAATTATAATATAGATATAGGTTGTCAAATTATCAAGCTAAGTATCAAGGATGAATTTCAATAACATAATTGATGCATGTGTTCACTTAATATATATAATTTAGATTGTGGCTACTTGAAACAAATATAATGTAAAAGAGATCCCCTTAATTCAAGGGGAGCCAGTTGGTCTCCTTGCACAACTTGGTGATTAGAAAAGGAGGCTAAAATTTCAAAAACGGATTAAATATATTGGGAATGGCTAGATGACAAAGTTGGCATTACTTGTTTGTTTCCATCTACTGCCCTCATACATCTAATGATTTATGTGAGATATTATATAAGGATAATGCCATATCTTTTTTGGAAGAAACACAAAAAGCCCTCTTCTCTTTCACGAAAATGGATATTACCTTTTACATATTTATAAAACAAGGATTGTGATGATAAAGTAGTTTCAGTGAACACTCGTCAACATCCAAGAATACACTTACTCAACATAGTAGCTCTAAAGTTGTGCTACTCTCTTAAATAGTTATGAAGGCCAATGTATTTTTGAAATTAGCGAGTATGATATTACCTACTCTGAGAACAGAGGAAAGTAATTTTGTAGGGCATTTTCAAGTGAACTTTCAAGAGGCTACCTATAATCAACATCTCTTTAGTTTTCCAAGTTGAATTACATTATTAGTAGGCTTGTCATGTTGGTTGAGATGTCAATAGCTAACTACAGACGATGGTAGAATGTTATATCCAGGAGAATGTAATCTGTATACTTTTTGTATGCATGAAATTTTTTAAGGGATTTTATTCTACTTTCAATAAGATATTCTAAACCAAATCATAATGATAAAAACCACAGCAAAGTATAAACCTTGTAATCTATGGTAGGAAGTAAATTGACATTGTTTGAGGATTTGACATTTATCCAAGATAAGCATGGTCAATGAGGACTAGAATTCTTTAAGGATAGGTAATCTAAGATAAGAACAATCCTAAACCTTGTAATGTATGGTAGGAAGTAAATTGACATTGTTTGAGGATTTGACATTTATCCAAGATAAGCATGGTCAATGAGGACTAGAATTCTTTAAGGATAGGTAATCTAAGATAAGAACAATCCTAAAAGGACATACCTAATGAACATCAAGATGGGGTATGTACCTTGAAGAGGTAGTGTGGTATCTCACGCAAAGCCTCCCAACATTATGCTCCGGTATGAGAAGAGCTTGTCAACTTAAGGCCTTACTATGTTGACAATTTTGGTCATGATGTCGATGCTTAAAGATGGCTTATCAATCCGACTCTTCTTATGAGAATATTTCAGTTTGAGAGTATCCATGTATCGAGTATACAATTATGAATACCCCTAGTTAAGAGGGAGTATCGGAGAATGTAACTAGTTTCGATATTCATAAATTGTACGTTTATGTAAAAATAAAACGAAAAAAAGAGTTGCAACAAAAACCATGGGGGGAGTTGTAGCATCCCTACTGAGGCAAGATCCACGTCATAGTGAGGTGGGAGTTGTTGCAAACAAATTTGTATCAATGATGGCAACAAATCAAAGTTGTAGCAATTATGTCCATAACTCAAATAAATTTGTATAAAATACACTCAACAATTGAAACACCTATACTGAAGTAGAGTTGTAAATACTACACATAGGAGTTGCAATAACTATTTAGCAAGTTTCAACACTTATTCTACCATTGTTAAAAATATAAGCATTTCATAAGAATAAACACTGAAATGGAATTTTAATAGGATAATCATAGATTGACCAAAAATGAATCATTGTGTATGAACAAGGTATTAATATGAGATGGAAATGAGAAAAATATTGACAAAAATGTATTGGACAAGTGCTAAAAATATGAAAATTTGGGCACTAGTAATCTCCCGCTAACTAACTTCATTACATGTACATATGCAACCAATATTCAAACTGATTTTGAGAAGGTGATGCTCTGCAACCAATGTTCAAACTGATTTTGAGAAGGTGATGCTCCTATGGACGTTGTTGAGGTTGTAATGAGTCTAATCTGCGTCATGTGCATGTGAATATCCTCATCTTTCTTGAATTTCCTTCTAGTGGTCTAATTATTCTCTTTTAGGCAACTTGTACTCCTTCATATATTCCTTGGTTAGAAACTATATCATTGGATAGTGAAAATTTAGACCTATCAATCCATATCCATAGTTTTTAATGCACTTATTATACCTATGGACTCTCTACTTTCAATAAGATATTCTGAACTTTTGGAGTGCGAGCATGACTTAAATCCTACTCCGAAGAATGTGGTCCCAATTTTTTGAGAGATTGCTTGCATCTCATAGATTGAGTTGTTAAGACATATAATGTTTCTTAGACAGAGAAGTTAGAACATGACCTGAAGCTGCAAGTCTCTTTATAGTTTAGTAGATTAGCCTTAATGAGCCATCAAACAATAAATAATTAGTTATATAATATTAAATTGCACATCAAATTTAAAATTCCACCCTTTGAAACATGTATATCGAGTCATCATTTATACTATAATAGTTAATATTTCCTAGTGGGTACACCTCATATTTACCTCATCATAAGAGTAACCCTAACTCTATCAGAATTATAATATAGATATAGGTTGTCAAATTATCAAGCTAAGTATCAAGGATGAATTTCAATAACATAATTGATGCATTTGTTCACTTAATATATATAATTTAGATTGTGGCTACTTGAAACAAATATAATGTAAAAGAGATCCCCTTAATTCAAGGGGAGCCAGTTGGTCTCCTTGCACAACTTGGTGATTAGAAAAGGAGGCTAAAATTTCAAAAACGGATTAAATATAGTGGGAATGGCTAGATGACAAAGTTGGCATTACTTGTTTGTTTCCATCTACTACCCTCATACATCTAATGATTTATGTGAGATATTATATAAGGATAATGCCATATCTTTTTTGGAAGAAACACAAAAAGCCCTCTTCTCTTTCACGAAAATGGATATTACCTTTTACATATTTATAAAAAAAGGATTGTGATGATAAAGTAGTTCCAGTGAACACTCGTCAACATCCAAGAATACACTTACTCAACATAGTAGCTCTAAAGTTGTGCTACTCTCTGAAATAGTTATGAAGGCCAATGTATTTTTGAAATTGGCGAGTATGATATTGCCTACTCTGAGAACAGAGGAAAGTAATTTTGTAGGGCATTTTCAAGTCAACTTTCAATAGGCCACCTATAATCAACATCTCTTTAGTTTTCCAAGTTGCATTACATTATTAGTAAGCTTGTCATGTTGGTTGAGATGTCAATAGCTAACTACAGAGGACGGTAGAATATTGTATCCAAGAGAATGTAATCTGTATACTTTTTGTATGCATGAAATTTTTTAAGGGATTTTATTCTACTTTCAATAAGATATTCTGAACTTTTGGAGTGCGAGCATGACTTAAATTAGGTGTATTTTCTATTATAAGTCCTAGGAGGATGTTTCACATCTTTTCATATTCTGCCCTATGTTTGTGGAGGTTTTGAGTAGCCTAATGTAACATGTTCAAGTTCTTAAGCACCTTTGATTCATTGGATTCCTTATTCAAGTGCTGGTTTAATCGAAAAAGTAGATATAAAGCATTACCTTTATTTATAGTATGGGATAGGTGAAAGGCTCGAAATCTTGAAATATTTGAAAATAAACCTCCAATTGTCCATAATATTTGTTCACAATCATTAGTATTATTATGTGAGAGGGCTCTCCCCAAGTGGATTGTTCAACAGGCTCTGCGGGCTGATTGCACTACAGGCAAGGTGACCCAATCCACCTTCGATGTCACAACCTGCCATGTTGCAAAACCCCTTTCCAATGCAAGGCTATGTAGCCACTCTAGGATCCACTTATTCTAGTCAAACTGTTACTCCCACAGTCATGCCTCATGGGACCTTTTAGATCCTTTACATGAATGAAGTGGATGTTCATCTCCAAACCCAAAACCTTCTGTACGACATACCTCCTGTTTATTATTCATATGACAATTAAGGATTCTTCCTGTATTTAAAATGAGAAATTTGGAAGAATATTTAAATATTTGAGGTATCTTCACAGTCAATTTGTTAGGTAAGAGTTTAGACAAAAGCTTCATTGCCTTTGGAGCTTCTTTGTCACTCCCTACCTCCCAAAGTTATGCTGCAATTATTTATTATGTCTTTGCCTCCCAAAGTTATGTTACCTTTTTTCGTTATGCCTTTCCACTGCTTCCTTTTGTCAAGTTATATTGTTCTCCAAAGCAATTTCTCCATTTCCAATTCCTTATTTATTTATAAATATGACTTGTTGCTACAAATTTGATATTTGTCTAGCAACATAATGCAAGAGCCTATTGTTTTAATATATATATTTTGTTCAAAACAATCATCTTCACTTTTTGCTAATTTGATCAATATTTTTTGCAAAGCTGTAGAAGACAATTGCAGAAGGCAAGTTTGGTAAGCAATTGCAAATGATGGAAGAAATAATAGATGTTGACAGTTACAAATTCAAATTACAATGCATTTTGCCTGACATCATTGATAATGTCTTAAAAATAAATGGTCTTTTTAGATTAAATGCATTTTCATATACTGTAGGAGATTGTCTATTTGACTCATTCGAAATGCTTCTACATTTTTGTTATACTTCAAATGAACTACGAATTGGGTTAATAGAACATTTTCTTTTTTGCTTAAACAATAATGATGTTGAAGCAATAGAGTCATATGAGTATGAGCTAGCACCTGACTTCCTATACGAGTTACATGGAATTAATGATATTGGTACATATCTTCATAGAATGCGTGGTTCTGCATCTACAAATATAAAGGAGTCTGACCGAGGTTTATGGGGCGATACATTTTGCATACGTTGGTTAGCTAAATGGCTAGATATATCAATTGCAGTTTGGTCATTGACAAGAAAAACAAGATATTTGCTTTTTAATCAACATGAAAATACAATTCCATATTGCATTCTCTTTCATGATGCAAATCCTGTTAGTGGTCATTATGAACCATTGCTTTACCAAAAGTTTCCAATATGCATTTGCAACCAGTCTAATATCTACCTGTCATCTATTTGCAAAGATATTGAAAGCCATTGGATGCATATTGCAGATAATATGCTTTTAAATGAATTAACGATCGCAAATCAAATGACATCTAATTGTGGTGACAGTCTCTTTAATGCAATTTGCTATTTAGTGGCAACAGAATTCGATGCACAGTGTTTGCGACTTTACATTGTCCAATCTTTTTGCAATGCACTTATGCATAAGAATCGAGATGCATTACATTGTTTAGAACAATACCTAGTACTTGATGTGATACATTATGCAATGAATAACAACTGGAAACAATATCTCATAAATATGGCAATGCCATATGAGAAAGGACAGGTAGAAGGTGGACCATTCTGTTTGCAATGGATATCTGTGATGTTCAAAGTCAATATCCAGGTATGGTCCTCTGTTGCTAATAACTTTGTCAGTTACAGTTCTGCTTATTCGACATGCAATCATATTGTTAACATCATGTCATTCAGGACAGATACATCACATATTCACTACCACGCAATGATACAAAAATATGTTCATAATTCTCAACAAGTGTACATGGAAGCAAAAGAGGATTGTAATCAATTGCATCATAAGCATATACTAGGAAAACAACAATGTATATCTCAAGTACATTTTAACAATAATATTGCATTTGAGATAGCATCTCATTTAGAACAAATGCAGCCAACTAAGCATCGTAGGCTCAATTATCACAAACTAAAGCAATTCATACGTACAAAACGCAAATGCACCAATGTACATAACAATGATAACATCTTTTGTGATAATCATGTACTAGAAAACCAACAACCTAGTTCTTGCATTAGAAACTTTGGTAAGCAATTGGAAATGATGCAAGAAACAATAGATGTTGACAATGACAAATTCAAATTACAATGCATTGTGCCTGACAACATTGATTGTTTTTTACTAGAAAAACAACAATGTATATCTCAAGTACATTTTAACAATAATATTCAATTTGAGATAGCATCTCATTTAGAACAAATGCGACCAACTAAGCGTCGTAGGCTTAATTATCATAAACTGAAGCAATTCATACGTACAAAAAGCAAATGGAGTGATGTAGATAAAAATGATAACATCTTTTGTCATAAGCATGTACTCCAAAATCAACAATCTAGTCCTCGCATACATCTCAATAACAAGATTTAATTTGAAATAGCATCTTGCTTACAAAAATTGCCCAGGTGTCATAAGCTTACTTATCCCGAAATGAAGCAATTCATACGTACAAGAAGCAAATGCAATGACATATGCAAAAAAGCATCTTCTAATAAGAAGTCAAGAATGACAAGAAAGAAAGATGCAGTACAGATTTATATGGAACAAGTTGAAGACACGCCTAGGAATACATGTGCAGTTTGTACCAGATTGCATTTTGCAAAAAATATCAGATTCTTCACTATAGAGTTGCAAGAAAAGCATATGAATTTGACATTGAACAATAGGACCTTCAGCAATGAAAATATATGTGTTGCTTGCAAAAAAGCACTCAATAATGGAAAGCTTCCACAATTTGCAACACCTGAACAAATAAGACGTAACATTCCATTGCCAACTGTAAATACACTTTCAGATCTAGAAGAAAGACTTGTATCATTGAGAATTGCATTTGCACAAATCAGACAATGGGGATATAGGCGATCACAAATTGGCTTAACAGGATCAATTATCAATGTACCGGTTCATATGGACGTTGTGCAAAAAGCATTGCCACAATATCTAAGTGATAAAATGACAATTGCAGTTGCATTAAAAAGACGATTGCAATACAAAAATGCATACCAAACAGGTAAAGTATGTCCAATTATTGTCATGAAAGCATTGAACGAACTATGTTCTAGAAGTCTTTATAAAGCTGAGAACATTTGTATAAATGAGAATTGGGCCCATGTTTTACAAGAGAATAATGAATACATTGTACAAAATTCAAATAGCGACAATGAAAGTGATACAGACAGTGATGCAAATAACGAATCACCTACTGAAACATTGGTGCATGGATTAATAGAGTCACAACGCATCTACGATTTTCAAGACAAGATTATTGAAGTAGCACCTGCTGAAGGACAACGACCACTGGGATTTTCAAGGACAAATATGCAAAATAAATGAACTTTCCAACATTATTTTATGGCGATGCACGTGATGATGACATCACAAATAGGTTTAGCTACCAAAAAATTGTACAATGGGAATTGTTACAAGCAAGTGGTGACTTCTCATATCATACAACAAATTTGTTTTTCAAGACAATGCGAATAATAATTGATAAAGTGATTTCTTGCATATGGGTATGAATAAGAAAAGGACAACTAAAAGGCAGGAAAATATTAGCAAAAGATGTCAAGTATCGAGCAAATTTGGAAAAGTTATTGAAATATGATATTGGATACATAGATTTCAAAAACATTCGCATATCTTCTGATCATTTGGAACAGATTAAGAAAAACATATTTGCAATGATACGACAATTGGGACCTCCAACTTTCTTTGTGACATTTACAAGTGCAGAACATCGATGGAAACCATTAGTAGATACACTGGTCACATTGTTTAGAAATAAAGCAAGTAAAAATGCTATTGATATATTAGAAGATGATGACATTGACTACCTTATAAGAAAATATCCAGTCACATGTAGCCAGTACTATAGACATAGAATTAATGCTGTAAAGCGAATGATATGTCAAGATACTACATTCTTTGGAAAAATATCTGATTACTATTTCGTAACAGAATTTCAAAATAGAGGAACTGAACATGAACATGGACTATTATGGATAGAGAATGCTCCAATATATGGAAAACAAAGCAATTCAGAAATTGAGAAGTTTCTTGACAATTACATAACTTGTAATACAGATCATTTGGAGCCAGATGTTGCTAAATTGCATAAACATCACCATACAAGAAGTTGTAAGAAGCGAAAAAATTCAAACTGCAGATACAACTTCCCCATGCCACCAATGAAATCAACAATGATCATCGAGCCAACCAATGCACAAAATAAAAAAATCGTCGAGAAATCAATATCACTTTTGGCATTCTTGGAGCAAACAGACTACAATGATTCAATAACCCATGACAATTTCCTCCTGGAAATAGGACTAACAGAAAGTGAGTACATAGAACTATTACAACATACAGTAAAGCAACCAACAATTTTCCTGAAACGAAAACCTTCTCACATTTGGAATAACAGTTTTGCAAAGGCTATGCCTACTTTATGGAATGCAAATACAGATGCACAATTTGTGCTAAATGCATATGCCGCAGCATCATATTGTAGTTCATATATGACCAAAATTGACAAGTCTATGACAAATGCATTTAGAAGAATACGCAAAGAGCATCAGAAAAATGAAATTGATGCTATGCAAATGATTCGTAAACTCGGAAATACATTACTCAATCTGCAACAAATGTCAGCTCAACAAGCAGTGCATATAGCACTTTCATTGCCATTGAGTTGTAGTTCAAGGGAATGTATATTCATAAACACATCTCCAGTTGATGAACGCACATTTATGCTTAAACCGCCTATTCTTTTGAAACAAGAACCTGATGATTCAGAAGATGTTATGTGCCATTCCATTATTGACTACTAAATTGGACGCTCAAGTTCCATTAGCAAAATCTGCCTTGCAGAATTTGTATCAAATTACAGGAAAGATGGCACACCCATATCTAAAAGGAAAAAACCAAATGTTATACGATTTGTCAAATATAACAAGCACAATGATATTGAAAACTTCTGTTGAGAGAAATTATTATTATATATGCCATTTGAAAATTCTGAAAATACATTGAAACAAGAATTGCCTACGTGGCTCTCTGCATATACATTACATGAAAAAACAATTCAAGCCAATGAAGCCAAATTTACATATAACATCAATCCAAAATGGGGTGATTTAGAGACTGCAACAAATGAGCAAATTAGTTCTTTGAATACTAACCAAATGAATATGCGAAACCAAGAGAACAGTTTCCATTATGAAGAATATGATTTGCAATCGGACTTGCAATTTCCAAAACAGTTTGAAATGAAGAAAAAAATCAATCTTGGATTTCAAATTACTGCCCATCCATTTTTAATGGAGAACAATGAGTATTACAAACTTAGAAGAATGTTGAACAAAGAGCAACAAGCAATTGTAAAAGACGTTGCAATTAAAAAGAAAAAAAACCCCAAGGAACCAATTTACCTTTTTATTACAGGTGGAGCAGGCGTAGGTAAAACATTCACAGCGAAAGCAATTTTCCAAATGCTTATACGAATTTATGATTCACAAAACACAACTGATCCTATGAAACCAAAAGGTCTAATATTAGCATACACAGGAAAGGCTGCATATAATGCAGGTGGAACAACAATCCATTCTGCATTGCTAATGCCTTTTAACAAGTCTCATCTGTTCCCACTCAGCAAAGAAGTATTGGACAACTTATCAAAGCTATATCAAGAATTGCAGCTAGCTTTGATAGATGAGGTATCGATGATCGGTAGTCGGTTCTTATATTCTATTGACAATAGATTCAGAAACATAAAACATGTCCAAACCAAATACTTTGGCAACATTGACATCATATTTTGTGGTGATTTCTATCAAGCACAACCTATTCAAGACTCTCTTATTTTTGAGCAACCAAGAATCAACAATCAAACAATAACACATGATTTCTGGAAGGATAATGTCAAGTGCTTCCAATTGCATATGACTATACGACAAACAAATGAGAGATTCATATCAGTTTTAAATAGAATGCGAACAAATTGTCAAACATCTAATGATATAACATATATGAATACAAGTTGCATGTGCCCTGTACCAAATGATCCAACATTTCCCTATTTATTTTACAAAAACAAAGATGTTGCAATGCATAACAAGAAAATGTTAATGCTCATGCCTGGCAAAGAAATTTTAATTAATGCAATTGATGAAAATGAGGAGAATAACGGCAATTTCCCAACACATCAACATACAGCTACTTTGCCTTCGCAACTTCTGATAAAGTTGAACATGTTAGTTGAAATGTATGCTTGCAATTATGATGCACCAGATGGGCTAGTAAATGGTGCAGATGGAATAGTTAAATCATATACCCATACAGATAAGGTCGATGTTCTATGGATTAAGTTCCACGACCCTAATATTGGTCATCGACAATCTAGAAAACTGGCTCATTTGTATACTTCAGACATAGCACATAATTGGACACCAATACTGCGAATATCAAAAGCAATGCCTATCACATCAAATATGGCCCAGTTGAAAATACAGAAACAATTTCCAATTCAGCTTGCATGTGCACGCACAATACATAGATCACAAGGCTTAACCTTGGATAGGCTTGCATTCGACCCTACTGGAGTACAAGTGCATGGCCTAGTATACACAGCACTATCACGTGTCAGAAACATACAATCATTGTATTTGCTTAATCCTCTTAAAGACAATAATTTTAAGGTGAAGCAAAAAGTAAATTGTGAAATGCAACGTTTGCAAACCACTACAAAATGGCAATTAGAATATGACTATTCATCAATACAATCATTGCGATCCATCTTTATTCTTTCATTGAACACTCGTAATCTTCATGCACATCTTACTGACATATGCAATGATTATGACACAATGCAATCTGATATCTTATGCTTACAAGAAACACATATGTCATTGTGTATGCAAAATGAATATTTCAAAAATTCCAATTGCATCTCAAGTTGCATTAAGCATGGAGTAATGATATTGATAAAGAAAAATATCATTATCCTTGAACATACCCAATTTGAAGAGCAACTTGTAGAAGCATTGCTCGCAAAAATAAAAGTTCACGGATTACAAATTGCAGTGCTCAATATATATGCATCGCCACATGCAAATGTAAACAATATTTTGAATGTCATTGCAAAAGCTTTATGCCACTTAGATCTAAACAATATCATAGTTATATTAGGGGACTTCAATATTGATATGCTACATTGCAATCAAAAAACAAAGCAGCTAGAAACCTACATGGAAAACTACAATCTTCATTTCCTTATTGACAAAACTAATACCATGCATAAATCATTCATTGACCATGTTTGGGCAAATCTAGCTAATATAAAATATAGAATTTTCATATTGGATACATATTGGTCTGATCATGATACAATATCTCTTGTCCTTGAGCTATGATATACACATGAAACAGTTTACAAAATTGCAAATTTTGACATTTTTGCAATACCTCATTGTTTTTACCATTTCTATTTTACTAAAGCATATTACAATATTCTTTTTGTACTAAACCAAATAATAACATTATACATACTATGCATTCTATCGTACATTTACAATCCTATCATAAATTTCCAGATATTACCTCATCTATTTATGAATGCAGATTGTACCATTAAAACCTTTTTCAATTGAACAAAACGACCAAGAGAAAAGAACAACAACATGGAACATAAACAAATAGAGTATATTCTTCTTGCCTTTCCTTTCCTATGGATCTTATGTTCTTTTTCACTTTTTACTTTTATATGTTCTTTTAATTTGCACTAAATATATCTTACTATTCTATAACATAGCATAAATCTTGAAAGAGGAAAAGAAACAATTGAAGAAATAGAATGCATAACCCAATTAGAAAGGGCAAGCCAACCGCTTGTTTTGCAAAGGTATGTCTATGAAAACTATACAAATATGCTAATTTGTATTTAGAATATTAATGTTTACTATATATGCATTCTATTTTTACATATGTATGGTTTTATGGTTTTAATGTTCTTGTTCACTTTTTAGTTCTATATGCTCTTTCAAATTGAACTAAATATATGTTGCTATTCTATAATATAGCATAAATTCTGAAAAAGGAAAAGAAACAATTGAAGAAATAGAGGGCATAACTCAAATAGAAAAGGCAAGCCAACCGCTTGTTTTGAAAAGGTATGTTTATGACAACTATACAAATATGTTATTTTCTATTTAGAATATTAATGTTTATTATATATACATTCTCTTTTTACATATGTATATTTAAATCTATATAAATTAGAAAATGTTGGACGAGTGGAGAAAGCACTTGTAGTAAGTCCCCCCAGACAATGCAGCAAGAAGACATGTACAGGTTAGATATCATAATTTGTTTATTAATTGCTTATCACAAAATACATGTGATAATATCCACATCATATTGAAATGTGCATTTACTTGTGTTAGTCCAACTGAAACAATGACAACAAAACTTGATTCAACAAATGTACAAAATGATACATCAAAAAGGTATGCATATGAAACACAACATTGTAATCTATTTATACTTATTCAGTTTTTAGGAGAAACATAGCATCATAGAAATGTTTATAGCAGTATCTAACTAAGAAATTTTTATAGGCAAAAACAGATATTGCCAATTAAAGTATCAATTGAAGATCTCAATAGTCGTAGAATTGGGCAGCGATTTGTTAGAGACATAATGGTTGTCTATACTGCATTCCTTGATAAAGCAAACAAATCACGTCAAATATTACGAGCTGATTTGACAGATGCTCAAGGAATGATGACTATAACGTTAACTGTACCTGCACATTTAGTGGAGCGACATGAACAGAAAATTTTGCAAGGAAATAGCATCTCAATTACAAATTTCAAGATATTGCCTAAAACTGTTTATGATCGCAGTGATTGTGACAAAATAATTTTGCTTAATGAATCAAGTATCATAGAAACTGTACCTGAAGTTTGCAAAGAATATCGCTTCATTCCCAATACAACCATTAGGCAATTTGCAAACAAAAAAGAAATGTACCCAATTGGCACAATCGCTGCAGCCGTTACACTTGCGAAACGGGTTGGATTGCATTACATACTCCATATCAAAGATGGAGATTCTGAAAATGACAACGCAACTGTATGTATTTGCATGTTACTTATTCCTAATTTTCAGTAGATAACATGCATCACTTCAATATATAGTTATTGTAATTTGTCTATAGTTATTGTAATTTGTCTCTTGCACTTGCAATTTTTCAACACATACGAACAATGTAGTTGCATATTGCTTTGTACTTGCATATTACTTTTCGTATTTTTCAATGGATAACAATTTCTCTCTTGCAGTTGCAATTGTTTGACACGTATGAACAATTTTTCCTTTCAATGGAAAAACAACTGCAGAAAGGAGACTTCCCCCTCATCCTTTTCAAAAATTTAACAAAAAAGGTAAACACAAAAGAAACAATATTCAGAGCATCAAAGTCAACGTTCATGACTGAACTTAACACAGATGCAGTAAACAATCTCAAAAAACTAACTACATCTACCTATGCTGTAAGTATAACAATAATGGTGTTTTTACTAGCTTTGCATTTCCCATGTAGTAATGTAGATTAACGTTTGAATATTTTATAAACAGGTCGAAGGTATTATGATGGCAACAAATCCATATTCAACTCCTTTCGAACCTGTTTGTGCAATTTGTAACTCCCCAGTCAATTCATCCATAGCGATAACCAATGGGACAATTTTCTGTTCACAATGCAATGATAATTGCCCTTTCATCTACAAGCATTGTATAAATGCTGTAATAGAATCCATTACAAATAACTTTGTACAGTGCATTATCAGGCAACCCTTATTACATGACTTACTTCCTGATTTAAAAGCAATGTCATATGAGGCATATTTGCAACAGAAAGCTACCACTGTATACTGTTAAGTGACTTCAAAATTCACAGCGAGTTCACACTCAATGAAGATAGTGAACTATTACATGTCGGCTAACAAATGGAAGGTACATCAACATATGCCTTAACATCTTTTGTTTCAAATATGTCCTCTCTTCAATCCACAATGTTATCATTTTATTATAACTAACTATTTGTTATACAGATTACAAAATCCAGGAACATGGCAGCCTTCATGTATACAACAAATGCAAAAGTGATACGAATATGTTTCTTCACAGCAAATGCAAAAGTGATACGAAAATGTTTCTTCAGATTATGGTCTTAATGTAATAGAACTATTTAACTTGCAATTTTCACTCATTTACCAAGAAAATGTACTTTCAATATTTGAAATTCCATTGCTACTTCAAACCAATTTTTACATATTTATTTCAGTTTTCTACCTTGTTAAGTTATGATGATTGAGGGTTTATTTCATTAAAAATATTATTGACTATGAGTGACCATGGTTGACAATTGTTGTCCACATTTAACAATAGTTGACTATGATAGATTAGGTTCACCATGGTTGACTATGGTTGATTATGGATGACCATGGATAACCATGTTTAACTATGCTGACAATGGTTGACCATGTATTGGCATGGTTTAGTTTATTGAGTATAGTTAACTATAGTTTATGACGTTTGGCCATGGTTGACAATGGATGACAATGGTTTAATAACCATGTTTGAATATGTTTACAATACATACAATGTTTACCAAGCAAACAGTGGTTGAGCGTAGTTTAACCACATCTGGCCTTGTTCAACATTTTTGTTTATATTGACCATGTTTGACCATGCAAGCAATGGTTCAACTTAATTTGTAAGTGGTACATATTAAATAGAAACATGTATTTATGTTTTCAGTGTTTTACCTCGTTCACGTTGAAAAGGAAATACTTATTTATGCATTTCAGTGTTTAACTTGGTTCACGTTGAGGCTGAAATATTTATGGAAATTGAATTTATATTAGTTATTAAACTGAAATATTTATTTTTTACAAGGATAAAAAACGTGAAAAAATGAGAAAATGAACATTATCCTAAATAATTATACAACAATGGTGCATAATAATATGTTCCACTCAAACATTAGTGGTGTTGTGTTTATGATGGTTTCTCTACACTACTCTTCTTAATTTTACATATCTATTTTATCATGAATATGATGGTTTCTCTTTTTGTTATGTTTATGACGGTTTCTCGACACTATTCATCTTATCTTTACATATCTTTTTTTATCTTAAACTCTATTCATGCAATATTTATTTTCATAAATAATTGATTCTTGTTATGTAATCAGAGGTTCAAGTGAAGCCAATAAAGAGTTTCGTAAAAGTTTCAAAAAAAATAACAAATAATAAAAGAAACCATTTAATATTAGATGGATAATTAAGGATTTTGTTAACATTGGTTTAAATTATGCTTTTGATGATATTTAATTTAATTTCTTAACATGTTGCAAGTTATTTGGTCCAAGTTATATTTTAGAATAAAGGTGGTGTTAAAGAAATAAAATATTTTTTATTGAAAATATAATCATTTTAACTTTTACTTATATAACATTTAATTTTTTTAAGAATTCAGTTTTATTCCACCCTTTGTTTGTTTGTTTATATTTTAGAATAAAGAAGGTGTTAAAGAAATAAAATATTTTTTATTGAAAATATAATCACATATTTAATGTGTAGGGTTTTAACTTTTACTTATACAACATTTAATTTTTTTAAGAATTCAGTTTTATAAGGCATTTTCATGTTCTAAATTTAGTATGCATAAGAGAATGTAGACTACTTCAAAGTTCAAAGCTCATATGAAAGGATAACACTTTCAAAATAACTCACACTTAAGATTGTTGAAAAATCAAACTACATTTGAAAAACATTTGTATTTATATTATGCAATGCTTGAATTTACATTCAAAATGACACCACCTCCTCCCCCGCCCCCAACAATGGGTTCATATCCCACTTTGTGAAATGTTTTGCTCTTCATGAGCCAATTGTTGTTGGGGCTAAGAGTACTACTGAATAAAATATAGTTCATACCTTGTTCAACTAAAAGTCTTGAACTACACCAATAGTTTCCCGTATTGGTAAAAATATGACAGGAATTCAAAATATGTATAATTATAGTTATTAAAAAATTAAATATAGTAACGAAGGCACAAAGGAATGGAATAATTGTACGTATTAAATTTTATGTGAAGTAAGCCATATTTTGATGTTGGAAAATGAGAGGAAATAATATTATAGAACTATACACATATATTTATGTATCTAAATAAATAAGAGTATACAATTGACATCGTTATAAAGATACGAAAATAAAATAGTTATTAAGTAAATAAACTAACTAATTGTAAGTGTTAGGAGGAGACATTAATGGTAGCGAAGAGCTTTGTAGTAAAATTAAATAAAAAGAAAAAAAAAATGTCTTGAAATTAGATAAGAGTATTGCAATGTTGCAATGGAGACATTACATATGGTATCAGAGTGGTAGGTTCAATATTGAGGCCTATGGGCCAACCTATAGCTAGAAAATAAGAATGAGCACTAGCTAGATCAGATTTAGGTGTGAAAAAGATTGGAATACTGGAACTAACTAGTAGTAAACCAATTCATAAGAAGGTTGAGGAAGAGAGATATTAGTAACATAATATTTTCTAGAGTTATAGCTAGGATATGAGTTGTATTAAGGTCTGAATAACAAAATAGAATAAAAACCAATTACATTAAAAGCTCGAGTGTATATGTATATTCGAAAAGACCCCTAGTAAGGTGAGATGCAATACAGAAAGTTAAATTAACAAAAGACACCGTAATAAAACACTACTCAATTAAATAGATTTAAAGAAATTGGACGAGACTAGTAGAAAAGAGAATGTGGTGGTGATATCTATATAGAGTAGTTATACCAAAAAAAAAAAACAAAAACATGCTACTAGTATATATGTACCTGCTTAGATCTAAAAAGAATGAAATATCAATATATAGTAGATGAGATATGTAATGAGTGTACTAAGATTGTCCAGTGTTAAGTACTAAAAATTCAATATTATTACCCCATAGCCCTTTTAAGCTTGTAGCTGACGTGAATAAAGTATAATAACAGAAGAAGTGATTCCATCCTTTGTTCTAAATGGAAAGATAATACAAAGAGAAATTAAATAAAGTTGTTATAGGAAGTTCAAGGGAGGTATAACATACTCTAATAAAGAAGTAAAACATACATGTAAATATTTCTGTAGCATCGAACTACTACCTAAGAATGTTGTACAAGAGGAAACACCGATGCAGAATAGGCACTCATTAAATAAAATCAAATAAGGAAGGTGTAAAGATTGAATGTTTAAGTATTTACTTGGTGGTGAATCTTATATTATAGTATACATATAGAAAAATGCAAAAATTGTCAATCTTATATTCAAGCATATACATGTAGTAATCTAGCTCTCTAAAAATAAAAGTAGTAACATTTAAATTATGTTTAATTGTGTAAGGATAGAATTAAGAAGATAATGCCGAAGAAATGCAACAAAGAAACTAAAGAACTACCATGTATTTAAAATTGTATCGAAAGTAAAGATGTAGAACTGCACGTACTCATGGTGTGTACTACTAAAATGTACTTTCAATATTTGAAATTCCATTGCTACTTCAAACCAATTTTTACATATTTATTTCAGTTTTTTACCTTGTTCACGTTCAAATAGAAACATGTATTTATGTTTTCAGTGTTTTACCTCGTTCACGTTGAAGAGGAAATATTTATTTATGCATTTCAGTGTTTAACTTGGTTTACGTTGAAGCTCAAATATTTATGGAAATTGAATTTTCATTAGTTATCAAGCTGAAATATTTATTTTTTACAAGGATACAAAACGTGAAAACGAGTCGGCTTATGAGAAAAAGAACATTATCCTAAATAATTATACAACAATGGTGCATAATAATACGTTCCACTCAAACATTAGTGGTAAAGAGTAATGTTCAAAATTAAATATAGTTCATACCTTGTTCAACTAAAAGTCTTGAACTACACCAATAGTTTCCCGTATTGGTAAAAATATGATAGGAATTCAAAATATGTATAATTATAGTTATTAAAAAATTAAATATAGTAACTTTAGTCCTTTTACATCTAGATTAAACATATTACTATATTTTGAGTTTGAAATTGATAGATTATTTTACTTTTTAATGTTGATTTCAGTTTAAAAGATTATATGTATTTTTAAAATTAAACCAATTGTCAAACCATTGATCGCCTTATTTTCATTAAATTCTAAAATATTTTTAAAATTTACAAAGCTATCGTATAAAGATATAGATTAATCAAGCAAATCATTTCTTAGTTGTTTAAATAGAACTTCACATATTACATAGACTTAACCATAAATATCTATTTATGAAATTTTGATGTAAAATTGGAAAATTCCACTGACATTAATAAATTGCACATTTAAAAATTTATTTTAATATTTTGTTTTTAAAAAAATACACTCTTATAAATTATTCAATAATTTCTAATTAAATAGTTTTGTGTGATTGTACCCTTCGAACATGAATATTTCTTTCAGAGTGAAACATGGTGGATAAACAAATACCCATATATGAAATAGACGAGTTATATAATACCTGTCATGCTGCATGTCGTTCGAATACTAAAGCGCTTATCCAATAGAACATACCTCAGAGTACCAGAGGAACCTATATCTATATATATATATATATATATATATATATATATACATCATTGTCTCAATGGAGCACATCATGTTGCATATTGTTCGGAATAGAATAGAGATATCAACCAGTGAAAAGGGTGATCCCAGAGTAATAGGTAGTTAATCCAAGAGTAATAGGTAGTTAATTATCTGGTAGGAAAAATGAGTTCGGATGACGCTCCATGTCAAAAGAAGCTCAAATGAAGCTCAAACGTGGAGCCATGAAAGGAGGGCTCAGCACCGCAGAGGTTTGTATTGTATTTGGTATTATTTTACCTATGTTTCTGTCTTTTCAATAAGCAACCCTACGCTTATATAATAGAAATACACCCTGTGACTGCAAAAGGAAAAGGAAAAGGAAAAATTGCACCCTTCATAAGCTCTGTTTCAGCTAATCAGTAGGTCTAACTAAAACAAAATCCATAGATTTCGAATAACACCCAATTGCATATCAAATTCCGCACGTCACCGTCGATTTGACAGCTCTAGGTGAACTATTTCAATTCCATTTCAAATCCCATTTCAAATTGGACAGTATACAATCCATTTGTGTTGTCCTTGCACAGTATACAATCCATTTGTGTTGTCACGATTCTAGATATGACATTCTATTTATTTTAAATTTTCATTTGCAATTAAAACGAAAACTATTCTATATTCAATATGACCTAAAAATTTTATTTACAATTAAAAAAAATTATTCTATATTCAATATGACCTCATATATGATAAAAATTAAGCTTGTTTAGGAAAATAATTAATTATTAACTAACTGAGATCATAAAAAATGGTATTTTTGGTTTTTATAATTATTTATTTCAGGAATCAAATATGATGTAAAAATCAGAAATATTTTTTTTCTTCGGAAAATGCAAATATTAACATATTTCTTTCCATCATAAAGAAATAAAATTACTAACTTTTATATTAAAAATAGTTTTTTATATGAACCTTATAATCTACAAAGTAGAAAATAACATGAATACAAATACAACTTTATTATTATTTTTGAAAATGTTTTTTACATTTTCTAGATTGGGGAAGGTGTAAATATATCACGATTCTAGATATGACATTCTATTTATTTTAAATTTTCATTTGCAATTAAAACGAAAACTATTCTATATTCAATATGGCCTAAAATTTTTATTTACAATTAAAAAAAATTATTCTATATTCATATGACCTCATATATGATAAAAATTAAGCTTGTTTAGGAAAATAATTAATTATTAACTAACTGAGATCATAAAAAATGGTATTTTTGGTTTTTATAATTATTTATTTCAGGAATCAAATATGATGTAAAAATCAGAAATACTTTTTTTTTCTTCGGAAAATGCAAATATTAACATATTTCTTTCCATCATAAAGAAATAAAATTACTAAGTTTTATATTAAAAATAATTTTTTATATGAACCTTATAATCTACAAAGTAGAAAATAATATGAATACAAATACAACTTTATTATTATTTTTGAAAATGTTTTTTCAAAACATATGTGCTCTGATGTCTATAGATGTCTATGGATATGGGTGAACAATTTCAGATTGTCGCACCCTGGCAAAACTGAAGAAGTTGTGCTGAAAATTCTCAGATAACAACTTTATATATTGCAGATGGATTCACAACAAAAGAACATCGAAGCTAAAAGCGCAGTTACGATATTTTAGTGAATGAGTTTTTCATATTTGCATTATGCCACTGCACTGCACCGAGACTTCCCTTAAAGCTTAACACGGCTATCTCAAGAGTTCACACAACTCTCTCTCACAGAAGAGCCTTAATCTCTCAACACCCAACTAACGAATCTCTCATAGAAGAGCCTTAAGATCTCAGCTCTCAACCAGGCAGCACTTGAACTTGGCTCCGATACCAAATCACAGATCATGCACTAAAACACGAAACTCAGAAAACTTACCTTCATTCGATGGTAAATAGGTATTTATACCCAACAAAGAAACTTCTGGAGTTCGGTGGGGCTGTAGCTTCTCGAGGAAGCTTATTAATTTGTTAATGCTCCGCCAAATTCTAAAAGCTACCTGCTGAATTCTCTAAAAGTATCCAGCTACTGCATTAATGGCAATGGTTGGAATTACCATTCTTTTCCAACAAGAAGTTCAAACTCCTTGCAACATAACTGAAAAACATGGCTCACAATAAAGCGCTGTAGGCTCCACGCCATGAACATTGATTTCATTTTCCTTGCCGTGTCACTTTCGCAGTGCTGCCTGCCCGTAGGCGATGGCAACCAATATATGGATAGTTGTATGGCTGTAGGCTATTGCAACCAAAATATATATATATGGAGTGAGACTATCAATCTAATTTAACCAAATATATTATCTAATCAAGTACGTGGAACGCAGTAATATATCTCATCCGTCTCATTTAACCAAATAGAGACCAAATACATTATCTGACGAGTGGCATATGCTACCGTATAAAGTGATAACTCCATTTTGGGCCACCATAAAGCCATAGATTCAGAGTCACCCAAGATTCCATTATCATTCTTCTTGTTCCGTAATATTGCATGACGTGTAATAAGTACTTTAGCTACGTTGTGCAGTTAATAAAAAGGAAGGTTCAGAAAGAACGGCCATTAATGGGAAAGGTGTCGAACGCAATTTCATGTGATTAGGTTCCTTTCTCAAAAAGTTGTTTAATACAACATCATCCGCACAGTTTTCCTTACAAAAATTCAATTCATTCACACTGCATGGTTGTAAGTTTTGCTTTTGAGTAGCTCCGGCTTCTTTGATTTGTTTTTGGCACCTAACACTTGTCTGTCCTGAGCTCAAAAAAGTGCCTTTCAGTACGGAAAAAGGAACGCCATCTCTTTTCACCGATGGCTAAACACTATGCACTAATTTGTAAGATTAATCAGTTTCTTATTACTGTAGTGCGTGCTTTTCAGCACATAGGAAAATTCCATGAGTTTTGAGTAAATAAGATGCATAAACGTTATGCATCAAACTGCAGATTAATCAAATTTTATTTCTATATACACAGATCTAATGACTCATGCAGTAATGTACGCTATTCAGTGAATAAGATGAAAAATAATGCCAAACTTAACGTCCATTGGAGTGTGGAATAAGGCTGTTAAGTAATGTGTCTCAATAGGGGTTATGAATATAACGACTAATATATTATTTAAACTTGATGGGATGGGAAATTGGAGCTTTTCTACTGGAGATTAATCCAGAATTAATAATTTGGAATAGTATTTTTGAATCAATATTCAAGATAGAAATATCCCCATTTTGTTACGTGGAATTTGAATAATATTTTTTGAATCAATATCCAAGATAGAAATATCCTCATTTTGTTACATGCAATCTGTTCTGATTTATACCGTAATTGTAGACAATTATCATAGTTTTTGACATAATACACACTGTTTGTACTAAGTGCTTGATTTGGTGCCCTCACAAACCGAAAAAACATCTAACTAAGCATCATTTATAACGATATTAATTTTATTTAAGAAATAAATAAATCCACATTCCCCATCCCATTTGGCTTTTAGGAGAATACATTAATTTTTTAAAAACGTCTATAATTGATCGCAAAATACAGTAAATCTTAGACAGTTATCATAATTTTTGACATAATACACACTGTTTGTACTGAGTGCTTGAATTGGGACGCAGCAGTTGAAAATTATACAAAATGCATTGACGCCACTCACCTTCAGCTCAAGGAGAGCGTGTTGAATGACCATCAGAATATCAGTACCAGTCTTCTGCACGCCGCTTTCACAGAGGTGATTTATCACAAAGGTGATTTATCATTAATTTCCGGCAGCACTATAACACTTCAGGAAATTAAAAGAAGAAAGATCAAGAAATCAAATACCTGTTGAAACTGCTTCACAGGGGTGAAGCTCTGAAGCATCTGGGCACCTGCATCTATCAAGTGGGATCCCACAATGTGTGGCTTCCCTGGCACATCTTCTGGGGTTGAAGCTATGTAACCAGAAGGTGGTCTCTCGCTGGATGTCATGTTGATGGCTTCGGTATAGATCAAAAGAACTCACCAGAGTTAGGAACGAGTACACAGAGGTGAAAGGCTCCTCGCAGGGTTTTCTGCTTGTGATATAAGCTTTGACAGGGTTCCATACGCTGTGTAAGCTTGGGTGGTAAACACAGGCTCTGACAGGTGGTCAACATGCAAATATCTCTATGAACAAATGTCTAAATTAGGTGTTGGCTTAACGTGGAACAGGCCCAGAAAGAACTTAGAATAAGATTATATTGCAAACTTTGGATAATACAACTCATTCTTTAAAAAGCTTAGATATTTCTTAAAAAAATATATACTTATCTTCCAAAAACCTTTGAATAATAGACTTCTTCAGAAAAGTATACAAAGAATGCAACACCTAATAATAGACTTATTCATAAAAATATAAAAAGAATACAACAGTTTTGATAAATAAGTACAATTATATGTTTAATCATTCACAAACAAAATTCAGCGAGAATAAGTGACAACTTGAAAATTCATTTCATCTCCAAAATCTTAAATAAATTAAATAATCACTTTCATATTTATTCTGAATTGGGTTTAGCGGGACTGTTTTATAGAGATATTATTATCCTATGTAGGCATATATTATTATTCCATGTAAGTATTAAGATTGCTTCAATATTTTTGCATCGGGCAACGTGAAGGCTACAATAAGACTTCAATTGTTTGCTGAACCAAAAACTTTGGGTAAAATTTTGTTGAATAAAATTGGGAGCATCAAACTTAGGTTAAAATGTGAAAACACCAAAAAAAAACCGGTCAAAGTATCAAGTAATGGTAGGTCAACGATCCATCGATCGCTATTAGTCCCAGCAGGGACTAATAATGTATTCAAATAAAAGTTATTTATTATTATGTTTATTAATTTTTGTTGGTTAGTTAATGTAAATTTGACTTTGTCAAGATATTCGTGGGTTTTTAGCGCCAGGTTTATATGAACATATAGTATTGACCCCTGGTATTCATGTGAAATACAGCATATTTAAAGGTGGAATTAAATTAGCCTAGATCCATCTTAACTTAGAATCTACTAAGCCTCAAGAGGGATCAAATCTCTTTGAGATGCAAGCCTCAAGTGGAATCAAATCTCTTGAGATACAAAGAGATTTGATCCCTCTTGTTGCTTGGTAGATCTAGAATTAAGATAGATGTATGATTGATACATAATGCATCTCTAACCACTGAAATAAAGTGTGAAAAATGCTTCACATTACAAGTTAGTAAGTAGCTTAAAATAGTGCAGAGGAGACTATATTCATGGGCTAAGTTTTAAGTACTGCGCATTCCATGTAACCAGTGACCTTTTACAATCTAACCAGTGACTTTCTGAGTTTGGTAATTTAAAATCCGTGGCGTTGCAAAATACAGCCACGGTCGGGAGGCTAACGGGAAAGCCGAGAATGTCATCCTAATCGCTACACGTAATAGAAAGAAGAGGAAAAGATAAGTCGTAAAAGATTAGTTGTATTGTCATTGCAGACAGTAGAAGGGATGATTATTGTATTAATCTTATGTAATTCTTTCAATTAACGTATTTGTAATTTCTTTGTCGAGTCTGTTTAATTGTGATTCGAAAGCATGACCTATCGTAAATGATTGTCCAAATTCTTTGTTGGAGGACAATTGAATGTTCCAAATAATAGGTGATATTTAATAGGATAAATCCCAATTTAAATAAAATCAAGGGAAAATTTAGTTTGTAATTTGAAAAAAATTAGGGAAAATTTATAATATTTGAAATTATATGTTATCACTTATTTGTGTTTTCCAATTACATAATTATTTTTTAATATACAAATTTTGAATTTTTTAATATTTTTATTTAATTAGAAATATATTTGAATTTGATTTTTATTGTTAATTTCAATAACAAAGGTAATATTTGGTTTTTTGGTAACAAAATCATTGTACAACTAAATATCTTATATTTTTAACAAAACTAGTTTCAGCTTGAAATTCTAACATAATTACTAAAGGGAAATTTACTTATTCATTTAAAAATTTATTCAAGACACTAAATTATTCACTGCAGGTCAAACTTTGTAAGACAATCCATATATATAACAAACTGTGTTTCCTAATATTAAAACGACCACACACAACATCTACACATGTAAGAGTGGTCTATGTAATAGGTAAATTGAAAAAGGGGTAACATTTATACTTTTTTTCCTTTTTTCATATGTTACATCCATACTTTAAATTAAAGAATGGAGGTAACATATGAAAAAAATAAAAGAGAGAGGAACACATGTTACATCCATTTATATTTTACCTATTACATAACCACTCTTACATCTAGATGCTAGTGGTCATTTTCATATATGGCAATAAAGTTGGTTATATATTTAGACTGATTTGTAAGTTTCACATGTATTGAACCATTCAGTGACTTACATAAGTTTCTAAATGGTTAGTCGGGTTTGTGTTTCGTAATTTCAATTTGTTGTTCAGTTTAAAAAGAAAGTCCAAATATATATTTAATTATATAGAAAGTTTAAATGATGGATATCATCCATGTTTAATAATTTTATAATTTGTTACCCCATAAGTATATCTATGAATAAGCTTGCAAGAATTTTAATTCGGGTTGCGATTTTACTTTAGGCTAATATTCTTAGTGGTATATCAAAACGAAAGGTTCAAATTCATTTGAAACCTAATTTGGATTAGTATTCCTGTAACATTTTTTAAAAATATATATATGAATTCTAGATGACAAGCCAACATCTATGTGTTCCAATTTACTTATGTAATGTCATTTTCTTTTCATCAATTAGAGTTGGATAATTAACTCCTACTCGCATATTCATGGAGATTCCTCATCATAAATAGTAGTGTGCATATTAAATGAGATTCCTAATCACAAACTTAATTATGCTATAAGGAGTTCCCCTCTAAAAAGAACATCATTCTTGTCCACCTGTCATCACCATGCCCTGTTAGATTATATGTTAGATGATTGGAAGATGTTTAGTTGTTCGATCATGCGATGGTAGTTTGGAAAGAAGAGTTATTAAACCCTAACCCTGCTACACCCAAACTTCCATACCTCCCAAATGATTTTGACTTCGCTTCTCTGATTGGAGGCAACAGGGGCTCCTAACCCCCTTACACGCAGAAGTTCCATCCCTCTCGAACCTTTTCAACTTCGATTTGTTGATTGCAGGCATTAGGGACTCCTGCAAGGAAAAAATCCAAGTCCATCACTCTCTTTGTTTACATGCACCAACTTCCTTATTTCTGTCAACAATCAACTCTCTGGTACATTTTTAGCCTTTCCATTAGTGCATAGGGTCAATAGGAGGAGACTCTTCATGGCTCCAATAGAAAATGGTGGTCATAGCCACCAAAATGGAAAGTTCCATTTTGTGCTGATACATGGTGGAGGCCATGGATCTTGGTGCTGGTACAAGCTGATCCATCTTCTGCAAAAATCTGGGCATAAACACAGTGAATCTTGAATTAATTTGTCTGTATTAATAATATGTCACTTCTCTCAAGAATTAAAAAAAAATCCTTGGGCGAATGACACCCACTTTACTGTCAATGGGAAACCTCTGTTTGTCAATGGGTTCAACTCTTACTGGTTAATGACTGTGGCAACTGATCTAACACAGAGAAATAAAGTTACCTGTGTTTTTCAACAAGGTGCAGCTCATAGGCTTAATGTTGCCAAGACATGGGCCTTTAACAATGGCCAGTACAAGGCATTGCATATTTTTCCTGGTGGATATGATGAAAAAGTATTTCGGTTTTATCCATGGGGGTTGTAAGCCTCGAGGACCTCAACCCAATTTTTTTAAAGATATTTTTCTTTTGGGTGTCTTGATCTACTCGCATTATTTGTTTTAATCTAATTTTTGGGATTGTTTTGGTTCAAGATCTGGACTTTGTAGTCTTTCAATCCAGAAAGTATGTTATAAGACTAATACTTAGTCTGCAAAACAATTATGTGAACTTTGGAGGAAATGGCCAATATTTCCAATGGGCTCGCAATGTTGGACAAAATCTCAACTATGATGATGATTTCTTCACCGATCCAACTATTAAAGCCTAATATAAGAACCATTTTAAGGTAGGGGAGTGTATAAGTCTTTGTATTTTTTCTCTTTATATGTGTACATTCCTTTTATTATGTGTATGCACATACATAGACTAATTAACATACACTAGCTACACACACACACAAAGAGCCAAATAAATCTGCATTCAACAATGCATTTTCTTGCAGACTGTGTTGACTAGAGTGAACAACATTACTGGAGTAGCCTACAAAGATGACCCTGCAATAATTTCATGGGAGCTAATGAACAAGCCTCCTTGTCGAAGTGATCCTTATGGGAGGGTTGTCCATGTTAGATATCATGTTTTTTCTTTTAATCAAAACTTGAAAATGAAAAACAGATGTAATCACATATTCAAGCGAGGATGTTAGTTTAAGGTCTTCTTTCTATTAGTGAACACTAGATCTTCTAGATTCATAGTTTGGTAGAGTTATGTTTAAACCACTTTACTTCCAATGGGAAAACTCTGTTTTTAAATGGGTTCAACTCTTAGTGGTTAATGACTTTGGCAACGGATCTAACACAAAGAAATAAAGTTACCTCTACTTTTCAACAAATTGCAACTCATACACCTAATATTGCCAGGAATTGGGCCTTCAAGGATGGCCAGTACAAGGCATTGCAAATGTTTCCTGGTGTATATGATGAACAAGTATTTCAGGTTTGTGCATGGGGGTTGTAATCCTTCAAGACCTCAACCCATTCTTTTCAAGATATTTTGCTTTTGGGTGTCTATATCTACTAGCATTGTTTGTTTTAATTTGATTTTTAGGGTTGTTTTCGTTCAAGCTTTGGACTTTGTGGTCTTTCAAGCTAGAAAGTATGGTATCAGAATAATAGTCTGGCAAAAAATTATGTGAACTTTGGAGGAAACGCCCAATATGTACAGTGGGCTCACAATGCTAGACAGAATATCTACTATGATTATGGTTTCTTCACCAATCCCACTGTTAAAGCCTATTATAAGAACCATGTTAAGGTAGTAGAGTGTACAAATGTTTGTCTCTTGTCTCTTTATATGTGTGCATTCCTTTTGTTATGTACGCTTGCATTCCTTTTGTTATGTGTATACACATACATAGGCTAATTAGCATATAGTAGCTACACACAAACACAAAGGACTAAACAAATTTGCATTCAACAATGTATTTTCTTGTAGACTGTGTTGACTAGAGTGAACAACATTACTAGAGTAGCCAACAAGGATGGCCCTACAATATTTGCATGGGTGCTCATGAATGAGCCTCGTTTTCAAAATCATCCCTCGGGGAGGACCATCTAGGTCAGATATCACCTTTTTTCTTTGAATCAAAACTAGGAAACGGAAAAGAAATGTAATAATAGATTCAAGAAAGGATGTTGGTTTAAGCTCTCATTTCTATTGTTGAAAACTAGATCTTCTAGATTCATAGTTTTTTCAGAGTTGTGTTTAGACCACATTATTGTCAATGGGAAACCTCTATTTGTCAATGAGTTTAACTCTTACAAGTTAATGACTGTGGCAAGGGATCTAACATAGAGAAATAAATTTACCTCTATTTTTCAAAAAGGTGCACCTCATATGCTTAATGTTGCTAGGACTTGGACCTTCAACGATGGCCAGTACAAGGCATTGCACATTTTTCCTAGTGTATATGATGAACAAGAATTTCAGTTTTGTGCATGGGGATTGTAAGCCTTCATGACCTCAACCCATTTTTTTCAAGAGATTTTACTTTTGGATGTTTGGATTTGCTAGTGTTGTTTGTTTTAATCTGATTTTTGGGGTTGTTTTGGTTCAGGCTTTGGAATTTGTGGTCTTTCAAGCTAGAAATTACGGTATCATAATAATATTTAGTCTAGAAAACAATTATGTGAACTTTGGAGGAAAGGCTCAATATGTATAATGGGCTTGCAATGCTCAACAAATTCTCAACTATTATGATGATTTCTTCACCAATTTCACTGTTAAAGCCTAGTATAAGAACCATGTTAAGGTAGCAGAGATTATAAATCTATGTATCTTGTCTCTTTATATGCATACACTCCTTTTGTAATGTATGCATACATTCCTTTTATTATGTGTATACACATACAAAGACTAATTAGCATACAATAGTTACACACACACACAAAGAACTAAACAGAACTGCATTCAACAATGCCTTTTCTTGTAGAGTGTGTTGACTAGAGTGAACAACATTATTGGAGTAGCCTACAAGAATGACCCTACAATTGCATGGTAGATCATGAACAGGCCTCATTGTTAAATTGATCCTTATGGGAGGACCTTCCAGGTTAGATATCACCTTTTTTATTTGAATCAGAACTGGAAAATGGAAAGCAAACGTAATCATAGATTGAAGCAAGGATGCTAGTTTAAGGTCTCATTTCTATTGTTAAACACTAGATCTTATAGATTGATAGTTTTGTAGAGTTGTTTTTAACATTTTCCTTTCTAGTGATTCATTATTTTGGTAATGATGGTAAGTGTTTTGAGTAAGCATTGTAGTGCTTTTACTTTTATGAGAAAACAGTGATGGATAGAGGAGATGGCTAGCCATGTCAAATCCATTGTCTTGGAAGGTTCTTGTGGAAAATACGAAAGAGAGATCAATCCAGGATTCTCTATGGGAACATATTTCATCACCAATAACCAAATCAGAGGAATTGATTTTGCAACAACTGATTCCTATCCTGACATATGGTAAGTCTCTATGTTTTATTCCCATGTTTATATTGTATAGGAGTGACTAAAAGCTTGAGATTGATAGTTTTTACTAATTTACATCTTTTATATTGACTTCTATCTATATTTGAGATGTTGGGTTTTACAAAAATTGATTGATTCATTGCTCGTGTTGCATTCATTCATGTAATCTTATAGGCACGCAATCCATTATTATAGTAACACATGTTCATTGCTTGATGATAATGTTTGAGTTTGCCCAAATATATTGAACTGTGATTTGAACTTTTAAAGACTTGTTGGGGTAGATGAGAAGACTCAACATTCATTTTTGTAGAGTTGGATAAAGAGCCATCTGGAAGATGGAAGCAGGATATTGAAAAAACCAGTTCTCTTTTGGAGAGTTTGGTAAATCTTACAAAGGCCCTGGATTTCACACGAGTGAGAGAGACAATTTACTTGATGTGGTTTATAAACATGTACATGCATATGCTAGATGGGGAGGAGCAGGTGGAGGGGCCATGTTTTGGTAGTTGGTGCCAGAAGGAAATAACCAATATGGAGATGGGTATGAGATTTTTTTTTCTTGAGAATCCATCCACAACAACTCTAGTTTCTAGTCAGTCTCATAAGTTGGTTGAGCTTACCCATTTATTTACGAGGATGTTTGAATATAAGAATAGGAGACAGGTCCATGTACATCGCCCATGAAATCCATAAGAGGATGAGATTGATGGTCACATTATGTAAACATTAAGGTAAATTTTTGTGTAACTACAAGTGTGTTAGGTAATAAAATCTCGAGTTGTTTGATTGATGATCTGTAAAGTCCTTAAGTCACGGTCAATGACAAGTAACATAGGTTCTATAATAATCATAACCATTCTATCAATGGTATTGACTCCATGCATGGCGAGTAACATGGGTTCTATAATAATCGTACTTGTTCCATAAGTGGTATTGACCCCATGCGCATAGAATGGCATAATAGGGCCACATATGAATGAATTTCACCCCAGGAGATGGCTATGGTAATTGTATTTTATTTGTAAAATGGAAATAGTCACCCAATGGTGTCATGTTAGTCATTTTATTGTATTTTATTTGTAAAATGGAAATAGTCACCCAATGATGTCATGTTAGTCATTTTATAAGTCATATAAGTGTATTTTTTTTTAATGAGTTATAGTTAAGGAATGATTATGGCAACTTATGATCGATACATACTTTTTGTATTGATAGTATCTGCCACGTCTCTCAACCAGAAAAAAATTATCCATTCTGGTGGTACTAAGCCCTTAAGGGTTACGGGATTAGTTTTTGGAGGCTGGATTCGAACGGGATGATACTCCAAGAGTTGTTTTTGCTAGTCTAGTGGGCCTTCCGAGCAACACTAGTGTCATGGTTGGCATGGGATAGAAGGATACATATGCTGGATACAGAGAACTGTACAACAGGGATATTGTGACCTTCAAATATCATCTCGAGTACAAAATCATTAACAATTGGGATGACATGGAGAAAATTTGGCGGCACAGGTTCAACAACAAGCTCCATGTTTCTCCTGAGGATCATACAGTTTTGATAATAGAGTCTCCTCTAAATCCCATGGAAAATAGACACAGGATGACTCAAATCATGTTTGAAGGATTTAACACACCTGCTATGTATATTACTATTAAAGTTGTGCATTGTTTTTATGCAAGTGGAAGAACTACAGGTTTGCGGCCTCTAATTCCTTGAATATTAAAGTAGGTACGTAATAAACCTCTTCGAAATTTCACATTTCAACCATTTAAAAAAGAAAAATACTAAAATAAATTTATACAAATAGTTGTATTGGTGAATGCTACGAGACTGATATGAGCTCGACAGTATCATATGCTTTATATATATATCTTTTTTTATATATATATATATCTATATATATATATATATATAAGTCCCTTATTTTGTTTATGTATTGTTCTCAATTCTGGAGATGGTGTCACTTATGTTGTTCCCATCTATGAAGGAAATTCCCTCTCCTGTGCAATCGATAGAATAGACCTTGCAGGTGAAAACATAACTAATGAGCTATGAGAGATGCTAATAGAGAGGGGGTACTCTTTTAGTACAACAACAGAATGAGAAATTGTACGAGACATAAAGGAAAAATTGGGATATGTTGCAATGGATTATGAAAAGGATATAGAACTCGAAAAAACCTCTACTGCATTAGAAAATAATTATGAGATTCTAGATGATCAAGTGATTAGAATTCTCTCCAAAAGATTTAGGTATCGAGAGGTTTTGTTCCAGCCTTCCCACATTGGAATAGAAGATCTAGGGATACATGAAACCAATTACAGCTCTATTATGAAATGTAATGAGAATATCCAAAAGGACTTGTGTGGAAACATAGTTTTGAGTGGGGGATCCACTGTCTTTCCAGAAATTTCTCATCGTATGAATAGAGAGATCTCATAGCATAAATATCTTGCTTCAGATGGCATAAAGATCTTGTTGGTTGCCTCTCCAAAGAGAAAATAGAGTGTCTGTATTGGAGGTTCCACTTTGGCTTCTCTCAACACATTCCAAGAGGTATTCCTTCCCACCATCTCCTTGGAATTAGAAATACGTCCCACCATTTTTCTAATTCAACACTTAAAATATAACGTATGGTTTAAATGATTGGAAGCGTACATCATCAAACTCAAGAAAATGGGCTTTATTTAATTTCACGTTGTTTACATTAGCATGCTTCATGCTTAGAATGAAGTATGTTATTGTCCTCATATATACCTTCCAGGTAATGTTTCAAGAAACATAGATGATAGGATGATCACAATTTTGTCATTATTTAAGAAACATACATGATAGTCTGATCACAAAGCACAAAATTCCCTTATTCTCTAACTTGTAGTTATTCTACCGAAATCCATAATTTACACTATACCTCACCTCTTTGAAACTCCTTACAAGAAGGAAACTCCTTTTTGGTAAACTCCTAAAAATAATTATCTAAGAAAAATTTCAATCTTAAAAGAACTATACCATATTGGTCTTGAAAGGTTTTCCCTGAGCTTTGCAAAGGTAAAATCCCCTTTTCCAAAATAAATGTCCTAAAATGTCTTATGTCAAGCCTATTTGAGAAAGCAACGGTTCCTTCCTCTGGGTAAACTTGAACATCCCTAAGCATATCATCCTCGGAAGTTGCCATGGCCACATTTACATTCTCAATAACCCTTCATAATGTTTGATAAGCTTCCACTCCATCAACTTGTAACTCAAGGAAGATCTTATCAATCTTATTGAGAGTAAGAATTGGCTTAATCCTTTCTCTGCGAGCTTGATGACATGCAATTTTTAGTCATGGGGTGGTGCTTGTTCTTCTCATAGGATATAAAAGTTACAAGTAATCCATTATAGTTGATTTCAAAGTTTTGCATAGTCAAGGGTCCTTTATTTCTCCAAATTTGGTTTGTCTTCAAAACATCTAATTTCACTACCAATCCTTGGCTCATATTCAAAAATCCCAGTTGGCAGTGTTCACATGTTTCTTAGCATCATATGTACTCCTACGTAGGCATACTATGTAAACAGAATGTGATTTGGTTGACATATGGAAATTTTCCATTTCAATTTAGTTTGATTGATAAACCAAGAATGGAAGCAAGGATACTTGTCACCAAAAATCTAATGATGATAACATGGAAGAAGTGAATATGCTTGTTATGTTTTTCTTAGTTTATTTTTTTAAGTTTTGGTTTTCTTCTCAGTATATTATTTGGTTGTTAGTAAGGATTTTGGATTGATGGTGAATGAGTTTTTGTTAATATATTTCATGTGAAAATATAGCCCATTCAAATACCTATTGTTATTTCCCCTAAAAACATATATATTATTTAATTAGTTTCATGTAGAATCTCCAAAAATCTATATATTATTTAATCAGTTTTATGTGGAATCTCCAAATACGTGTATATATATATATCTATATATAGTTTAATGAATTGTACATGGAATCTAATAAATATATGTTAAAATTAGATGTTTAAATTGCATAGTTTAAACTATCAATCTACTCAAAACATTTCCACCGTGTTGACTCCAATTTTATTAAAGAATTTGACAGTATAATTATATGATGTATACTTTTATGTGCATTAGTTATTGAAAACTCTATGAATGGAACAATTATATGATTTATTATTTTATGTGCCTTTAATTTGTTCAAAGAAACATACTTGAAAAGTGACATGGATTCATTTTTGTGTATTGATAGTATCTACCACTTCTCTCAAGAAAAGAAAAAATTTCCAGTGTGGCAGTACTAAGCTAGTAAAGGTTCGGATTTTGAAGGATGGATTTGTAGGGGATGATACTCTAAGATAAATTTTCTCTAGACTGGTGGGTCTTCCAAGGCATGCTAGTAGCATTGTTGGAATGGGACAGAAGGATGCATATGTTGGAGACGAAGCATTATCCAAGAGGGATATTTTGACCTTGAAATATCCACTTGAGCACAAAATCGTTAACAACTGGGATGCCATGGAGAAACTTTGGTGGCACATTGTTCACCAATGAGCTCCATGTTTCCCCTAAGGATCATCTAGTTTTGATTACAAAGTCTCTTATGAATCCCAAGGAAAACAGAGAGAGAATGACTCAAATCATCTTTGACGGCTTTACCACACCTGCTACATATATTTCTGTTGAAGTTGTGCTTTCTCATTATGCGAGTGGAAGAACTACAGGTTTGCAGCCTCTAATACTATTTCCCCCTAATTCCTTGAATATTAAAGTAGCTCTATGATAAAATTATTTGAAATCTTCGCATTTCAATCATTTAAAAAATAAATTAATTTTCCTAAACTAAATTTATACAAATAGTTGTATTGGTGAATGCTATGTGATTGATATGAGCTTAGCAATGTAGGTTTTGACCCTGTACAGAAATTACCTGAATACGAATTCTAAAACACAGAAAATAAACAATAGCGAGAGCATAACACATAAAAACATATATACACAGAGATTTTCCCTTGGATCCAAAAATTGGGACTACCAGCTTGATTTTTCATTATGTTCCTTTCAATGTTACAATACATATTTGTACATGCCAAAGCATCCAATACCCTAGACCGAAACCATTGCACCCAAAACCATGTGCAAAAACCATGCCCAAAACCATAGGTAGGTATACCCACCTAATATAGGGTCCAAAATAATTTCCCTGGGGCACTACCCTAGACCCCGTAGAGGGGGGCTACCCACCCCCCTCAAACCCCCTGTGACCCCCTCGCTGCGTAATAGGCACAACGAAGGGGAGGCTTCGCCCCACCAATAATCCCCCTGAACTAGGTGGGCTAGACGTGGAAAGAATATAACACAGCCCAACAAGAAAGATATTATACTACTTTGGAAAGTAGTTATGAGACTCAACTCTTGCTTCTGATGGCATAAATATCTTCGTGGTTGCTCCTCCGAAGAGAAAATAAAGTGTTTGTACTAGAGGCTCCACTTTGGCTTCTCTCATCACATTCCAAGAGGTAGTCCTGCCCACCATCTACCCTAATTCAATACTTAAAATATAACCCAAGGTTTAAATGATTGGAATTTTGCATCATGAAACTCAAGCAAATGGGTTTTATATTAGCATGCTTCACGCTTATAATGAAGTATGGTATTTTCCTGATATATACCTTCCAAGTAATGTTTTAAGAAACATAGTTGATAAGATGATCACAATTTTTTTACTCTTCAAGAAGCATACCTAATAGGCTGATCACAAAGCAAAAAATTCCTTTATTGTCCAACTTGTAGTTATTCTCCCTAAATCCAGAATTTGCAGTATACCTCATCTCTTTGAAACTCCTTACAAAAAGGAAACTCTTTTTTGGTAAACTCCTAAAAATAATTATCTAAGAAAAAATTCAATATTAAAATAATTATACCATATTGGCCATGAAAGGTCTTCCCTAAGCTTTACAAAGGTAAAATTCCATTTGCCAAAAGAAATGTCCTAAAATGTCTTATGCAAAGCCCAGCTAAGAATGAAACCATCCCTTTCTCTAGATAACTTGAACATCCCCAAGCATATCATCCTCATAAGTATCCATGATTAGATTCACATTCTCAATAACCCTTGATAAGGTCTAATAGGCCTCCACCCCATCAACTTGTAACTCAACAAAGAGCCTATCAATCTTATTGAGAGTAATAATTGGCTTAATCCCTTCTCTGAGAGCTTGATGAGATGTAGGTTTTAGTCACCAGGTGTTGCTTATTCTTCTCATATGATATACAAGTTACAAGTAACCCCTTACACTAGATTTCAAAGTTCTACACTAGATATTCTAGATTCATAGTTTGGTAGAGTTCTCTTTAAAATTTTCCTTTCTAGTGATTCATTATTTTGGTAATGATGGTAAGTTTTATGAGAAAACATGGTAGTTCTTTGAATGTGATGAGAAATAAAGATGGATAGAGGATATGGCTATCCATGTCAAATCCATTAATGGAAACCATCTTCTGGAGGTTGGTTTGGAATGCTTTATGTAGAATAGAAAACAGAGATTAATCGAGGCTTCTTTGTGGGCATACATTTCATAACTAGTGAAAAAATCAGAGGACTTGATTTTGCAACAGTTCATTTCTATCCTGACATGTGATAAGTCTCCATACTTTCTTCCCATGTTTATACTATATAGGAGTGATTAAAATATTGAGATTGATATGTTTCTACAAACTTAGATCTGTTCTTTGGACTTCTATCTATATTTGAGATGTTGGGTTTTTACAGTATCTGATTGAGTCACAACTAGTTTTGCATTCATTCATGTAATCTTATAGGCATGTAGTCCATTATTATACTAACAAGTGTTCATTGGTTAATGATAATGTTTGAGTTTGCAATAATATATTGAAGTGTGATTTGAACTTTTAAACGCTTCTTGGGGCAGATGAGGAGACCAAGCTTTCATTTTTGCAGAGTTGGTTAAAGATCCATCTGGAAGATGGAATCAAGATATTGGAAAAACAAGTTATGTTTGCAGAGTTTGGGAAATATTACAAAGACCCAAGATTTTGCACAAGTGAGAGAGACAATTTAATTTATGTGGTTTATAAACATGTATATGCATATACTAGATGGGGAGGAGTAGGTGGGGAGGGGCCATATTTTGGAAGCTGATGGAAGAAGGAATTAGCTCATATGAGAATTTTTTTTCTGAGAATCCATCCATCGCAGGTCTGGTTTCTGGTGAGTCTCACAAGTTGGCTGAGCTTACTCATTTATATACCAGGATGTATGAGTATAAGGATAGGAGTCAGGTCCATGCACAACGCCCATGAAATCCATCAGAGACTGAGATTGATGGTCAGATTGTGTAAATATTTGGTGAATTTTTGCGTAACTACAAGTGTGTTAGGTAAAAAAATATCGAGTTGTTCTATTAATGATCTGTAAAGTCATTAAATCATGGTAACTGGTGAGTAGCATGGGTTCTATAATAATTGTACCCGTTCCATCAGTGGTATTGACTCCATGTGAATGGAAAGGAAGAGTAGGGCCATATATGAATGAGATTCACTATCGAGAGATGGCTATGGTAATTTTATTTTATCTGTAAAATGGGAGTAGTCACCAAAAGGTGTCATTCCAATCATTTTATAATTCATATGTGTATTTTTTTGGGTTTTTAATGAGTTATATTTAAGGTAGGATTATGGCAACTTATGCTTGATACATATTTTTTGTATTGATAGTATCGGCCACTTCTCTCGAGAAGAAAAAAAATCCATTCTAGTGGTACTAAGATGGTAAAGAATTGGTTTTTGAAGACTGGATTTGAACGGGATGATACTTAGAGAGCAGTTTTTCCTAGTTTGGTGAGTCTTCCAAGGCACACTGGTGTCATGGCTGGCATGGGATAGAAGGATTCATATGTTGGATATGAAGCACTCTACAAGAGGAATATTGTGACCTTCATATTGGAAAATAATTATGAGCTTCCAGATGGGAAAGTGATTACAATTCGCTCTAAAAGATTTATTTGTCAAGAGGAGATTTAGGCGTCCAGAGGTTTTGTTCGAGCCTATCAACATTGGAATAAAAGCTCCAAGGATACATGAAACTGTTTATAGCTCTATTATAAAATGAGATGAGAATATCCAAAAGTACTTGTGTGGAAACATACCTTTGAGTTGGGATCCACTATGTTTCCATGCATTACTCATTGAATGAACAAAGAGATATAAATTTTTCTTTAGATGACATAAATATCAAGGTGGTTGCTCCTCTGGAGAGAAAATACAGTGTTTGGATAGGAGACTCCACTTTGGCTTCTCTCAGCACATTCCAAGAGGTAGTCCAACCCACCATAGTTTAAACTATCAATCTAATCAAAACTTTTCCATAGTGCTGACTCCATTTTATAAAATAAATAGACAATATAATTATGTGATGTATTTTTTTATGCACATTACTTATTGAAAAATCTATCAATGAAACAATTATATGATTTATTATTTTATGTACATTAAATTTTGTCGAAGAAACATACTTGCAAAGTGATATGGATTGGTTTTTCTATATTAGTAGTATCTACCACTTCTCTCAAGAAATTATAAAAAAACACCTCATAATATTTTCTCCTAATTTATTCAATATTAAAGTAGCTTTGTAATAAACTTTTTTGAAATCTTCACATTTGAATCATTTTAAAAATGTAAATCCAATCATCGTATGAGCAATTGGTAAAAGACTGTAACCTTTTGATCAAATGATAGAGTTCAATGTTGAAGAAAAGAAACTTTTTGATCAAATATTTGTTATTGGAACTTGGAAGAGCACTTTTGAACATTGAGAGGCAATCTATGTTGAAAAGGTTATAGAATTAAATTTGGCGTTACATAAGTGATTTCTCTTTATCTTCTAGCTTTGAATGACATTTTGTTTAGTAAATTTTATATTTATTGATTTTCTATTTGTCACGATTCTTTTGGAATTTATGCCTTACTACATTTCTTTTGCAACATCTCGTGCAATTGCTAGTTTTTATGTGACTTGGTTGATTGTTAATTATTGGATATGGGATATGTAATCCAGCTAAAATAGCTCATACTTTGGGATTTAGTTTAGAAATTCTCTCAACTAATTAATTGTATGGTTAGGATGGTATTTCTATCTTAATGTTTTTATATGTGTGTTTAATGTAATATAGAATAATATTTTGGTGTGCAATTAGTTTCTTAAATTGGTATGAGAGTGACTCTAAGTAAACTCCCTTATGGTAAACTATCTATGAGAGAGATCTCATGTGTTTGATTTTGTAGATCTATGAGTTGCGGATGCACTGAGCTATTTGAGACAATACATTGTGTCACGACATTGATTTCATTTTGTGGAAAATATTCAATCTAGGAAAGACTTCCAAACATTAAGAATGGAAAATCGACTATGTTTGCACGACATTGTCTTTCTACACACACTCCAGGAAGAGGTCAATCTCTTCTTCTGTGTCAGCCTTTGTGACTTTTGCATGGAGGAAATGCAATGCATCGTAGTAGTAGAGGGTGTGAAAACCCATGAAGAATAAATTCATCACATGTTGTTGGGAGGAAGTACACTTTTCACAGGCCTCTTATGCAAAAGAGATCTCGAGCCGGTTTTTCCTTATTTTGTTGGCTGATTTTTATTTGATATGCATCGAGTTGAAAGAAGACTGTGATTTGATTTATTAGATTTTGTACATTCATGGAAATACATGGAATGATTCATTGTCAATCCGAATGGGAATATAGGTTTCATCCCATTCATTTTCATAACGCTAGCTACTCTGTGTATTTCTGTTTAGGTCTGGTGTTTGGGTGAAGCACTCCATCGATGATAGCACGAGACGGCTCCATTACCTATGTGGCTTGTCCACCATTATTGGCCTGCTAACCCTACTTAACTACTTGCACACACTTGTTAACGGAACAGGGTTTTTGTTGTTCTTGTTTCATTCCGCTTGCCAGTGTTTTTCGTTCTGGACTACTGAGGGTTTACACATACCTTGGTGGTTGTTTCATTCGTGCAGCCTGTCGTTTAGGAGGGAGCCAGTGCCAATATCTAGCCAATTCAAGGTTGAAGGTAAATTTACAGTTTTTTGATGATTTTTGTTTCACATTGTCTTTAATATTCATGACATTGCCTAATTTTCTATTTTTTCATGTTTTCCAAGTTGGTTTCAAGTCTGCTGAGCTCTGGAGAAGGTTTCAACAAGGAAGACGCTTGGACATGGTTTCTACGTCAACCCAGTAGGAAATATCCTACTAGTCATTGCCACTGTGTTTTTGACCACCTCACCTTCCTTTTGGAATTTTTGTTATTTTTGCTCTTGGAGTTTTGCAGGTTTAGGGTTTTTCTTTTTTTTTTGTTTTTGTTGCTCTTGGAGGTCAGTTTGTATGCTGACATTGACCTTAGGTGTGAGCAACTACCATTAAGAACCCTTTAGAGGTGGCCTCCTGTCACAATGGGGTTTATTCTTTGGTTTTGATCCATGCAATTTGTGATTTAGCATGTTGTTGTTATATGTCGTGTCCATCACATTCTTGGAAGTTTGAATGTAATAAGATGTATATTTGGAAGGTCTTGCTTTTGGAGTTCAATTTGTATGTTGAAATTATCAGTTTGTATGTTGAAATTGACCTTAGTTGTGAGCGGCTGCCATTAAGAACCCTTCAGAGGTGTCGTGCTGTCACAATGGGGTTTATTCTTTGATTTTGGTCCTTGCAGTTTGTGATTTAGCATGTTGTTGTTATATATCTTCAATATTTCCAATGTGGAATTAGTTACATTCTTCTGAGGTGGTCGAGGAAACTGATAGTTCTCACTATTGGAAATGATGGTCACTGATGGAAGAAGTCCTACTATTTAAGGAATAAACAAATAATGAAAGAAGTCATGTTATTTAAGGGATAAATGAATAATGAGAAGCTTACATGCTCATTCATGTCATGGGGAAGATGTTCAGTCGAAATCAACACAACATCATCAATTAGGGTTTAGGGTTTAATAACGTGATAACATTATCAAGATTATGTGAAATTTGATTCATATAAACCTTGCATGGTGTGTTCATGTGATGTGGAAAATCATTCGGTGGCAATCATCACATCATTGTCAATTAGGTTGTTTTATCATGTTATCAATATTATTTGATACTCGATTAAGATTAAGCTTGGACGTTTTTTATTTCGTCAAATTAAATTTATGCTAGCTAGTTTATATTATTTTATTTAAATATTTGTAAATTTTCTAGAATAAAAAAAACTTTTGACATTACAATAACCTGCAGCTTAGTTCTTATCATTCAAATTAAAAATTATGTTAGATAATTTGCAGATAAGATTGTTGTGTCTAAATTAACACAAGCATTTCATGGGTCAGTCAAACTTGAGCTTATGTTGTAATTAAAATGTGTATGTGTTAATCATGGTGCATAAAGTTTCTAACAGACTTTGATGGGTCAGCCAAATTTTAACTTCCATTGTAATGTAAAATGGGTATCTGTTAATTATGATGTAGAAATTTTTTAACAGACTTTGATAGATGTAAATTTGGAAGGTCTTGTTTTTGGAGGTCAGTTTGTAGGCTGAAATTGTCAGTTTGTAAGCTGAAATTGACCTTAGGTGTGAGTGGCTGCCATTAAGAACCCTTCAGAGGTGGCCTGCTACCACAATGGGGTTTATTCTTTGATTTTGGTCCTTGCAATTTGTGATTTAGCAAGTTGTTGTTATATGTCATGTCCATCACATTCTTGGCAATGTGAATGTAATAAGATGTAAATTTGGGTTTCAGTCAGCATGATTGATTCATTGAGTCACTCATCATTGTAAATTTATACACAAATTATTCTGGTTTGCTTCTCTTTCATGTTTGTACATTTATACACATCAATTATTGAGATTTTCTTCCATTTGTTCCACAGTTCCAATGCAATGATTCATTAGGAACTACTCTGCTTTTCACCCTTATACTTATATCCAGTAAATCTATTCTTTAGTTGCTTAAATATGATCAAATTGGAACTTTGGCCTAAGGTATGTAATTAATGCTAATTTTGGTTTTATGAACTGCAATGAGATTCATAGTGAACTCTTGACTGTTCACAGAAAAGACAAGGAGTGAATAGACTCCTTTCATAATGTTGTGTGCAACCAAAAATCATATGGGAAGTTCAAAATGTGTAGTAGAAAATTAAAGGGATACAAGTAGTCAATTATCTTCCTTCTCATGCAAGGAAAACCTTGTAAGGTTTGTGATAATACTTGTAGCTATTGTCTTCTCTCTGTTCCAAGATGTGTCATGTCCCTTGGTCAAAATTGCAATGTTTCTACTAGATCTCTCCATGATTTTATCTTAGATGGTTATTGCTCTAGACATGCTAAGTCCTGTATTGCAACGTGTTTATAATTTTCTTTGTGCTTGCAAATTTGAAATTCTGGTATTGTTATCTCGCTTACTGATTTTTACTAAGCAATATTTCTACAATTTTTATTGTAGCCATGTATCTCTTTTATCATAAACTAATCTACATTTGTAACTTAGTTAATCAATCAATAGATTTCTCAAAGGTTGGCTGGGTGCATTAGTTGTATTACCCATTTGTATTATGTTCTAATTATAGGTATTATGTGCATTATCTATTGTTTCATCATGAAGCATTGCTACAATCTCATGAAATGTAAACTAAAAATGTTGTCATTGTTTCACTTGTGTTAATCATTTGGTGTGTAGATGCATAATAGAAAATCCCATTTGCATTATCAGGTAATATGTCTACATTATAATAGACTATATATGTTCCTTCTAAAATGGATTTTGATTCCAATGCCACACATAGCATGAAATAAAACAACCTAGGTTGTAGGCCAAAATGTTTCTATGACAAGAAAAAGATACAATCCATCCAAAATCCACATCATAATGTGGTTACAACCAAAAACATATGACACCCCTATTCTTTATGGCCCTGAGAATCTTGAGTGCCAAAACTCCCCGAGTTACCTTCTTGCGCCAGGTAGGCTGGCCTACCTAAAAAGGGTTGATTAGGAAATGGTTGATTGCTGCCATATGATTGAGTCCAATTTGCAACTTCTAACCATGGAGGAATTGAGTACCCATACCTCACATTTGCACTACTAACCCCTGCATTAAGTGGATGTGTGTAATGACCATACATAGAATTGACACCTCCTCTGGTAGGAATAAGGCAAGTGGGTAAACCCTCAGTTTGATAGTGAGGCACTTGAATGTTTGTGAGATCTTGGAATAATGGTGTATTATCTGCAATGGAGTCCAATGAGCTTGAAATAATCTTGGTGTCATCAACTATGCTTTCATCATTTTCAACCATATTGATCATCCCTTGTTCCTTTTCAAGCATTTGTTGTGTCTTTCTTGATTCTTTTTCTTGTCTTTCCATTTGTTTTTGTTGTTCCTTAACTTGACTTGCTTTATCTCTTTCAAGCCTTTCATCTGCTCGACATTGCGCTGCAACAATCCTTGCTGCATTCTTCTCCTTGACTAGATCCTTCTTTTTCTGTTTTAATTCATGCATTTCAAATTTACTTTTTTCAGACTCAACTAACAGGATTATATAGTCCTCTGAGGTGAGTAACTATGAGCTTTGGCCCAAATGAAGACTACCCGGTGTACCTTGCTTTTTTTCATTGATATTCTCTCTACTGGTAGCTTTAGGAAACAACTAAGTATCTTCTCAACCCCTCCCACCTACATGTCATTGCTTGGTACTTCACTTTTAGTATCTGATGGAACTAACTGAACTATATCATTATCTTCATTTGATGCCTCATTATGTGGTTCATCTTCTTCCATTGATCTGTTGTCCACAAGAAAATGAACAATTTCATTGTTCAAAATTATGCTGGTTATGAGGGCATGTTCATGCTTTGTTCATTGGTCGTTGAGACACTATGTGCATTCATATTAATGATTGCTTCTTCCAGCCGTGAAGGTGGGGTTACCTGGCTTGGCAATGTCAATTGGTATTGTCAACTACATGTTCAATAATGTCATTAACAATATCAACAGTAGGATTTTCATGTTCTTGTGTTGGTGGAACGATCTCCATGTTACTGTGAATTTGTTCATGGTTACACTGTGTTTCACATACAATTTCATCATATTCGTCATATAAGTGTCCTTGAGAGAGGGAAATCATATTAGCAGCTGCAACCACAACATCTTGGTCATCTAATTCTTGCACTTCAACACCTGTTTGGGCATTCCCTTCTTCCTCACCATCCACATGAAACCCCTGGCTACAACCAGTATCATGCATAAGAGCATCATAGTTCAGTGGCCAGATTCTTGTCCTCCTTAAGCCAACCTTGATATTTGATGGTGTTAGAGCCCTTTTAAAATCTTTACTTGCAAGCTCTTCTAGCTTGAACCTTTTCATCTCAAACCATGGATTATTTTCCATCCATGCAGCATGCTCCGACCTGAAATATTTCTTGAAAGGACCAAACACACTAACATCAAGGGGTTGTTGTCTATGAGTGGTATGAGTGGTCAATGTCAACAGGTCGATGCCTAAATTGTTTACTTCCTAAAATTTTTGTATAGCCATGTGGCTCCCATGGCCATCTAATATCAATAGGTGTCTGATATTAGGTGAGACTCCACCTGGTACCGATGCAGCAAAGTGAAAAATCCAACTTAAAAACAGTTCTTCAATCATCCAAGCATGGGATGTGCAGCCATGCATGCACCTAGTTCACAGTTCTGTATATATTTTTCAGTTGATTTTTACCATTGAATAGATAAATCCTAAGATTGAAGTACCAATTGCATTGACACAACATAAAATAGTTATCCACTCCCTACTCTTAGGCAAAATCTTTAGCACATTTCAGCTCCCTCTCTTGGCAATTACCCGCATGCCACAATTCCTCCCTGCCTATAAACTTGTGTCATCACAATTCCATATATGGTCTGCTCCATAAGAATGTTTATCGTAAGCACTAGAAAGTGTGTCATAGAACTTTTGCACAACTGCAAGGTGAAAATTTAATGCTTTGTCTCTGTCAATGCCCTCAGTGGTATGCAATACAAGTTCTGGATGCCTTTTTTTAAACCCAAACCACCATGATTTACCAGGAAACCCATCTTTGAATGGGTTTGGCCTCCCTTGATAGATTTGAGCAACTGTGGATTTGAGTTGTATCAACTCTAGCCCATGTCCCAATTGGATCATATCTTTACACCACTCAACCACCTTAGCCTCCTCCTCCTCAGTCATAACTGTAAGAGGCCCTCTACATTTTGTGTGAGTCAGTCCATTTATCCAATAATGTATTGATGAGGGAGGAATACCATGTATTTTTGCAGATGCCCGAACTGAGTATCTATTAAACTCTATGTCGTCAATTGCAACTAACATTTCTTCTTTTTTCCATCCTCTTATAGCGCTTTTATTTTTAGTTGAACTTTCCCCTTGGACTGTTGTTGACGGTGGTTCTATGGTTGATGCTATGATAACATTAGCTTCAATCGCATGGTCATCTTCAACAACGTTCCTTGGGACATTTTTGACATTGATATCACATGTCATGTCATCATCAGATGATGTGCATCGCAGCTGCGCACCCCTTGTCACTCTCTTGTCACTTCTCCTTGTACGAGTAACATAACTACCTTTTTCCATAGATGCAACAACTTGTAAAATTATTGCATGCATTTAGATAAGAATATTTGTAAATTATGCTTTCATACAAGGCAAAAATACCTCTGCTTTATTACAAGAAATTATCAACATGTATGTTAGTATCCTTGAAAAATCAAATATATAGAATCATTTTGTTGTATGTCTTCAAAATTATCAGTGATTGTTTTCTTCATAACTTGTCTTTACATTTAAAATACCATGACTGCATTGATTGGTTTTGTTATGCATTTCCCAACAGTGCCTCTTGTTCCATTTGACTACTTAAAATATTGTTTTGTTGTTTTGATAACTTGTCTTTACAGTTAAGATACCATGAGAAGATCTGGTAGTTACTATTATTTGAATTAATTTGTTTAGACTCCTTTTTGTTATCGCAGTTGAATTCATTAATGGCCCCCGCTGTCTCACCAAGTGGACTTGCATAATACATTCTAGGTCTATTCTTCAGTAATGAGGGTGAATTTAGATAGAAATATAGGCCACTGTTTGGTAGATGGTGCATGCAGGTGTCACCTTTGGTGAACTAAAGTGTTTCTTTTGTAGGTCTTCAGATCAGTCTCCCATTTAGTTAAACATCTAGTTAAGTTCTAAGTTCAATTCAGTTCTAGTTGCTCCCACTACAACCTATCCCTCTCAACATTCATTATCTAATTTTTTTTTCTGTAAGGATGCACTTCTCCATAAATGGATCTTTGGCTATCAAAGAGTTATCATTGGCAAAACCAAGCATGATATTTGATTTGACCAAGGCTCCAACTTGAGACCCCCTGAAGCACTCTTGATCACAACTTGGCACCATAACAATTTTTTCCTCATGTCACTCACAGTTGAAGTTTCTAGTCATGTAAACATTCATTTCAACTACAACTCTTATTTGTATCTTGTCTACATATATAAGAGAGGCCATGCCTTTTTTTTAAATCAGGAAAGCATATTATCAATTTGTAAAGTTTTGAGTAATTATTGACCTCATATATCAAATTAGATAAAGTGAATAGGAGTAACGAGGGTGCAATTGGATAGAAATATAGGCCACTTTTTGGTAGAGGGTGCATGCATGTGTCACCTTCAGTTAACTAGATTGTTGCTTTTGTAGGTCTTCATATTAGCCTCCCATTCAGTTAAACATCTAGTTAAGTTCTAAGTTCAATTCAATTCTAGTTCCTCCCACTAGTTCTAGTTCAGGTTCATCAAAACTCGCATCATAAAATGCTTGTTGAATAACATGTAAAATATGGACATGTATTCAACCCATTCAATGTAGTTGACAAATTTTCATTACATGGATAAGTAGCCTTAGTTCCTCTTGCCATTTCTTCGTTTCAATGTTGATCATCCTTTTCTTGTTTAACAACACATTTAGACTTTAGCATAATAGGAAAGAAAACTATCTATAGTAGGTGGATCTGTCAAATAGAAAGTGATTGGTCAATGAGTTAACTAAGCGTCAACTTTTTTGGTTCTATGTTTGCTTTTCTTGAATTCTTCAAAAATCTTCCTTGCCACATGTAGCTTTTCCCACATTTGCAATAGTTTGAGGATGGTTGTGTCTTCTTTGTGGTCCTTCATTCTGAGAGGTTTCCCCTTGTGTACAACAACCTTCCAATAGGGCCCTTCCACTGCTTCTTGTTCATTTGTTTATGTTATTTTCTTCCTTTTACATTGTTTTGTTTGCTTTCTGATCATATTTCAAGAATGATCTAAATCCCCCTTTCCTTTTCTCCTTTCAACTTTTTCTTCACTTTATTTTGCAGGTCTTGTTTATGCTACCATTAGTCTTGATGATGTTTATTGGTGGCCTCATACAAGGTTTTCAGTCCCAACACCCAAAGTTGTATTGCAATAGTTGACCACTAATTAAGCAACTCATCTGAAGCTTCTGATCTATTCTACAACCAACACAAGGACAATATTTTACAGCCAACAAAAGGACAATAAATCTATGCTTATCTTCCAATTGGGCCATAGTTTTTGTTTCTTATTATAAAATTTCATTAAGATTTTGTTAAAAATGATTCTCAAAAAGAAATTGCCTTGTGAAATTATGGGTAAACAAATTTCAATTGAGTTGATCATCATGTTCCTACATATATTTGCATGTTGTCTTATGATAAGTTTCTATTTTAGCCTTCATGTCACCAGAGAAATGTCCAAGCAACCAAACTTTTACTGCAATACCTAAGGTGCTACCATTAAAAGTTGGGGGCTTTTCAAGTTATGGTGATTTTCAACTTCCTCTCTATATGTAAATGAGGTGAACCACATGCTCATCTTTCTTAATGGATTTTTCATGTACATTTTTGTGCTTACATTGACTCTAGGAAGGATGAGCAGTCCAATCTTCACGTTGATGTCGATGAATATTTTTCTGGCATACTTAGATTTTGCTGCGTTTTGTTTGAATCCCTATGATCATTCTTTGTCAGACTCTCATTTTGTCTTAATCCCTTTATATGTTATGTTACCTATGTGGTTCTTCAAGGTTTCTTTGTCCAAAGCCCCATTTAACATGTTCCTCTTTTTTGACTCTACTTTTTATTGTTTCATGTTGCTTCTGTAATTTAAACACGAGATTCTTGATGTGCTCAAGGCATCAAGGAGCACCCTGTTTCTCTTCATCTACTAACTAGAATTGTTCCCTTTATTATTGGGTCTCATCTACTAATTCTCTGTTCTTATCTACCAACTTGAAACTATTAATATAGTCCCATTAGCTTTCTATAGCGTTAGTCTTTAATATTTATCTATCCTTTAACATAAGCATTATGGACCTAAGAGAGAATTCAGAATAATCTAGTCTGATGTGTTAATTCATAAGTCCTATAAAAATGCTAAATTTCGAATGTTAATTTCACAGAGATGCATGGCATTTCTAACCTCATTTATGTTATGTACTCAGATATTTGGAGTGGTATCCTTGAAACTTTGTCTCTAGGTTTGTTTGTTCATTGTGGATAGGGTATCTAAATTGTTCAAATATGAATGACAAGACTTTACCTGGGTAATGGATCCAAACGTCTCAACGACATTAAATGTTTAAAACAGGAAAAACAAGCTCTATATGGATGTATCTTCAACCATCTATCTTGTGGAATATATTTACTTCAAAGGTGGGCTTAGTTAAAATCCATGTACATGAATTGTAGTTCCATCTTCATGTCAATGTGGGTGAATATTTTGCAGACATACTTCTTACATTTTGCTGCATTTTGTTTGAATCCCTACATCATTCCTTGTCAGACTCCCATCTTGTCTTAATCCCTTCAATGTGTTATGTTACCTAAGTGGTTCTTTAGGCTTTCTTTGTCCAAATCCCCATTCAACATGTTCTTCTCTTTTCACTCAACTTTTTATTGTTGCATATTGCTTCTGTATTTAAACATGAGATTCTTGATGTGCTAAAGGCACCAAGCGACACCTTGTTTCTCTTCATGTACTAACTAGATTCATTTTCTTCATTAATGGGTCTCATCTACTAGTTTCATTTTACTAACTTAATACTATTGTTATCGTCCCATTAGCTTTCTATATTGTTAGTCTTTATCCATCCCTTAAAATAAGCATTATGGACCTAAGAGAGAATACCCTAGCCTATGTGTTGATTCATAAATCCTATAAAAAAATCTAAATTTCGGACTTGAACAATAGAAATAACTGCCATTTACTATTGCTAACACTTGAGATATGTAAGCACAAGGCAAACATTGTATTGCATTGCAACAATATCAAATATTTAGAGGATGACACTAGGAGGTCAATTATGCATGTCCAAAGTAAAAACCATTTCACAAAGATGCATGGTGTTTCGAACCTGATTCAATTCTAGTTCCTCCCAATTCAGTTCAATTCAGTTCTAGTTACTCATTTTATAGATCTCACTTTTATGCAACTAGTTGATGGAGCAAGAAGATGAAACTTGAAGTAGATATGCCCAAAATCCATAATATGGACCCCTTTTTATTCAGACCAGAGCCATGATTTTGAGGCTCCATATTTGGATTGTGAGGAAGGGTGTGCTTTTATGATCCATTTTCAACCTAGATCTCATATTTGGTCACTCCATCTATCTGATCAAAAGCATATTCCATGTATTTTTTGTTAGCAACATGTGCTTGTAGATTAGCATATTTGACGATTGTTATTTACCAAGTGTCTTCACCAAAAATTATAGAAAAATAGAAAAAATATATATTTTCATGAAACTGAAACTGTAAGAACTGAAACTGTAACTGAAACTAAAACTATAAGAACTGTGAGAAATGAAAATAGAACTATAAGAAAAATGTGTTGTAATTGATATAGCTAACCTAGATATACTGGCATTTGTTCTGTGATGTTTTGTCTTCAAGGTTGGTAAATAGATTGAAAGCATAACATGCAACTTCAATAGTGGTTGAACTTCTTTTATAGTTTTTGGCACTTGAATTTAATTGGTGTTAAGGATGGACATGGATTGCAATGGCTTCATTTTGAATGTGTGATCTGGATTTAATTTGATGTAATCCAATGGTTTGGAATTAGTTATTTGTTGATCCATGTGCTTTGATATGTTTTAATGAGAAATATAATGGGTTGGGTGTCAATTATTGAACAAAGTGGGTTTAAAGGTTATTGGGTTGGGTGTCATTTATTGAACACAAGGGGTTTAAATGTTGAACAACACAGCAATTATGGCTGACATACATTCACTTTTATTATGTGCAGATATGGATATTTATTTGGGATACAAAGCTTCAGTTCTGATGAGTGGGGGTTGAAGTAACTACTACTTTGTACTTTTGGAATATACCATTTTGGAAGGATTTATGGTTTTATCTGTTTTCTAGTTGGGACAATATGGTTTACACTCTTAAACATTAAGATACTATTTATGGACAGTTGTGGGCCCAGTCAATGTTTTGGGAAATTTTGGACATAAATTAATACTTATTTTCACTTAATGTTATTTATCTTTGTTTAAATATTGGTTGCAAAAGTCTCAATTTCTGGTGGTTTGGTGGGACTAGTTCTATCAATTACTTATCCCTACACAACATTAGACATCTCTCCCCTAGTTAAGGCATTCTATGTGGTGCATTTTTCTATGCAACACAGGAACACGTTATTTTTAAATTAGTTTATATATATAGATATACTTTATTTATTTAGGTGCAATTTCTATTGCAACGGTGACAATCCATTGGTTTTTCATGTAAATTGATTTATTATCTAGTGACGTGGATCCTGTAGGAATTTTTCATGTAAATATTAGAGATGATGGTGGTTGAAAGGCAAGGAGGACGTGGATCCTATAGTAGTTTTGTGTAAAAAGGTCCACGACAATTACGGTCTTCTGCAAAACTGCCATAATACACTATTTCATGAATGGGTTGTGAAGAGGTTCGTAAAATAGATGAGAGGGTTGTGAAGAGGCTGGTAAAATAGATGAGAGTATTTTTGAAGATGATATGGCATGCCATTTGGTCTATTATTCGAAGAAAGAAATTTAATAATAATCATGTTATGGAAAATTTATGGTTTAGTTGTGGGTTATGTATTGAAGAATGAATAAACGGAAATATGTTAAAATTGGAAACTAGGGCCAAACCCTACATGGGTCATCTTATTTATGACAGTTGATATCTTTTTTGGATTCTTCTCTCTGAGAGGTGTAGGATTGATTTAAATATCATCTGATTCCGACATGTACAAATAAAGATATGAATTTATTTATATTATGGATAAATTGTCAAGGTTGGCTAGCAAGCAAGAAAAATAGTCATTCAAACCCCCAACTCATTCTCAAAATTGCATATAAAAGGAGGAGACCTCAAGTCATTTTCAATCATCTCATCTCACATCTCTCTCTCTCCTCTTGGGATTGAGTACGCATATATGGGCACCTTTCTCTCACACGTGCGAAGGAAGAAGGACGAATTTTTGTTTGAATATGTTGACCAATGTTGACTAAGCTGCATAGTGGTTGTTTCAATGTGTTGACTTGTTTTGACTTCGGTTTGGGTGAGGTATATCTATCCTAGCAGGCCGCAGATCTCGGCACTAAAATCGAGACAATCTAACCTCTCCTTTGACTAGTGTTGATTGTCCTAGGGTTGGCCGAAGAGTTGACATTCGTTGAATAGTCTTAATTGAAATTTTTCTTACTTTTTTGGGCTGATTAGACTTGTTGGTGGAGGTTGAAGTTGACTGGGTTTGACCAAGCTGAATAGAGGAATAATTCTTCCCTGTTTGTCCAACATTGACTTTTCTGGTTAGGGCTTTTTGCTGTTGTCATAAATTATCATATTTGCAAATTGTACTATCTCTCTTTCTGCTGAACTATTGAAGAATATAGGAAGAATTTATCAAGGGTTCCCCACATTAGGGTTTTTCCTTGGCTAGTGCGACATCTTGTGTCCTCTTGTCTTGGCTTGTCTTCTATTGTTTATTTTTATGTTCCATATACATTTTACTATCATGTTAATGTGATTGCTAAACTGGATATTGATATTGGGCTAATAAAGAAATTGAAGTAAAATTTATCTTAAGCATAGAACATAACATTATTACCTAAAATTAACATGGTATCAGAGGTGAGGTGAAGAAAAATCCCAAGCAAGAGTGAAAGAGAAATCACCAAAGATAGTTGGACAATGACAAAAGGCTCAATAGGTTCCTCATCCCACTTCCTGGCTGAATACAAGAGCCATGAAAAATTTGACTATCATGGATGGAAGATGTCTCTTGATTTAACCTTGGAAGAATAAGAAGAGTTGGATTATGTGAAGGGTAAAATTCCTGAACCTCCTTCAACTGCATCGGCTGTTGTGAAGACCAAGTATAATAGGGCTGAAGTCAAAGAAAAGAAGATTATCAAAGATTCCATTGACAAGCGTTTGGTGGTCTACATCTCCGAATCAAAGACCTCCAAGGAGATCTATGACAGGTTGATCAGCATGTTAAAGGTTAGTGATGCTAATCAAATTTTATTTCTCAAAAAATAAGTTGAAGGATATTAAGAAGGGAAAGGATGAGGATATTCAATCCTACTTCTTAATGATCACTAAGATCAAGAATGATCTACTTTTGATTGGAGAGGTCATTCCTGATAGGAAAATTACTATCACTACCCTTGGAGGACTCCCACCTAAGTGGTATATATTTAGAACCACTATTCTCAATAATTATCGAATTCCAAGGTTTGAAGAATTGATGTCAAGATGCTTTCAAAAAGAAACAAGAATGGTGGAGCAATAAATGCATTCTAATAGAAGCAATCCCACTGCATTCTCCATTCATGCCAAAAGGAGAAATAATGTAGGGTCTAAAGGTCATTTCAATGGAAATCCTGGATCTAAGGGAGGAAGGAAGGGCAAGTGCTTTGTTTGCAATAAGTTTGGCCACTATGCAAGGAAGTGTCCAAATAGAAGGGACACATCACATGATGATGATCACAATCAAAGGAATGGAAGGTGCAATGGCAAAGGAAAAAGGAATTTGAGATCAAGGAAATGTTCGACCCTCCAAGAAAGCAAGGAACTACAGGTATGAAGAATCAAATGTTCTTAACAATAAGAAAAAGGAGTACTATCTTATACCGACCCTCTCCACTAGACACTTTGGGGAATTGGCTAATTGATAGTGATGCCTCAAGGCACTTCAGCGGATACAAGGAAGCTCTCTCTAATATGATAAAGAAGGAGACAAACTTGGAGATTATCCATGGAGACGATGCCACCTATCTCGTGAAGGGAGTATAAAAAGTTACCCTTCAATTGAATCAAGGTAATAGTATGCATTTACAAGAATTACTATATGTACCTAATCTCAAGAAGAACCAACATCGATTTCAGCTATGGAAGAAAAAGGATACAAGGTGACATTCATTGATGGAAAGGTGCATGTTTGGAAAAGGAATTTTAAAGATGCTTTTACTCTTGGGTTCAGGGTTGACACTTTGTATCAAGTTGGAGTAAGTCCATTGGGAGATATGTCTTTCGACACATCTCTACAATTTTAACTATGGCATCGGAGGTTTTCCCATCTTCATTATAAGGCTCTACTCAATGTGAGACAGATGGTGACAGGTATGCCTGAGTTTAATGTAGAGCATGAAGGTGTATGTCTGGGAAATTCTGAAGGAAAACCTACTAGGGGACCTTTCTCCTCAAGTAATAGGAAGACCTCAAATATATTGCAATTGATCCACTCCAACATATCTGGTATGATACCCGTAAACTCTTTGGGAGGATAGTTATATTATCTCACCTTTACGAATGATTATTCTTGCTAGACCTGGATTTACTTCTTGGAAAATAAGGATGAAGTGTTCACCTCATTCCGTCACTTCAAAGCCATGATCGAAAACCAATCCGTGAATAAAATCAAGATATTGAGGACTAATAATGGGACTAACTATGAATCTAATGAATTCCATGATTATTACAGAGAAGCTAGCATTAAGAGGGAGATTACAACACCATACACTCCTGAGCAGAATGGTGTAGCTAAAAGGAAGAATCGTACTATTGTAGAAGTTGTTCATACCATGCTTCATGATCAAGGGCTTCTGTAGTCCCTATGGGCTAAAGTTGCAAATACTGCCGCGTATGTTCAAAACAGATGCCCTCATCAAGAATTGGACTCCAAGACTCCTGAAGAAGTTTTCACTGGTAAGAAACCCGATGTCTCTAATTTTAGAATTTTTGGAAATCCTATATATTTTCATGTACCAAAAGAGAAAATAAGTAAATTGGGTGCATCATGGAAGAAAGGAATCCTTGTGGGCTATAGTGAAAATTCTAAGGGTTATAGAATTTAAGTGGCTGGTCAAAGGGAAGTTGAGGTAAGTCATGATGTCACCTTTGACAAAGATATGGCCCTCATCAAGATCAGCAACTTTCCTATCCCAAGGAAGGACAACGAAGCCGACACTGAAAAACAGGGTGCAAAAGAAGATGAAACAAAGTCGAATGTAGATGAAGCTATGGATCCTATTGATCCTCCTCCTCCAAATCCCTCCTCCTCCAAGAGGAGACCCTCATGGATTAGGGAGACTCTCAAAGATGCTGAGAGACATATTTCACCAAGGGGTACTTTTCATGAAAGCAAGAATCTGAACAGGTATCATGGATAATTGACCATCATGAGCACTATCATTCAAAATGAGCCTTCATCATTTGAAGAATTCGTGAAGCAAAAAGTATGGAAGGATGCTGTGAATGAAGAATACGAGTCAATTATAAAGAATATTGTCTCGGATGTTGTTCCTAGACCCTAGGACAAATCGTTTGTCACCTCTATCTGGCTCTAGAAAATCAAGCATGGAGCTGATGGAAGTGCAGAAAAGTTCAAGGCTCGCTTTGTTGCTCGAGTCTTATCTCAAAAGGAAGGTGTAGATTATGATGATATATGTGCACCTGTTGCCCGATACACCACCATATGCTCGATCATAGCCCTTACTGCCTCACAAGGATGGAACCTAAATCAGATGGATGTCAAGACTACTTTTTTACATGGTTCGATCAAAGAGGAAGTCTATGTGGAACAACCCGAGGGGTTTCAGGTTCATGACCGAGAATCTCATGCATGCAGGTTGAATAAATCTCTCTATGGCTTGAAGAAAACACTTGGGGTTTGGTATGAGAGGATTGATAGCTATCTGATGAAGCTGAGATTCGCTAGAAGTGAAGCCAACCTGAACCTTTACTTTAAGGTTGAAAATGATAAACCTCTCGTACTGGTACTTTATGTGGATGAACTCTTTCTAACAGGTGCAGACCATCTCATTCACAAATGTAAGAGGGGGTTGGCTTCTGAATTTGAGATCAATGACCTAGGACTGATGCACTACTTCCTAGGGTTAGAGGTCTCGCAAAAGCTAGGAGAAATTTTCCTATCTCAAGGAGAATATGTTGTGAAGATATTGGAAAGATTTGGGATGGTGGACTGCAAGCCCATGACTACCCCGATGGAACTTAACTTTAAAAAGTTATGTGGTAGTGCTGCCAAACCTTAATTGGGAAATGCTTCTGAGTATCGTCAACTCATAAGAGCACTGATGTTCTTTATGAATTCCATTCGAACATATGTTTTTCAGTTAACACGTTGAGCTAATATATGGTTGAGCCTCATCATATACATTGGATTGGTGCCAAGAATCTTCTAAGATATCTTCAGGGCACAATCACTTATGAACTGAGATACACTGTCGGAGATGTGAGGATTCATGGTTATCCTAATATTGATTGGGTTAGCAGTGTGGTGGATCGCAAGAGCACTTCTGGATGTTGTTTTTCTTTAGTTTTTGCTTCGATATCCTAGATGAGAAGGAAGTAGAAATCAGTTTCCTTGAGCACCACTGAGGCCGAATACATAGCTACTATTATGGCCTCCTATGAATTTGTCTCACTGAGGAAGCTCTTCAGTGAGCTATTTGGACATGTGATGGATACCACTGTGATCCTCTGTGACAACCATAGTGGGATCTGATTATCAGAGAATCAGGTGTTTCATGATCTCTCCAAGCATATAGATATCAGGTACCACTTTATCTAGGATATGGTACAACGAGGAGCAATAAGGCTCCATCACATTGAGACTAATGAGCAAGTCGCCGATATTCTGACAAAGCCCCTGGGGAAGGTCAGGTTCTTGGGCTTCCGAGAATGACTTTGAGTTGTAGAAAGACCCTCTTGTGAGGGTCCTATATGATATGGACATTGAGCTCTGGGAGCTCCGAGGGGGCTAGGGGTACTTCTTGGAGTGATGAGCAATCATACGGTGAGTGGTTCAGCCTTCCCCTAGTGGTTTGTTATGTACAGGGTGTGTGGTTCAGCCTTCCCTTGTGATATCCTATGGCGACATGTAGGTAGTATGAGTGGTTCATGCTTCTCCTGCTGAGACATCCTACCCATGCAGTCTGGGACTCATGGGAAGTACCTCTCCGACTCTCATCTGGCTAATGAGTAGGGAAATGAGGATAGGGACCATAGTACTACTAATGGATGCATCGTGTACTACCATACTCCCTATGCTAGGATGACCGATATTGATATGGGATCAATTATAACAAACTTCGGGTCAGTAAGAGTGGTTTGAGACACTCTCTTTTGATTGGAGCCAACTTTGGGTTAGTAAGAGTGGTATGAGACACTCTCTTTTATCTGGGACTAACTTCAGGTCAGTAGAGATTGGTATGATACATTCTCAATCACATATTCTTCTTCATAGTTAAGTAGAGCAGTGCAGAGCAATGCATTGATGGAAGAGAGAGTACCGACTGGCTGATGGATTAGCAGGTGGAGTTCTCCCTAGTTAAGAGGGAGTGTTAAAATTGGAAACTAGGGCCAAACTCCATGCAGGTCATCTTATCTATAACAACTGATATTTTTCTTCGATTCCTCTCTTCGATAAGTGTAGGAATCATCTAAAGATCATCCGATTCTGATATGTACAAATAAAGATATGAATTTATTTATATTATGGATAAATTGTCAAGGTTGGCGAGTAAGCAAAATAGGCATTCAAACCCCCAACTCATCCTCAACATTTAATATAAAAGGAGACCTCAAGTCATTTTCAATCATTTCAACTCACATCTCACTCTCTCCTCTTATGATTGGGTACACATATCTGGGCATCTTTCTCTCATAGGTGCGAAGGATGAAGGACGAATTTTTGTTTGACTATGTTGACCTAGATACAAGGAGGTTGTTTGACTGCATTGACCTCAAGCGTTGACTTATTTTGACTTCGTTTTGGGTGAAGTATATCTCTCCTAGTAGACTGCAGATCTGGGCACTAAAATCGAGGCAACCTGACCTCTCCTTTGATCAGCGTTGACTGTCCTAGGGATGGTCGTAGAGTTGACTTTCATTGACTAGTTTTGATTGGACGTTTTCACACTGTTTTGGGCTTATTAGACTTGTTGTCGGAAGTTGAAGTTGACTTGTTTTGACCGAATTGAATAGAGGAAGAATTTTGCCATTTTTTACCAACATTGACTTTTTTGGTTAGGGATTTTTGCTGCTGTCATAAATTATCATATTTGTAAATTGTAATAGCTCTCTCTCTCTTGAACTATTGAAGAATATAAGAATAATTGATCAAGGGTTTCCCTACATTGGGGTTTTTCACTGGCTGGTGCCACTTGTCTTGGCTTGTCTTCTACTGTTTATGTTTATTTTCTATCTACATTTTAGTATCATGTTAATGTGATTACTAAACTAGGTATTGATATTGGGCTAGTAAAAAAATTGAAGTAAAATTTCTCTTAAGCATAGAACATACCATTGTGACCTAAAATTAGCAAAATAAGATATAATTGTCTTTTGCATTGATAGTGAAAGTTTAACCTTGAAAATCAATTTTCATACTTAATACTATTGTTGTGTGTTATGCATTGAAGAATGAATAAATCAAAATAAGATATAATTGTCTTTTGCATTCATAGTAAAAGTTTAACCTTGAAAATCAATGTTCATACTTCATACTATTGTTGTGTGCTATGCATTGAAGAATGAATAAATGGAAATAAGACATAATTGTCTTTTGCATTTATAGTAAAAGTTTAACTTTGAAAATCAATTTTCGTACCTAATACTATTGAATTAGGAACGAAATGCTTTATGAATTTAGCTAAGGTATAGATAAGATTTTACATTAAAAGCAAATATTTAATTTATGAGAGATATGCTTTTGGTTTTGTGGAAATTGAATTAGGAACAAAATGCTTTATGCATTTAGCTAAGGCATAGATAAGATTTTACATTAAAAGAAAATATTTAATTTATGATAGATTTTCTTTTGGTTTCTTGGAAAAGAAATATATATATGTTTGAAAAAGTTAACAAATATGTTTTTGATTTCTTGAAAACAAATGATTTGCATGCACAAAATATAACTATTAAGTTCATATTTCTTCTAATGAAAATATGTTGTTGATTCTTTCTTTTTGGTTAAAAGGAAATAGACAATTCTGACGGTGTTTTTGAAAACGTCACTTAGTTTTTGTGCTTAGTCATGGTCGAAAGAAAATATATGTTGTTCTTGCATGAAATCATGGTAAAAATTACAATTAACTATACTATTTTTTGGGAAAAAATGACATCATTTGCATAGGTTATGCACATTAAAAGATTAGTTAATCTTGAAAGGGTTACCTAGTTTTCATCCATAAAATATGGGTTAACTATGATATTTCCCGGGAAAGAATACATTAGAAATTTACACTTTAAAGATCAAGAAACATTTTTGTCTGTGTGTGTGTGTGTGTGTGTGTGTGTGTGTGTGTGTGTGTGTGTGTGTGTGTGTGTGTGTGTATTGCACGGATGTGTGCCTTCTTAATAAGGTTTTATTAAGTTCACGTACATGAAAACATAAGTTAGAGATTTTTTTCTCTTTAAAAGAGAATGAACAAGAATCCCTCACACAAAAATATTTAAGAAGTTATGTTATTTTTCACAACTTTGCTTGAGAAAAGATAACCACACAGACTTATTTTATTAAAAAAGATTACATGAAATTATGTATGAGAAGATAGACTATTCATTTATTTGAATTTATTCACATGTGAGATTCCACTAGACTCTTAAAGAGGAATATGTGCTTATTTTATTAGATTTTCATGATGAGAAATATGCACAAAAGGAACTATTAAGTTTGACATTTCTTGAGAAGAAATAAGTTACTTGTGAGTAAAAATAGAACTACTATGCTTGAATGCCTCAGAAAGAAATAAGTTATGTGCATGCACAAAATAGAAATATTATGTTTCATATTCCTTGAAAAAAAATATGTTATTTGCTGGAATAAAAAATAAAAATATTGTCTTTGATCTCCTGAAATGGCTAGATATTTGCATCCATGGAAAGTACAAATATGATGTTGGATTCTTTGAAAAGTACAGCTAGGATGTTGGATTCTTTGAAAAGAAATATGAATAGAAAGAATATAATTATTGTGTTAGACCTTTTGGTGAGAAAAAGGAATTTGTGTGTAGAAAAGAATAATTATTATGTTAGAACTTGCAAAAGGAAAACAAGTAATTGCATGCAATAAATGCATTAGCTTTCCTTTTCAATGAATATATATATTTGTGGACAAAAAATAATAACTATGTAACACTCCTCATGTATTAGGCTAATTTTCAAAGGATTACTTTACTTTACTACAGTTAAACTAGTATAAAGATTTGATTTAATGATGTCTTGTCAATATGAAATTAATTATAAAATTTTGTGAAAAGAAGTGAACTCACGAGGATAGAATGAAAATAAAAAATTTCATACATGGAAATAGTTAGAAAAGAAACACTTGTGGGTTGGCAGTTACTTAACCAACTTCTCTCTCCTAGGAAAGAAAAATCTTGGAAGAAAGAGGAAAGCCAAAAGGATAAGAGGAACTTGAGGTGAGCGAGAGAAGGAATAAAGGAGAACCTAGACAGAACACTGTAGAAAGGTTGTTGGTATTACCCCAAGCTCTGCGTCCTTGAGCTAGTTGGCTAGTGGGCCTCACTAAGAAATCTATGATTGAAGCTTGTTGGGACGAGGTGGTATAGGGAATCATAAGAAGCAAAGTAAAATTTCTTCTGAGTATGAAATTGGCTTGAGGGGAGTACGAGTAGGGATTCTAGTTCTCGTGGTTGGGACGAACGTTCAATTCCCTGTGATTTTATATTAATGCTGGTTATTTGTTAATCAGTAAGGAATTAAATGATGTTTGGTTTTTAATTCAGGGATGAGTATTGTAGCAATCAAGGGTTTACTTTCTCTCCATAATTAAAAAGAAGGATTTCTTGTATGAATACACATACTATGACTAAAGTAAGTGTAAACATGGAGTTGCATTATATATATATATATATATATATATATATATATATATATATATAAGACAACAGTTCAAAGTACTTAATAGTTAATGTGCACCATTTGCTTTGGCATTGAATATTTATTAAAAGAAAACTAATAACCGAGTATGTACATATAGTGGTTTTGTGAATATAGTGCCTTCAGCAAAATGAAATGAACAGAGCCTCTATGTATTTGATATAACTAGTCAGTGGTGTATAGGTAGGTACTCAGGTTATGATAAAAGAGTAAACATAAAGAGGATAGAAGTGTAGATTTTTTTCCTTGTTTGTGTGATATAAATTGTTACGGTACCGAGGAAACAAAGAAACACAAAGTAATTATGTGGAATGGGGTAAGCCTGAGTTAGTTCCCTCGGCTAGCTAATGAATAGCACCCTAAGAACAGTCTTAGGTTCTTTCTTAAAAATCTTGAGTTGAACAAAAAGAATTCAAGAAATCTTACAAGAGAAATCTTCTTAACCATATATAACAAAATAACCGAGAAAAACCAAGTGAAACCTCTCTTAATACAACTAATAGTAGCAAAAAGGAAGAAAACTAATCTTTCCATGAGAATTAACTTCACAACTCAGAAGAAGCCATAGATTTCATGCAAAAATAATCATATTACTACTCATATTAAAAGAAAAAACAAAACCCAGATGCAGTTCTAACAAAAATATCATTTAAGAGTTCTTCAAGGTATGGACCAACCATTATGGCCATTAAACAACAAATATGCAGAACTCGATTTTTCCACTAAATAAGCCAAGGAGAAGGGTTGAAACCCTCTATGTTTCAGTAAATACAAGCATTGGGTATGTAACCCGTATGAACCAAAAATTTACTCAGACTTTCATTGTAACGAGATAAATAAACATTACCTCATTTTGGAATGAGCATCTCTAGGAACTCAACCTTGAGGAGAATTCCTCCTCAATTTAGAACAAGACTTTCTTGTCAAGCTAGAGTATGCATAGTACCACTTTCTAGAGTTTAAAAATCGTAATAGAAACCACACTTGGAAGGAAAACTAGGCACAGGTTTCGGCATGACATCTCCTTTAAAAAATTGAGCTTCATATTAGTTTCCCTGTAAGAAAAGAAAAGGAATGGGTTATTAGAGGTCGTAGAAAGACTATGATAACAACTAGAGGAAATAACCCTTCGCTATTATACCTTGAAATGAGGTAAAGAATCTATTATAGGTCACTCTATTGATGGCTTACATGAAAGGGAAAACGGGGAAGGTAAGTACCCTGAGCTTGAGGGTTTTCCGTCAACAATGGAGTCCGAGTTTGTGTTACCCGGAACACGCAAACCTGTGTGAGATTCACCTTGATTCATATAAGAAACGAGAACTCAAACAAATTTATATTTAATTAAAAACAAGGAGAATAGTCTTCTACCATGGAATTTCTGGAAGAAAAAAACGAATCTGTGTATCACCCGACATGTAGTAGAGACCAAGAGATATTGGAGGTAGAATCTAACCAACAATGGAAGAGGAAAATCCACAATCCTTCCTATGTTGTAAAGTGGAGTGGAGTGATCCGTGAATTAGCAAAATGAGAGTCCAAGCTACATGGGAGGAGAGGGTTGTTACTCTCTATCCTCCTTCTAACCTCCTCAACCATCGATGAAACCCCAAACCCCCACTCCCATTGATTGGAGGGCAATCTCATGGAGGTTTTCCACCATCGATTCACTACTTATCCCACAGAGGAGGGTATGCCAAGTGGCCAATGCACAAGTGAGCCCAGAACCTTCATATGGCCTTGGTTACAGAAACCCAAGGGTTGGTTGGTTGTGCGTTAATACCCAAGGTCAATTTCATACAACAAATTTAAATTCTAAGGAAAAATAACGATGAACCATAGTTTAAACCATTGAATATTGTAACATGATTATTACATTACTAATAAACAGTGTTGGTAAATAAACACAATTTTTTTATGATGATATGTTACAGGTGGTATCATAGCTCAGGCATTTACACTGGTGGCCTGACCGGGTGAAGTAAGGAGTGGTAATTTGTGTTGTTCATATACATAGAGAGATAGAAAATTATATAGTGTGGAGGTGGAACAACCTTCACATCACCAAGGGAACCCATTGTTGGATCTGGTTGAACACTTTGGGATGAAATCAATCTAGAATTATGGATTTAGCTGGAAAATGAAACTCGTAATACAACAACACTTTTAATGGAAATAGTGTAGTAGCTTAAAGATGAAATGACGACTCTACAGACTGAAAATGAATGCCTGATGCGAGAGAAAGAGTGAATTATGATAATTTTTATGGATAGACAGAATAGCCAAAATTCTAAATCTAGTTCTGACAATGGTGATCAGGTAAAGTCTCGCAGGAGAAAAGAAGATAGTATGCCCAAAGGAAGTCAAACTTAGGAATCAGAAAGAAATCCAAATACTCAAGATAAGAAGTTTGGAGATACCTCTAAAAGTGATGAGCGTAAAAATGTGAAGAAACGAAAAGGTGAATTGCATGGAAAATTTAAGGAAATAAAACCCCCAAGTTACAATGGAGAAGCTAATGGGGTAGCATAGTCCTAGCTATTGAACATGACCAAATATTTTTTAATTTATGAGTACGATGAAAATCTAAAAGCTTGATTAGGTACTTACCAATTGCAGGTTAAACAAACCCTATGGTGGGAAGAAGTAAAAGTGGTACATGGAATTTATGAGCAACAGGTCACTTGGGAAATATTCCATAAGAATTTTAAGAATAAATATTTGATTGAATGGTTTTACAATGACAAAGCTAAGGCATTTCAAGATCTAAGTTTATGTTAGCTAAATATGGATGAGTACTTAGAAACATTTACCTCCTTGTTAAGGTATGTACCATATATACGAGAGGAAAAGGCCAAAGTCCATAGATTCATCAGTAGCCTACCCATGCATATAAAGAAATGGTTGGAGTTTGACAACCCCAAAACTATGGATGATGTTGTAAGAAAAGTGTGAATCTGTTATCAGCAGATGCAGAAGAAGGATAGAAGTAAGAATTGTATAGGAAATAAGGGTCAAAGGAATATGCAATATAGTACACATAGTAAAACTACTAACTTCATAAATACGTCAAAAGCGCAGTAAGGAAAAATTACCAAAAAGATCTAGCAAAAAGTTCGATTGCAAAATGAATCAAAAGTGGTGGAACACACCAATAAGTCTAAAGGTAATCAATCCCCACTGAAATTTTGGGCATGCGGGGGACCACATTATGTTAAAAATTCTCCCTACCATGGAAGACTTTAACCAATAAACAACATACAAGAAGTCTCTATAGGTGGGGAAGTGACAAGGGCCATACTGAAAATTAATGCGGCACTGGAGGATCATCAAGCATAATATCAACCTAGCATGATTGAAGTTGAAGGTAAGTTGTTCAAACATAATTCTTCTATTTTAATAGACCATGGTGCTAGTTTAAGTTATGTATTCCCTAAGGTAGTAGAGTTACGTGAGTTACAAAATTGGAAATTTAAAAGTCCATGGCTAGTACAACTAGCCACAAGAGCTAAAAGGTGTTTGATGGCTAAAGTAGAAAATTGTTTAGTTGAGTTATCAGATCAACCTATAAGAAAATATTTAAAAATTTTACCCCTGGGATTTTATGATGTTCTAATCATAATGGGTTGGCTAGAAGCTCATTGGTCTCTGGTTAATTGTAAGGAAAAAAATGTTAATTTCCTTAATGAAGTGGGTGTTAGATGTGAAATTCAAGGAATTAAGAAGCTAGTATAGTTGAGGCCAATTACTGCCTCCCGGATAAGGAAATTCTTACAAAAAGGTCATCAGATATATGCAATCCAAGTGGGTTACGCTACATCTAAGGAGAAGATGTTTGATCTAGAAAATCTTCTAGTAATTCGAGAATTCAAAGATGTATTTCCTAAAGAGAAGTAGGGTTTCCACCTAAAAGAAATACATATTTCACTATTGAGCTAGTTCCAAGGGCTACCCCTATGTGAAGAGCACCCTACAAGATCGGTATACTAGATCTTACTAAACTAAAAATTAAGCTACAGGAATTGTTGGATAAAAACTATATATGCCCTGGTGTATCACAATGGGGAGCTTCATTGTTGTTTGTTAAAAAGAAGGATAGAACCTTGAGGCTATGCATCAATTATTGAGAGCTAAATGAATTGACTGTCAAAAATAAATATCCGCTACCAAGAATTGACGATTTGTTTGATCAAGTCAAGGGTTCCATGGTATTCTTGAAAATTGACTTACGATCAGGGTACCATTAGATTAGAATAAAGGAGGAAGATATATGTAAGACTGCATTTAGCAACCTCTAAGGGAATGACGAGTTTGTATTACTATCCTTTGGACTAACTAATTCCCCAGCTACATTCATGAGCATTATGAATGGGATATTTCACCCGTATCTTGAAAAAATTGTATTGACTTTTATTGATGACATTTTAATTTATTTTAAAAGTTTGGAGGAACACCATAAGAACTTACAAATTGTGTTGCAAACCTTAAGAGAACATCATTTGTATGCAAAATATACTAAGTTTGAATTCTACAAGAATCATATACAGTATCTAGGGCATATCATCACACAAGAGAATATAGTGGTCGACCCAGAGAAAATTAAAACAATCATGGAGTGGCCTATCCTTAAGAATTTGGTGGATATTCTTTCTTTCCTAGGGTTGGTTGGGTACTAACGCCACTTTATAGAGGGTTTTCCTAAAGTGGCCTACCCCTTGGCATCTTTTCAAAAAAAGGGAAAGTATTCAAGTGGACTGAGGAATACTAGCAAAGCTTTGAGAAGCTAAGGTATTTATTGTCTACAATACCAATTCTAAGGATAACAGATCCAGATAAGGAATTAGTGGTTTGTACGGATGTGTTCCAAACTAGAATAGGAGGTGTACTTATGTATGACGTCGAGTATTTTCGTATGAATCACGAAAACTGAAGGAACATGAACAATGCTACTCAACCTATGACTTAGATCTTACAACAATAACTCATGCTTTGAAATTTGGCGGTATTATTTGTTGGGAAAGAAGTTGATCCTTATGATAGATGATAGTAGCCTAAGCAACTTCTTTCATCAACCAAACTTGAATGCCCATGAGGCATGATGGACTACATTTTTAAGAAAATTTAACTTTGACATTAAGTATCTGAAGGGAATGTAAAATAGGGTGGTTGATGCTTTAAGTAAAATATTGAACTATATTTATGGGATCACTTTTAATAAAATAAAAATTGACTTTTCAAATCAAATTAAATAAGCTACTTTAAAAAATCCTGAATATCATTTCTTGTGGCAACAGGAAAAGTAGGAAGACAACTCAGAAAGAGAATTAGGCTATGATGTTAACAATGAGGGTATGCAAATATATAGAAATTGGATTTACATACCAAATCAACAAGTTGTTAAACGGTTTATTCTAGATGAGTATCATAGAAAACTATATACATCACACCCAGACTACCAAAATTTGATCACAACGTTAAGGAAAGACTATTTTTGGCTAGGCATGAAGATAGAGACAGCCCAATACTTAGCACAATGTTTAGAGTGAGTAGGTGAAGACATAGCATCAACAACCTGCGGGCTTGCTTCACCCTCTAACCATTCCTCAATGGAAGTGGGAGACCGCAACATTATACTTTATCACCGGGATACCAAGATCAAGAAGACAAAAAGATTCTATAATGGTAGTAGTGGATAAATTGAGCAAGGCTGCTCATTTTAGACCTATACAATTGACCTATAATATTGTACAAATTGTTGATATTTTTATAAAAGAAATTTTCAGGTTACACAAAATACCTAAAATGGTGATCTTAGACAAGGACGTAATGTTTACTTCTACATTTTGGAAGGCCTTGTTTACTCCTTTGGGCACCCAAATACAATTAGTACCACCTATCTTTCACAAACGGATGGCCATACAAAGCAAGTGAACTAGGTGTTGGAGGATGTGCTTAGGATGTACGTGATGCAGCAACCCATGAAGTGGAAATAATACTTACACCTAGTGGAATTTTCATATAACAACAACTATCATGCATCGTTGAAAATGAGTCCATTCGAGGTATTATATGGGAGGAGATGTAGAATACCTGGCAACTAGAATAGCCCAGAGGATAAGCTAATGCTAGGGCTTGAGATGCTTAAGGAGATGGAAGTTATGATGGACAAAGTCTGACACAACCTAAAGGCAGCCCAGGACAGACAAAAGGTGATACTAACCAGTGAAGAACCTACCAAGAGTATCAAATCAGAGAACATGTGTATGTGAGGGTAAAACCAAAACGAAGTACCTTCAGATCGAGTGGATGCCCTAAATTAGCCCGCTCATTCCATATCATTGCTATAATTGGCCCAATGGCTTATCGGCTAGCCCTACCTAGTCATATACATGTGCACAATGTGTTTCACGTCTCTTTATTAAAAAAAATACATACATGACTATATACAAATTATTCATTAGCGGGATGTACAAGTAGTGGAAATAAATTTATTTTTATTAAAAAAGACTTTGTTTCAAGTTATTTTCTTGAGAAATAAAAATAATAATGGTTGGTGGTAGGTCGAGCTCAATAGGAAATTCCTGGTCAAACCCTTACTTATTCTCAATCAGAGAGAAACAACATTGCAGAAACAATTTATCCCCCAGGTTAAGGTGCAATGGCAACACTTTAGTCCAAATGAGGCTAACTAGAAAGATGCACAATTTATACGAGAAGCATATCCGAGCCTGCTTCGAAGGAAATAAAACACCAGGGATGGTGTTTCCCTCGAGGGTGGGGGGGGATGTAACACCCTCTGGTATTAGGATATTTTTCAAAGAATTACTCTACTTTAATTTACTACAATCAAACTAGTATAAAGATTTGATCTAGTGATGTATTGTTAATATGAAATTAATTATAAAGTTTTGTGAAAAGAATTTAACCACGAGTCACGGGGATAGAATGAAATGAAAAGACCTCATAAATGGAAATAGTTAGAAAAGAAACATTTGTGGGATGGCATTTACCTGTCGAATTTATCTCCCAAGAAAGAAAATTCTTGGAAAAAAGAGGAAATCCAAAACCATAAGAGGAACCTGAGGCGAGGGAGAGAAGGACTAAAGGAAAACCTAGATAGAACACTATAAAGGTTGATTGTATTGCACCAAGCTCTGAATCCTTGAGTTGGTTGGCCAGTGGGACTCACTAAGAAACCTATGATTAAATCCGATTGATACCAAGATGCATTTTAGCTTGATATGTTGGCACAAAGGAACATATTGCTAACATTTTTACCAAACCATTACCTCGCGAAGCATTTTAGTATCTTCGCCAAAATCTTGGGATTCTCCCAAGTTCTCATTAGACTCTTTCTCTTATATAACTAAGTAGAAAGGGGCAGTAGAGTTGTGTACAAGTCCGCAGTATGATAGTTTGTTAGGGGGAGTTACCCTTTGCCATTGATGACAAAGGGGGAGAGATGACAGTAGGAAGAGGTGTCATGATCGCAGGGGGGCCACTTGTGTTTCCATCAATGCCAAAGGGGGAGATTGTTGATCAGTGGTTGTCATTAATGTCACCCAAGAAGCACCAGGGGATACCCTAATCTTTCATGGGCATTTTAGCTTGAAAAATTACTCTACTCTGAGTCAAGGATATTCTATATGTATTGTACTCCTCGAGAATTTTCTGTTGAGATATGGCATGCGACGTGATTCTTCACGGTTTAAGAGATATTCGTGTTTGAAGTTAGAAACCCAAGTTAGTGGGCTAAAACCCCATGGGGTTGTAGCATGGAATTCATCATTAGTTGTGGTCATTGAATAGTCAATATTTAATCATGTTTTAATCTCCTAAAATCCCTCCAATGTTCACTTGTTGAAGACCCTCTCAACCTAAGCACTTCTATAAATTGTGACCCTCATATCCTCCTCATGTAAGCACTTTTCAATGAATTATATTATGAGAAGACCTTTGTAATTTTTCGGCCCTCATGAGCTTCTAACACAGGATCTATTGTAGGGATTTTAAGATTTCATTGAGGTCTGGTTAGGGCACAAAATTATGCTCAAGCTTGAAGGTTTGTTTTGAGCAAGTTTAGAGCCTTGGATTCTAGGATTTTGCTGCTTCAAACAGGTCATCGTGGAATTTTCGCTCTGTTTTCCTATGAAGCTTCCAAATATGAAATTAAAACCCATTTGAGAAGAAATCATAATAATCCTTGCGACCAAATTTCAGATTTTGTTTTGCTATATTTTCAGAGATATGATCTGAGAAAGGTAGGGTTTTTTCAAGCTCCGAATTCCATGTCAAATAGGTGACCTTGGGAAAATTATCATAAATTTCTCTCTGTCCATTGGATTAAAATTTTGTAAATATTGACAGAAAGAGAACTGATTGTATTGTTTTGGGTATCATTTTCAAGGTCGAAGGTCGAAACAGTGACACGTGGAACTTCATATAATTTTACTAAACTGAACTAGTCTATAATCAGGTCATTGTGGGAGATTGGTCATAACTCTTTCAAGAATCCAATCTCCATCAGACCTATGGGGTTGGAAATAGGACTCAGAGGGCTACGACAGAACCAAATTATAGACCTTAGAGATCCTAAATTACATAGATACAACATATTCAATATCGAGCTCCTAGAAGGAAAGAAACATGATCACTGCAGTAAGGACCACACATCAATAGTCAAGGGTAAGTCTACTACAGCAAAGTATGTATGATTAGTGTTTTCATTTGAATTTTGAATATCATCTCTAACATGTGTTTTTGGAGAACAATGTAAGTATTTTGTTTGTGTATTAGCTTGGGTCTTGTTCATTAATGCATGTTTCGGAAGGAGGACACTTCAGGACAACTCAGACACATACTAGAAGGACATATAGCACCAAAGTACCATTACTTGAAGCAAGCATGATAGTACCTCAGTAGCTGCAAGTGATCCAAAAAGTCGTGTCAATTCAAGCGCCAGTTCTTCTCAAGAGTCAAAATTGTAGAAGAGTCATCATTGTAAAAGTTAATTTACCTAGAGTTGAAGAGGCATTGTTGGGAGGTATAAGAGTCATTGTTTGATGATGTTATGGTTAGGTTGTAGGTCATAGTGTGATTGGGTAATTGGTCAAGTACAATAAAATCATTCTAAATTATATTCTATCTTGGATCATTATCCCTAATACGGGATTCTGCACTCTTGTTTCATTTCTGGTCATTATAGGGTCGTATGGAGGTGCTACGCAAGTGCATGAAGTCACCTACAGGTTGGAGCCTGTGAACACTTCAGGGTGGTAGGTTGTTATAGGATGTTGGGGCATCCATTCAGTTGACTATTGAAGAAACCAGGGTTTTGGGGCATCCTTCGAGTGGGAGCTGGAGAAGAATGTTTTTCTAGAATTCTAGGAAGTTGTAACTTTTATTTCAAATGGGCCTAAAAATTAAAGAATTTAATAGAAAAGTGTTCGGTGGTTTTTGACACGGAGGGTGCTTTCCACCTAAACTTCATGTGCCTATTGTGTTCTTTTGTTTACTATTGTTACTTAATAAAAATTAATAATAATTGAAATTAACTAATGCTCTGAAAATATTTAAAAGTGATAATTGCTAAGGAATATTGATTCAGCCCCCTTCTCGATATTTCCAACAAATTCAAATTATTTTTCATATTGATATATTTGCTAGCTGCAACACGAAACTTGAAAAATTACATTTTAAAGAACCTTGAATATCTCCAAAACCATGCATATTTTTGAATAAATTTCCTTCCTGCAACTAAATTGGCTCATTCTGCAGAAAACCCATGTCTTAGTTTTTCAATATTTGTTTGAGTTTGGCCATAAACTGCATCAGAAGTTGGATGCTTGAAAATTGTTGTTAATCTAAATCGCCATCTTTGATCAAGTGTTGAAATCTTACAATTGCAACACTAAACAAAGTGTTATTGTTGATCTGCAAAAGAAACTAAATTAAAACATAAGAAAACTAATATAAAAAAATATATATTATGAAACTACATGAATTATAAAACTATATCTTACAACAAAATAAGAATATGAAATTCTAAAATAAATAACACAAGAACTTATAAAATGTATTTTACTCCATCATAGTTTAGAATTATTCTCTAAGTGTTCCTGTCTTTGAATGGAGAGGACACTCCTATTTATACAAAAACTAAGATAACTAATTAATAAATGTAGATCCACAAATCTCTCTTATATCCACAAATATCTCCTAGATCCACAAATATTTCATGTGGTTACAACCATGTGTTAACATCTAGCAAGTAACATCTCTACATATCCTCTTACAAATCTCTAAAATATTTTATAAGAAAACTTATCAAAAAATTCATGATTTTTCTCCCTCAAATGTGCTTGAATGATTATCTCAAATATTCCTCAAATCTTCAAGATTTTGAAGAGGAAATTCGAATTTCGGAGTTAGAGTCCCAATATGACTTTGCTTGAATCTTCAAATATGCCTACACACATCACAAAACTCATCCAAATTCTATATATAAGTGAATAGATGTTATTTTTCTAATATTTAACCATAAATTCATTCAAAATACTAAAATGATGCTTTGTAAAATAATAATGATAAACCCATATATGATCATGAAAGTGGTCTTAGTGTAAGTTTATAATATAGTGGAATATGTTTAAAAGTCAATGAAAAGATGATGAAAAATATGACATTTTGGAGACCCAACCGCAAGCAAGTTTCAAATTTTCACCTCTAGGGCACACTGTTATGCCACCTGGGATACCTTTGTGTTCCTTCAAGTGAGCATGCCAAGATTATTTGAGAGGCACACTACAGTCGGGTCACTAGAAATTTCAGAATAGAGAAAATAGTGGCAATATTGCAGAAGTATTTTAATTGTCCAAACCTTCGATAGGCTGTTGGGAAGTACATAAGATCTTGGACTGCCTATGTCATTGCCAAACCGACAATCAAGAAGCAAGGCATATATACTCATATGCCTACTCCTATTCATTCTTTTGAATCCATATCCATGGATTACATGTCAGGTATGCCTTCTACTAAGCATGGGAACGACTACATTTTCATGGTCGTCAATGGATTCTCTAAAATGGTCATTATGGTGGCTTGCAAGAAGAGTATCACAAAAAAAGCCACTGTTAAGCTCTTCTTTGAACAAGTGTCGGTACACTTTGGGATTCGACAATCCATTATCTCATATCAAGGCAGTAGGTTCCTGAGTACATTTTGGTCAAGCCTCTAGTCGATGCTAGATACTAAGCTCACTAAGTACACGGCCTTCCACCCCAAACTGATGGCCAAACAGAGGTCGTCAACAGGATGATCATGCACATTATGCACATGTACAACTTGAAGAATCCATGCACATGGGATGAGAGCCTCCCCTATGTCTAGCACAACTACAATAGAGCTCTCCATAGCTCAACTAGCCACAACCCCTTTCAGGTGGGATTAAGATTCCAACCACTATTTCCCATTGATGTGGCCATACCATTTGCAGCTACTCATGAAGATTCAGCTCATGTAGAGTCTGAAGCTGACATGGCTAACAGCCTCATTGAGCACATTCAACACATCCTCCAGCAGGTCCATGACATATTGGAAGGAGCCAATGTTAAGTACAAACAACGTCATGATCATCATTGGGTTCCACTCAAGTTCCATGTGGGCAAAAAAGTTTGGTTACATTTTCATAATGAGTGCCTCGTTGGGCCCCACCAAAAGCTTCACCCACTCTGATATGGTTCATACACCATCTCTAAGGTTGTATATGAGAATGCCTTCAAGATCAGCATTCTATCGTTCCTTAGCTTGCACCCAGTATTTAATGTGGACCAACCGCAACCATACTTTCCCCCATTGTTGGAAACATCTGACGTTGTTGAGCAGATGACACCAACAAAGCTCAACCCAAGGTGCATCGAACAAGCCACAACTGAAAGGAGCATGGACACATGGACCAAGAACACTCTCCAGTAGAAGATCTAGACATATAGAGTTGGGAAAGTGGGGCAACTCCTTTACCAGGGTAAGTGGTTCACCAGGGACCACGTTGAACAAAAAATTCCTCGCATCATGGAGGCTCTCCACGCAATGGGGATTTGTTGATGGTGTTGGAAATCCTTCAACCAAGGGGATCTCCCCGATATGAAGTCCCATTTAGACCTCATACCGTTTGGTGTAGGAGGCCCATCTGGTATAAAGGTCTGGTTTCCAAATCCTTAAATATCTACCTCGGCTCTAGTTGTCAGCACAGAAGAGTGATGTAATAGTGTCGTCAAATAGCAAGGTGAGTGTGCAATGCAATTGTATATGGTTTCTCTTACTGCAAAAAAATGGGCGAGAAAAGTGAGCCTCTAAGTGAGAGGTAATAGTACCACCCAGGAAGAGACACACATGAACCAGAAAGGTTTGTCCAACATCCAACGGAATAGTCCACAGCAGATGTGATTGTCGTTACAACCAATGAATAAGGGAACATTCTTCTAACACCCAGTAGAATAGTCCATAGTGGATGTGACAGACATTATAATCAGTAGGAAAGGAAAGGTATGTCTAGTATCCCGCGGAATAGTCCACAAGGATGAGACAGTAGTGACAACCATTACAACACATTCCCAGCAAGATAAGAACTAAAAGAACCAAAATAGTTCAACTATCTTAGTACATGTGAAAGAAAACATGAAATACAAATGCTCATAGAATAGTCTTACAAACATCCATAATTCATGCATGGAAACATTCTGGCCTAAAAAGGCTTATGTAATTAAACAAATTTTCCAAGACACATATTTACATTGTACATCACTAGCCCTAGTCATGGGGCATTGGTGCAACTCCTCGCTCCTCAAAGAACTAGCTGATCTCTCTAATACCTTGTGGGAGGAGCCAAGGTGAAAATCCTTTTTCTCATACAATGAGGGGGGTATATATAACCAAGGGGCGATGCTTGATCCTCGTGACTCTTTGACTACCCTCATGATTGTTCAACTTCCTATGAATTTTAAACTGACATTACTCTTCATATTCATGTGTGTCCAATGGACTTCCACTTTACATTACATTCGATTTACAATAGACATGGCTCATAATAGTGATGTGGCATTTGAAAACTCATGACATGACTTGACATGACACTGCTAACATGGACTAGCTTGCTGAAGTGGCAATGTCAAGCCATTTTTGTTGCTGAGTGATAGATGTGTTTTTGGATGTGCTTTCTCTTCTCCTCCACAAGCTTGATGATGTAGGGTCTTCAATGATCTTCGGTCTTGAGAGGTGGTTTCATGCATGTTTTCCCTTTAATTGTTCTTGATAATCTTCTTTGATTGTCCAGATGTAAGTGAGTCTTCTAGCATGTTCACTCATTCTTCTCCTTCTTCATCATCTCACCATAATCTAACAGTGTACATGTTCCTACAATTCACTCATGACGGGACGACATCAATCCAAAAGCTCCCTAGTCTAAGATGATGCATTCTTATCCATGGATTGGGCCTATGAAAAGTGACAAGCTAGGAAAGAGGTCCCAGTAATTGTGCATTGCATGGTTCTAGGTGACAGGAAGAGGGCTCGATCATTGAGACTGCGCAGAGCGCAGCTTAGTCTTGACTGAGGAACTTTCCAGCACAGTCCCCACTGGGGATAAAAATTGCGTAGTGGCCACTAGGAGTTATGATTGTGTAGTTCAGGAAGATAATGGTAGATGTGGGATGAGACCCTAGGAGATAGATTTATGCAGTTTCCAGAGGCAAGAAAGACTGGTTAGTAGAGAGGCATAGAGGAAAAATATGTGCAGTTCTTAAGGACAGTGAGTCTGAGTGAGGGAGGACACTGGGGGACATCTCTGCGTAGTTCCAGAGGCCAATGGAGGTTGGGATATCTATGCACTATGGGATTCCAATAAGCAAGGGAAAATCTTGAGGACTGAAAGTGAAAAATGCGCAGTTCAAGCCGGACTAGAAGGAACTGCTGTGCAATTCTGGGAATCAAGGAAGGTTGTTGAACTTTGGAATTGCGCAGTGCAACTACCCTGGAGGATAGTGAGTACGCACTGGGCAATTCCAGTTAGCAAGGTCACATCATTGAGGGTTGAGACTGTGCATTGCACAACTCAGTGAGGGTTGGATGAAGCTGACTTGCCCAATCAAGAATATTTTTGAAAATGGCTAAGTGTGAGGGAAAAGATGGACTCGTGATGAACTCAAATTGTGATCACATACTTAGCATAATTGGATGATACAAAAACCATAGACCATCGAAACAATAAGAAAATAATTACCCTTTGAGAAATTGTCTCATGACAAGTGCGACACTTGAGATAGAATTTAGGATGACCGTGATGACACTTGTGCGACAACGTTTAAGACTTTGCATATGAGTGCGACAAGTGTTTACATGGCTACGATAACTCATATACATAAATACCAACCTTTGAGATCACAAAAAAGGTTTGCAAACATGACATAACAACCAAACATGCCAAAAGACAACAATTGATCCAACAAGCAAAAGGGAGCAAGAAACTTTAGAGGAGACACATAGAATGACTTTTAGTGCTTGCAACCATGCATGTCATTGAGGACATAATGATATGAAAACGATAAGTGGTCCTTCATGCTACACTAAGAGGTGTATTTCAAAAGATGTGCTTTGTTTCCCATACATACCCTCCAAAGGGTTATGCATCAGATGGAGTCTTCATGTGGTCCCAATCTTCTATCATACCTCGAGTTCCTTGGTCTTCTTATCTGATAACCATCTTTTCTCCTCAGCTCCTTGAGAGTCATCTATCATGTCATCCTTCTTAATCTCCTTCTTCATCATCTTGTCATATCCTGGTATAATTCCTGTATCTGTAATCTACTCATGATAATATGATATCAGTCTCATAAACCCCTAGTCTAAGATGCTTCACTTGTATTCATAAATTGGGTTGGGACTTAGTGACAGGTCAAGGGAGAAGGCCCAATGACTGCGCAATTATGTAGTTCAAGTAGCCAATGGTCAATCTTGATCACTGAGACTGCGTAGTGCATAGCTCAAGCCAGACTGGGGGAAATTTTCTGCACAGTCCTCACTGAGGGAAGGAATTGTGCAGTGGCCATTAAGAGAAAAAATTGTGCAGTTTAAGCAGGTAGTGACTCATGTGGGACAATCTCCTGGGAGGACAAATCTGTGTAGTTTTAGGAGGCAAGGTGAACTGGGTAGCTGAGAATCTTGAGGGATGAAACTACGCAGTTTCTGGAGACAGTGGTGTTACCGGGAAAAGTGTCTATTTAGAACTGCTCTATCCCACTAAGGTGTGACAGCTGCCTTAGAAACAAACAGAGAAAACTACTTTTGTATTTCCTTTATGAATTAAAGATAGAGGGGGATAGAAAGAACCGACCTGTGTCTTGCGCTAATCCTTTGATCCAATCCCTCTCTTTTTTGACAGCTTCCAGCTACCTGCTCCCTTACTTGCCCAGCTTCACCAAGTTCCTATAAGATCACAGAAGAAGAAAACTACACAAAGACATGGATCTATATTCATAAACAGCTTAGGATCAGATTTAAGCTAAACATACAAATGTAACAAGCATCAATGATACACAAGCATGTAGGAAAAACTCAAATAGTTTTATTGATATAACAAGAAGATCTAGGAGGAGTTACAACCGATGATTCCTGACCCAGCATCAACCTCCCAGCAAAGAAGCCCCTCTTCACCTCCAACAAAGCATAAATCACCCAATACTCTGATATCTATCTCAAAACCAACAGCAATTCCTTGCAATGTACAAAATTCCAGCCTCTGGATCTTTGGGATGAGGGATCCATATATAGATGTATGCAAGGAGGATGAGTCAGCTTATGATTTGATTAGTATCTTCTCTCTGTCAGTTGTTGCTTCCACTTGGAGACTGAATCTTACTCATCCTTGGTCGAATTCAGTGAGGCAAGTGTCACAGGAGAAGATTCTGGAAGCTTCCATTGTCTTTCCACCTCGCGGAATGGCACTGCCATTTGTCATTTCCCGCTCATTGCACCCTCATAGTGCATTTAGGTGCGTTGCAACGCACCTAGCTAGTGTATTTAGGTGCTATGCAACGCAGCTAGCCAGTGGAGCAGCTGAAATGATCCTGTTTTGACTTATTCTGAGCAATTTCTGGTGGAGAACTTCTGGGAGAAGCTGTAATTTGTTGACTTTGTTCCTTTAGGGGTTGGAACAACACTTTTAGGGACTTAGTAGCCCTTGGTTTATGGACATTTCATGCTTGGTGCTGCAAGGCACAAAAATGTCTATAACAGTTGCCCCCTAAAGTATGAGGCCGTTAATCGGGTGAAATGCTTTATTATGAGGATCCGAAGTTCTTTCAATGCTGGGAGGAGACCTGTAATAAGATACAATACAATAAATTATCTTCATACTGTTTTTCATGATATAACTGAGGCGGGCATTCCCATGCTCAGCTTTATAAATTCATTTTCATGTACATAGGATAGACAATCGTCTGAGTGTAGACTGATGATTCTGATAGAGCCATCATCCTTTTGGTAGGATGATTATCTGTGCTGCAATGCTGTACATTTAATGTCTTTATTTTCCTGAATATATATCGCAGCCCGGATGGATGAAACTAGATCCGGGGTCTTCAATCTCGTCCGATCTTCACTCGAAGTACAAGTCGATCCATGTGAGAAATGTTCTGAAGTTGAACATGGAAAGACATCGCTTGATTACCAGTCAATGATGTAAACTGTTAACAAGCGCGAGAGGAATCACCGATAATGATAATGACCCTCAAGGTACTACAGTACAATTCACTTGGTGTGAATAAACGACTTGGCGTCGAACACCACGCAAAATCTTTCGGTGGAAGGCCATTGATGTAAACCTGTCGCCGGAAGTGAGAAACTTGCCATTAAGGCATGCAAGCTTCAAAGTACTGAATGGGGTGTTCCTAGACCAACTTCTTGGATAATGAGCTGATGTCGACAAGAAGTGATCCGTCAAAGGAGGGCCTTAATGAATCCCACATCAATGACACGGAACGGAGCAAATGATTTTGATGGAGGTGAAAACAATCTGATGATATACAGTTCAGGATGGTGGTCATGAAAGAATGGAGTATAATTTATGGTAGTGGGTGGGACACAGGTAACTTCTCTGGATGACTTCTCTTGAACATGTCGGCTACACTTATGTGATGGATTGGTAGCATTAACCCCAAATGTGGATGGTATGGCATGACCATGGTGATGTGACCAGTGAATGAAACAACCCAACCTGACTTGGACACGGAGTGGAAGTGTCATGTTCAAGAGCGACTTGCTACCAACAAAGATTCTTTGAGTTTTCTTCCCAATTTTTCCCCAGTCATTGCTGACCAGTACCTCTTTATTTTTGTCAAGCTTGAGGAGGATAACATATGCTTGTTCTATAATTTGCCCTTTGGGCAAACCCATCGCTATGTTTTAACGAGCCTAGCGATAGTGAAACTCGTTCTCGTCTAAAGACAAGTTTGTCGCTGTTAATATTTTTAACGAGTTTAACGACAAAGATAACTCGGTCCTTTTCATATTTAGAGAGTCTGAAAAGGTACGTAAAGGTAACTCCAAAATTCCCTTTTCGTTATCTAATCCCTTAAGTCCGAAAAAGTATAAAACAATACAGAAGGGATGAATTTTCGATAGTTTTAACGAGCCGAACAAAACAAGCGCTCGATCTTTTTGTGTGATAATCCCTCAGGTCCAAAAAGATTAAAATCTAGAGGAGGGATAGCACTTCCTGTCCCTTTAACGAGCTGGAGAGGCCAATGGCTCGGCAATCTTTTCATATTTTACGAGTCAGTTGAAAAGAGCTTAAAGGAGACTCGTCTTTTGAGGAACGAGTGATAAAATGGGTAGCAGTTGATTCCAGGTAAGGTTTGGAATTTTCCAATCACGGCAGTGTCACAAGGATGGCTAGTGAAATCACTCTTCGCAGCTGTTCCTCAAAATGGGTAAACAATCAAATGGAGGTGAATGATCGGTCAATGTAAAAGTGGAGGTGACGATGTAAACACGACCAAGGCTTTAATGGCTGAAGTACTACATTCGCGGTGGTTATTTACCGGGGAATAGTTCATTTTTTAACGAGCTTAAACGCGGGTGGAAACATTTGCTCGGTCCGGGTTTATTTTTTAACGAGCTTGAACCTTGCAGTAACACTGCTCGATAAGTTTGCATGCCCCCAGCATAATAACGCAAATCGAGGTGCATGTCCCCCAAGCTTCATTGCATTCAACTCGGTGGTTGGAATGAAGGTTTACCTTTGAGATTCGGAAAGGGGATTGTTTCATTTTTTAATGAGGTTGATACAGTAAAAGAACTATCCTCATGACTCCTTGTTTCATTTTTTAACGAGGTCGACACGAGATAAGAACTGTCCTCGGCATCCACCGTATTTACAGTATTTGATGGAAAATCAAAACCTGAAGGATGATTAAGGTTGCTGGAATAATCTTCGTGGTAATCCGGAAGATGGGAGTGATGGTGGTAATATTCCCATGGTGCCTCTTCTTTCATCATTGATTGAATGATTCCTTCGTTTGTAGAATGTACATGTGACCAAGGATTTGAAGAGGTGCCATATTCCTTAGACCTATCTATCCAAACACTCGATGAGCTTTGATTTGGGGTTGCCCCCCGGGCCAAGAAAATTGATTGCTACAATATTTCTAAAATGGCGATGATCCATGCTGACAAAATGTTCAGGAATCTTCTGAATCCATTAGATATAGAAGATTTCATATTGTAGGTTTCCACTGTGGCCACTTCCACCAAATTACTCGGAGGCGGTAGGGCAAAAGTACCCATTAAGGCAGGGTCTTTTGGGAGGCCTACTTGTTGAGTCTTGAAAATGTCATTCATTTGCATTATACTTTCACTATTATGTCCATCATATCACCTCCATTTCACCTCCATTTCACTACTATGTCACCACATTCTTCCCACTTTCATTATCATTGGGCCACCTTTATGTTTTTCCAATCTTTATTAATTCTAAGTCTTTTAAGTGAATTTGTGGTTAAAAATTAGAAAATAATGTGCATATGCTTATACCTAACAAATGGGTTGAGGTTGTTGACATGTGTAGGTTGAAAGGAGACTTCTAGAAGACCCTTATGTGGCACTCTAAGGCTAAATTCGAATTTGGTTGGAAAGAATCATGGGATCATGAGGATATGTGTCACATCTCCTAATTGTATTGTAACTCTAAGAAGACATGTGTCTTATCAGTTCCTATTTTGATTAGGACTCTAGAGGTAGAGGGAGAGATTCATGGACTATCATTAATGAGATGGCTCTCATCTTTTTGTATAAATAGGAGATCTCTCTCCTTCATTTGTTAGTCCTTTTTAGTCTTTTTAGTCCCTAGTTCTTAAGTTTGTAGTTCTTCCTTGATGGCTTTTGAAAGCTTTGGAGAACTTTGTTGTACTTTGTACTTTTGAAGAAATTGAATAAAGCTTTGATGTTCTCAACATGGAAGGAGATGTGAAGTAGATGTCATGGAGCATATTAGGATGTAAGGTAGAGTAGATTTCATTTTGTAAATATTGCTTTGTAGAATGTAAGGTAGATTAGATTTTTCATTCATGCAATTTTAATTCATGCAAGTGTGTTTAATTTTGCTTTGATTTCATAGGTGGTAGAGGGCCCCTGCCTTGTATAGTTGTCATTTAATTTTGCATTTAATTTTGTTATGCTTATGTATATTAGCTGTACATAAATTGCTTTCAAGTTGATTGTAGATTAGTGATGCACATAGCCTTTTAATGACTAATGACATGATAGAATCATCTTGTCCTTTTGCTGAAGCAGCAAGGATACTGGGTCTCATAGTCACTAGCTCATTGTTTGGTTATTGCATTTTATTTTGATTGAACTAATGACATGATAGAATCATCTTGTCCTTTTGCTGAAGCAGCAAGGATACTGGGTCTCATAGTCATTAGCTCATTGTTTGGTTATTGCATTTTATTTTGATTAAACTAATGACATGATAGAATCATCTTGTCCTTTTGCTGAAGCAGCAAGGATACTGGGTCTCATAGTCATTAGCTCATTGTTTGGTTATTGCATTTTATTTTGATTGAACTAGTTGTATATTTACACTTTTGTTTAAATACTAACTCCATCAATAACATGTTTTAAGTTCTTTTGAAGTGACTAAGTTTTGGAAGTTACCATTAGGGACATAGGCCTTGTCTTGAAATCTTTATCCATACTTGTCCTTTAAAAGTATTCTTAAGACCTTAGAATAGGATTTCCATTTGCATTAAACACTTTAGAAAACCAACAAGAACAAAACCCCAAAAACAACATAAACTATAAAACAACGAAGTAAGAGAAAGGTTAAATAAGCACATATAGTGCACCACACTTCATCAGTTTACGATACCCGGATTGATAATTTATGTAGAGCAATTTAAGACATTAAATTGACTAGACATTTTGGCGTCGTTGCCGGGGAAGTGTAATTAGGAGACCTTATTTCTTACATCTAAAAAAAAAATTAACAATTATTGAGTATGCTCTCCTCCTGCACTTTGTGTGATCTGGAGGATCAGAAAAATGATTGTTATGTATAAAAAAAAAAAAAAAAAAAAAAAAGAAGAAGTTAATGATTCTTGAGTATGCTCTCCTCTTGCACTTTGTGTGATCTGGAGGATCAGAAAAAGAATTATTATGTAAAAAAAGAAAAAAATAGGAGACAAAATAAACTTCATCACTTCAATTGATTCAAGAAAAAAAAAAAAGAGACAAAATAAACTTCATTTCATTTCCATTTTCACTCCATACCATCCATTTCATCAATAAAAGTTATTTCCCCATGATCATTTCCATTAAGATTGCCTAACTATCTCTATTTAGTTAAGTGGTTGTTGTGCCAAGTTTCCGCAGCTGGAATCAGTTTCCGCAGCCAGAAACAGTTTCCGCAGCCACCACTCCGTTTTTCAAATTTACAGTCAAGATGTTAGTGCAATAAAATGAAAATGCAGGTATAACTAAGCACATATAGTGCACCACACTTCATCAGTTTACGATACCCAGATTGATAATTTATGTAGAGAAATTTAAGACGTTAAATTGACTAGACACTACTCCAATATTTTGAAGCGAATGGTTGCTTCCATGGATCATTGGAATGCTTCCCGTAACTTGTGCACTGTTGGGGAGAAATGTTTGTTGGTCGACGATTGTAATTCCTCGTTGGAAGGGAAATGCAATCTTCCTGAAGTAGGTCGACACAACTGCGGCCATGGCATATATCCAGGGCCTTCCCAGTAGGATGTTGTAATCGAGGTTTCCGTCGATTACTTCAACATCAATTTCTACTGTTTTTCCCCCTAGTTCAACTTTCAAGTTACTTAAAATCTCGTATGGAGTGTATGATCATCCATCCAATGCTTTTAACATTGTTGAAGATTGCGACAAGGGTGGTGAGCCTAAATTTTTCTAGAAACTCATCGACATAATACATGTGGATGTCCCCTCATCAATAATTATTCGATGAAAAGTTTTGTTGAGGGTTTTCACTTGAATAAGGAATGCTAGTTGAGCCGGTAATTGAGGGTCATATCCTTTATGATCAAAGGCCACAAGATTGGAATCCATTGGGCCAATCCCACCTATTGCTGATAATAAAGCTTGCTTTTGGGAGGAGCAATTTTGCGGTACCTCAAGTGTTGACACAGCGGACGGCGATTGGGCCAAGTCCTCTACTATATTATAATTCTGTGCTACTTTTGCACGAGGATTAAATGTCGATTTGTGTACTACTCCCTTTGGCGACTTTATCATTGGTTCAGGAATGATGGGTGGCACAACTTTGGTCAAAGTTGTTGTCGAACTACTAGGTTGTTCATTAGCCTTGTTATTCGACAGCTGTGGATTCCCATAATCTTTATTCCTTATCAAAGCATCATTTTGTTGCTTTTAGATAGACAACATAAGCACTTGGGATCGGGAAGCATTTTGATTAGCAACCAGTTTGGTTCCTGGGTTTGGAAATGGATCAGTCAATACTGCTGAGGTTTTTGAACTCTTAAAGAGTTTCTTAACTTCAGCTTTATGTGGACAATATCTCGTCCGATGATCCTCATCGCATATATGACACCCTGCAGGGGGTTTCCTTTGCCCAGAAGGGTTTGCAGAAGCTTTATTGTGCTTCTTTTTTCTCCCTTTATTTTTCTTCTTGCCCCCTGGTTGCTTCAGTTGTTTGCCCTTGTCGGTTGACATGGCATTTACTTCCGAGGTAAGAAGTTCCTCATTTGCATTTTGACTAGAAATCTTACGGGCCTTTTTAGATGTAGTTTTTGTCGATTTCGTGTCTGTTGCGCCAATCACGCCATCGGCAGCATGAGAGTCATTGTTTGATTTAGGAGGAGGAGAAACTGAGAATTCCGGTCTAGGGGCGTCAGGTATTTGATCGTAGAGCGTGCCGGACTGAGTGTAAATCAAGTCCAAATATTGCGCACGAGCGATAACTTGCTCTTCGGTGACGACTCCCCCTTTTGCCACATCTTCCGTGATGGAAGGCAATAATGACTTAATAAGCCATTCAGCTAAAAGCTGATCAGGAACATATGTTTTCACCATTCTACGACGACGTCGCCACTCATGTATATGATCAGACATGTGAGTGATCGTTGTCTGTTTGAAGTTGGTAAGAAGTTCTGTTCCCGTTTCGTACCTTATTGGTAACTGAAAATGGGTTTAAAAGGTTGTGGCTAAGGTACTGAAGTTGTCGAACAAGGCTCTAGGCAATTCGATATACCATTTTGCTGCCGGACCAGTTAACGTACTCTGAAAAGGCGAAGCCTAATCGAATCATCGTTTAGGGTGTTTGATGAACACCACAGATGAAATTTCATCACATGATTCGACGAGTCTTCACCCGGATTTCCATTAAATTTAGGAATATCTGACGGAAGTTTATGCGGAATCGCTGGCCACCAAGGGGCATAAGCAATTGGATCATTCATCAGCCGGTTTAGATCTGGTAATTCTAGAGTTGCTACAAAGTGCAATTGTTGATTCAGGTTAGGCGAAGCATACCCAGGATAAGATGGAATCGCCTGAGCAGTGGGTCTTTGCATACCAGCATAATGTATTTGATGCTGGCAACTTTGACAAGGTTGATGGGCATAACCGTTATAATATGGTTGTTGATAATCGCCTTGGAAATGCGGTTGCCCATTACTTACAAAGACTTGTTGCTCAGGTCCTTGATATGATTGCTGGAATGGCAGTTGTTGAGATTGAACCAGCCCTGGTTGATGGACCATTTGTTGTTGTCCAATACTGGATGATTGACCAAGATGAGGAGTCATAGTACTTGTTTGAGCCTGAGTCGCTCCAGATAAGGAGGCACTAACCTGAGGTTGTGATTGAGTTGTCGAGACAAGAGGCTGTTGTATTGCAACCTGAGAAACTTGGGGTTGACATACAACAGGTAGCGCTTGTACTTGCGACGCAATCACCATACCAGGTATAGTGGGAATATTCGACACAGGGTGGACTGGTTGCATTGAATATGCAACCCTTGGTTGCTGAGGCAGTATTGGTACCCAACCGCTGGATGTAATTCCAGTTTGACCTGAACTTTGTTGTAAACTCCCATATGGTTGTTCTCCGAGAAATGAAAAGGCATACTGCCCTCCATATGGTGGAAATCCAGTACTTAAAGGGTATATTGGCCTTTGAAGACACATTGGATCGATTTGTTGAGTTTCAACATAAGAAATACCAGATGATAATCCGGATGAAGAAATAGGAACTGACCATGTCGTCGAAACAGTCCCTGATTGGACTCCGGCTTGTTCTTGATAACTTGTTGGGACAGATGATATACCATCGAACATCGTTGGAGTAGCAGCAGGAGGTTCTGCTGCTGCTGTGTCGGATGACACAGTCCTAGATGTCGACGGTTGTTCAGACATATCTAGTCTATCCAAGAGATTTCCTAGCGATTCTACAAGAACTTGCGATGAAGGGAGACTAACTTCGAAGACCAACGAGGGAAAGGTGATGATTATTCTGTTTAAAATAAATTTTTAGACGCTTTGACACAACTTGTTTTTTCAGTTTTTAAGAGTCGAGAAAAAACAAAAGATGACTCTAGTCTCCTTCAATTTTTAATGAGCCTGAAGTGACAAGTGCTCAGATGGACCTTTTCCGTTAAGGAGTCTGAAAAGGAACGAAAGGGACTGCTCTGGAGATCTAGTTAGAGGGAGTACCAAACCAATCGCAAAACTGCAGAATAATTTTTATGGTACGGCAGTCAATCTTCCCGAATGTTGTGTTCAGGGCATTGCGATCGATAGGGCGGCAGACACGGCTTCCTATGGATAAAGGATTTAAGCCTATAGGGGTCTCCCAAAATATACTCGACGGTACGTGGGAGCACAAGTCCGTACTGGCACTTATCGTCTCAAAGTGGAGGAATCACCCAACCATCAATGAGGACAATAGTTACCAGGCTTTACGACGTCGGAATACGTCTCTAGCCTAGACCTCTAAATGTTGTGCGTTAAGTTCCAAAGCGTTGTTAGATTCATTGAATTTATTTTAAGTTGATCTTTCTTATGAAGTTTGCCTTTTTGGTTCACCACGAGATGTAAATGTAATTCCTAAAATTCAATCTAAAGATGATAAACAAACTTTTATCTCTTTTGTGCAATGAAAATCCTAGCTACTAGAGGAAAAGAAAGACACAATCTTTTCACAAAGAGCAAAGAGCACACTGTAAATGCACTTTCCTAAATCAAGCCAAACAGACTGTCAATATGCAAATGCACAGGTGCATGTATTTGTTTTCGACTTTCTTAATATTGATGCTAAAAAGAAAGTTGATGTACAAATTTGAATTTGCTTTCAAGCGACAAACACAAACAACTTCTTTTCGAAATCAAAAGATAAAGACGATTACGACGCTTTACGATTTTGAAATAAATACTCGTTTTTTACACTAGAAAGTCACAAATTCACACCAAAGGCAATAGTACAAGTATAATCGACCATCAACAGCAATCAAACTTTCTCCTATGATCAAAATCGACACTTGCGACAGATCTAAATCAAAGGACGACAGTACGACTATTCTACTATTGCAATGGAAAACTGTAAACAACTCAACAAACACACAAAAACATCTACAGTTCTTTTGTACAAAGGAGGTGGAATAACAGCAAGGAAAAGGGGTTTTAAAACAGACACATATACTGATCACAGGCTGCAAAAATCAAAGACAAAACTCGAAAGGATGAAGCACAAGAACCTCAGCTGCACAGGGCTAGTCTGATCAGCGCACCTGTAACACAGAGAAATTGGATTGCAGCGCAGGTTGCCCTTTCGGGAAGTGCGTTGAAATGCAGGATCTCTTCACAGTGCCTGCGCTGGGGCAGAAATGAGAATTCTATCCGGGTTCTGGGTCACAGTTTGCAGTTTAGTCTTTGGTTTTTGGCCGAATAAAAGCAATCAGTAATGCACAATCAGGGGGTAGATCTAAGGAGGGTCTAAGAGCTATCACAAAGGGCAATCAGATCATTTGTGAATCAGCTGTTCAAATCATAAACAGATCCAGTGAATGGATTGAAGTAGCAGATGTCTACTTTGCATTTGTTATGGCAAATGCAGTTCGAATGCTACTTATAAGTTTATGAAACAAACAACAAAAGATACACAAACAAACTAATTAGACAATCGTCCCCAGCGGAGTCGCCATTTTGTTACCGGGAAAAGTGTCTATTTAGAACTGCTCTATCCCACTAAGGTGTGACAGCTGCCTTAGAAACAAACAGAGAAAACTACTTTTTTATTTCCTTTATGAATTAAAGATAGAGGGGGATAGAAAGAACCGACCTGTGTCTTGCGCTAATCCTTTGATCCAATCCCTCTCTTCTTTGACAGCTTCCAGCTACCTGCTCCCTTACTTGCCCAGCTTCACCAAGTTCCTGTAAGATCACAGAAGAAGAAAACTACACAAAGACATGGATCTATATTCATAAACAGCTTAGGATCATATTTAAGCTAAACATACAAATGTAACAAGCATCAATGATACACAAGCATGTAGGAAAAACTCAAATAGTTTTATTGATATAACAAGAAGATCTAGGAGGAGTTACAACCGATGATTCCTGACCCAGCATCAACCTCCTAGCAAAGAAGCCCCTCTTCACCTCCAACAAAGCATAAATCACCCAATACTCTGATATCTATCTCAAAACCAACAGCAATTCCTTGCAATGTACAAAATTCCAGCCTCTGGATCTCTGGGATGAGGGATCCATATATAGATGTATGCAAGGAGGATGAGTCAGCTTATGATTTGATTAGTGTCTTCTCTCTATCAGTTGTTGCTTCCACTTGGAGACTGAAAGCCTCTTACTCATCCTTGGTCGAATTCAGTGAGGCAAGTGTCACAGGAGAAGATTCTGGAAGCTTCCATTGTCTTTCCACCTCGCGGAATGGCACTGCCATTTGTCATTTCCCGCTCAACGCACCCTCATAGTGCATTTAGGTGCGTTGAAACGCACCTAGCTAGTGTATTTAGGTGCTATGCAACGCAGCTAGCCAGTGGAGCAGCTGAAATGATCCTGTTTTGACTTATTCTGAGCAATTTCTGGTGGAGAACTTCTGGGAGAAGCTGTAATTTGTTGACCTTGTTCCTTTAGGGGTTGGAACAACACTTTTAGGGACTTAGGAGCCCTTGGTCTATGGACATTTCATGCTTGGTGCTGCAAGGCACAAAAATGTCTATAACAAGTGGGTGTTGGCTTAGAGAAGGACACTAGAGGAAGCCACTGCATAGTTTTGGATGCCAAGGGAGGCTAGGATTTCTGCACAGTTTCAACATGCAAGGGAAAAGCTTAAGGGTTGCAGATGCAAAGTGCGCAGTTCAGGAAAGCTGGGTGAGGCTAGGTTGCTAGGAAAACTTTGGAATTTGGCTAAGTGTGGCATTAGTGGAACCGATGTGAACAGTGGTAGAACTTGACTATGATCACATACTTGAACACTTAGTGATACAACATAGACTATCCAGAACATATGAAAACATACTTCGCTTAATGCAACAACCTTTATGGCAACAGACGACAAGTGTGGCTCCGATGATAGAATTTGTGAGGATAATGGTGACACTTGTGTAATATTACATCAAGCTTTGGAAATGAGTGCGAAACGTGTCTATATGATGAGAACAGCTCATTTCCACAAATGTTTCCCCTTGAAGAAAAAAAAACTTCCCTTTGCATGACAAGAGATAATCCCCATGCCCAAAGATGACACATGGTATATAAAGATGAAAGCGTGAACGAGTCTTAAGATTTAGGAAGGGACCTTGAAATTATGAGCTTACCAATAAGTGACTAAGGAACGACCAATCATAAGATCCACATTAGGCTCCAAAATTTGAATGTAGGCCAAACTTTTGGAGGGTGTTGCAGCCGCTACAATAGAACCATTAGTGCCTCCTAAGTGGGGAGGACTGATCTAGGTGGATATTGGTGGCCAGTCACCTATTCCACCTATACCTCCAGTTGGTTTCATCAGTTTCCTTGATTATAGAAACATTTACTATTTTTGGTAGTTTTTCAAGTCTTGAACTTCTAGAGTTGTTTTGACCCTCTAAACGATGTTTCTTTGAGGTTCGAAATAGGCCCTTTTAGGGGCCTATCGCAAATCCTATATTACTCATAAATATATTTCCAAAGATGTATCGTACACACCAAACGAAGATCATATGACCAAGTTACGACGGGCCTGAGAAGTCAATTACCTAACTAACCCCAATGGGGCCCACAAACTCTCGATGTTCCATCTCCTAGGGTTAGGGTTTTTGTTATTTAGGGTTTCCCTTTGTTGTTCAATAATAAAAGGCCCTTGAGTCTCATTGTAGCACAGTTCAGAGGCATGTAGACTCCACATCTCTTCTTAGAGATAAGTTACCATCACCCAAGCTAGTTTATTTCCATTCTGCTTGGAAGCATCTTTTAGTTCTTTGATATTAATGAAATGAAGATTTATTTCTACTGGATCTCTATGTTTATGTTTTTATATGTGTTCTGTTCATTCCTACATAATTCCATATCACTTTTAGCATGGTCTCCCTCATCATCATCCTATCATGACATAATAGAATACCTACGATGGCAATCCACCCATTATAGGACAGCATCAATCTGATAAACCCCTAGCTTAAGATGCTTCATAGAATCACTTGTTAGGGCTCGAACAAGTGACTGGTTGAGTGACTGACTCAAGGATTTCATATTTCTAGAGGCCAAGGTCTAGGACTGAGGCTTGACACTACACAATGCGTAGTTCAGGATGGTCGGGGTCAAAGGATTGCATAGTTGACAAACTCAAGGACTCAGGGTGGAGGCTTGAGACAAGGCTTTGTTAAGTCTTTGAGCTTGAGTGAATTGATGATTTTTTAAGTCTCTGAGCTTGCATTTGAATCGTAAGTGTCGAAGTCACCTGCTCACACATACTCAATCTGTAATTCATTCATGAAAGCATTCCTTCATGCAAGCTTGAATAGGGATGGCATAGTAGACCAAGAAAGTTCTTGTGCAATTTTCAATCCATGTTGACAGCCAGTGTGCACTGACATTGACAGTTTCTCACTTCTAGCTGTGTTTGTGCTTCTATTGCGGTGAGTTTTGCAAACTGTCTCTTTTACACACCCTTGTTTTTACAAGTTTCATTTTCGTGTTATTGACTCACTTTTTCTTTCTTTCACTCTAATTAGTTTCATTTTCATGTTATCTCCGCTTTGACATGTGTTTCTTTCACTATCATTTGCATATTACATGTGTCGTTCACACTTTTCTTTTCATATCGCAAATGTCATATTTTGGCGTGGGAATTGCCTCTTATCGCATAACGCAGAGTTTTGGGTTGTTTCAAGGGGAAATATTTGTTATAATGAGTTGTTCCTATCATGTAGATATGTTTCACACAAATTTCCAAAGTTTCAAGCATTGTCGAATGAGTGTCGCCACTTTCGTCGCAAAGTATATCTTTTGTGTCGCACTTGGTAGGAGCCATCGCAAAGTTGTTGCATTGAGGAAGGTATGTTGTTCATATGTTCTAAGTGTTCCTTGTCATGTTTTCAAGTGATCTAAGTGTGTGATCATGCTCAGAGTCTCTCTTTTTCTCATCTTCATCTCACTTATCCAACACTTAGTCTAACTGGGAAAACTCCCTGACCAGGCCACTTAGCCTCATTCTGGCCAACCTGAACTACACACTATGCAGTCTCAACCCTCTAGCAGCATCCTTATCCCTTGGCACTACGCAATGCGTAGTCTCTACTTTCCATAACTGTGCACTACATAATCACAGTGTTCAAGAGCATCCTTTAACCTCTAAAAATGTGCAATTTCTCTCTCCTACCTAGTCAGTATTGCACATTGTGTAGTCTCAAGGCTTAGGCATCAGCCTTGAGCTCCTAAAATGCACAATTGCACAATCACCTAGCCTCCCTTCCTCTTAGAACCGCGTAGTAAGTAAAGTCGAGGATCAAGCCTCCAGCCTGAGTCCTTGAGTCCCTCAACTGCATAGTCCCTCTTCCCAAGACTCCAAAACTATGCATTACATAGTCTCAAGGCTTAAACCTCTTGGCTGAGTCCTTGAGTCCCTCAACTGTGCAATTCCTTTGCCTTTGTCCTTCTAAAATTGCGTAGTGGGCATCATCAATCCTCAAGCCCTAGCCTTCAACTCTTAAGCCCTTGAACTGTGAAATATCTTGAACCTAGACATCTTGAACTACACATTGCACTGTCTCAAGCCTCAGTCCTGGACCTTGCCCTTTGGAGTTGTGCAATCCCTCAGCCAGTCACTTAACCAGTCACCAATTCCAACCCTAATAGGGGAGTTCATGAACTATGTAGGTTTTTTCATACTGATGTTGGCTTGTCATGAATGGCTTTCAGTTGCAAGTACTCTATCTTATCATGAAAGGATGATGATGGATTAAAAGGAGAAGAGGACCATGTTAGAAGAAACATATGGAGATGAAGGGATAAGCTGATCATCGTGCAAGAAGACAAAGGAACGCCATATTACAATAGAATATCAAATATCAAGGCCACATGAAGGCTCCATCTGATGCAGAACCCTTTGAAGGGTGGATATGAAGAACAAATCATATCTCTCATGAAGATGAAGCATTTCACATCTCTTATTGAAGACAAAGTGCCAAAAAAGAGTGGCTGGACATTTCCATGTCATCAGTGTTATGTCATGTCACAAGTAATCTTGTGCCACATCATTTGTGCATTATGTAAATTCTATATCAGAAAATGTAATGTAAAGTGGAAGTCCAAGGGTCATCCATGTAATGTGAAAAGTCATGTGGGAGTCAAAAGGTCATAGAGAAGTCAAACAATCATGAGGGTAGTCCAAGAGTCACATGGGAAGTGAATGATCACCCCATTTGTTATATATACACCCTCATCATACATGCAAAGGACTTTTCACCTCGGTTCCTCCTACCAAGCATTGGAGAGGAACATAGTTGTTTTGGAGGAGAAAGTGACTACTCTAATGCACCACTATTGGGGCTAGTAGTGTTTGATGTCTTCATGTATCTTGGAACCATTACTTAATTTAGAAGCTCGTTGAGTCGGAACACTTTCATGCATATGTCGTGAATATTGTAAGATTTTTCTTTGAATGTTTGCAATGTATTTTGTTTCTCATTTGTACTAAGGAAATTGAACTATTTCAGCGGCTTTGGTGCTTATCTTGTTGAAGGTGTGTTGTATTTGCTTTAATAATCGTCACTTCCTTGTGAACTATTTTGTTGGTTGATCAATGATTCATTCTTATG